>ML783675.1:94929-199676 GCA_009831015.1 Picea engelmannii
ATCTATAGTCAACTCTAATCAAATTGTATATCATAATCAACTTATCCAAAGATTATCAATTATAATTAACATCAACAACCAAAATCTATCATAAACATGTTTAAATATACTTAGCATAAGACTTAAAATATTAATCATATAATAAAAAATAGTTCACACAATTGAACTATTTTATACCCATCAATGTTGTGTATAAAATTGAACTTTCAACTAATATATTCAACTAATATAATCATGTAATGAAACGTTAATCGTATAATCAAACGTAGTTGACAGTGGTAGATGGGTTACTCTCCGTCTTCTTAAACAAATGGTATCAATAAACGTATATAAATATTACCCTTAATTATGTCGATATGCTAAAATTAAATCATCCACTATTTTTATCTAAATATGATAAAATTAGCCTATTGGCCAATTATAATCCATTACTTCTTGATAAGCACCGATTATCTGTTAGTCTTGTCACATGTGAGGTTTCTCTTTGGCCAAACTTCATTTATTTTTAAGAATCATACGTCAAATTGATGTGAAGTCTCCTTTATAGTACTAGATTTCACTGTTTAGTTTATTGAATTTAGATATCATAACCTCTTTAAATTCAAACTTGGAACCTTAAATAACACATAATCTTAACTACTAAACCTATATCGTAAATATCTTCTCTACACACAGTACACTGCACATTTTCTCATATATACCACTGATTCACCATTTCCCTGGGTTTGAATAATTGACTCTGTAACCAATACTTCGAGATTCGGACCATGGTTTTCGCACTTTAAATACAGATCTGCAGCTATTTTTTTTCGAATTTTGAAGTCTTGTAGCGTAATTAATATGCAAGTTGCACGGATATAATATGAAAATATAAATATTTCGACTGCATTAAACAACGTGGGTGGACAAAACTAAAGAATAATATTTAACGTAATGGCGGAATATAACGCTAATCAAATTTTGAATTGGTCGCGTGGGTAAGTTTGCAGCATGGGCTCACATGTAGCCCACGTGTCTCTCACTTCTATTCACGGGAATAAAATATCCTCCCACATCTTTAAACCCTAAACTCTCCACTTTCTCCTTCATTCGTTGTGGTTACCTGTGCAGGGAGGCGTGAGGGAGCATGGCCTCCATGGTGAATGCAGTGCACAGGCACATGAGAGCTCCTCTCCTTCATACGACCTGCAAACTCGGGCCTTCCCAGTCAATGGAAGCTTGCTATGGTTTGGATGGCAAGTTTTTTTTTGTTTCTTAATCTGAAACTATTTCTCGTTTCTAGTATTCGCTCCTTTCATTTGTCATAGTGGGGTATCCAGCACAGCACCCATCCCCATCTATTCCCTTTCCTGCTTGTTTGCTGAATTGTACGTTCTGTTCTATGAGTGCTATGTGACGGCCTTAACTTGAGTTCTTCATTTTCTGCAAGGGCACGCCTGAGCTATGTAAGGCGCCTATGTATTGGGTTCTTTTGTTTTTAAAAACCCAGGAGGTTTTTCGGTGTGAATGTTGGCCACTGGATGGAGACTTTCCCTACATGCCTGTTTCAGATATGTTTCTGCCCTATGTTTGTGAGTCTGCAACCTTTGTTCCTATGTAGTCTCTGGCAGCCATTATTAGCCAGCACAAACTCTTTTCTCTTGCACTCTATGGTCCTCACAGTGTTTTTCCCATGCAGGGAAATTTTCTCTGAAGACACGTGCCTGCTTATGTCTATTGAGAAATTTGAAATTCTGTAATTTTGTATGTCTGTAGAGTCTTTGTTTCCCTCTCCACGACTATGTTTGACTCATCTTCTGCCCTGTTACAGGCCTGTTTTGGTGCCTATTGGAGCCCAACAAGCTAAGGGATACCCCAGATGCCCCTGTGTTGTACTAAATTCTGGGAGGGACCTCCTGGGGACTCTCCCTATAGTGCATCAGAACCAGGTAAAACTGAAGAAAGTAATTTATTTGCACTGAGTAGTCCATTGTAGATGAGTTGTTAAGGAAATTTGTTTTCAACTGGAGGTAGTCTCTTAGGAAAAAAAATATTCAAATCCGCAAGAAGGGTGTGGTTTGGACACCATCAAAGGTGATTACTCGTTTGGGTAAAGAAATAAATAATCCGAGTTCATATTGTTACTGGGCATACAAGTTATCACTTGGATGGGCAAAGCAGGACTTTAGTGAGACTGTTCTCTAATTCTATCCTGTTTTTTTTTTGTCTTCCCTATTATATATTTAAGTTTTTAAAAATTTAGGTTGATCCTCTAATCAATTGCCCCAGCTTCAAAACATATTGAGAATGCCTGTCTGCTTAACAGAATACATAACCTATAAATTTTAATGATGCAGATATAGGAATATTACTTTTCAAGAAGCTTAGAAATCTTTTTAACCCAGAAAACAAAATCGACTATTATTGTAACGAGGTTTGGTGTTGGCGTTGTGTTGGCTTGTCTGTTTGCTGTTAGTTTGCGCGCTTGTGTGTTGGCTGTTGGTTTGCGTGCTTGCGTGTTTGCTGTAGGTGCGTGAACATGTGTTGATTCTTGGTTCTGAGCCCGAGGCTTGGGCATTGGAGTTTGATGTTTGCGCTCGCACTGCTTTGTGTGTTTGTTGTTGGTGTATTGAACGGTGCTGGCTTGGGTGTTGGCCCTAGGCCACTATACTTTTATTATATCTTTTTTTTTTTTACCATTTGCAGTTCTGTCCAATTGCTGATGGTCCTTGTTAAGACTTCGGTATTGAATAATTAACACACACATTAAAAACTATTGAACGGATTTTGTAGTTGTTGTTTATCAAGAGATTTTTCTTTCCATTTGTTGTTCGATTCCATTCAAGTCCACCATGAATTTGGCTATCTCGTGTTAAAATTAGAGTGTCGGGCAAACCTTTGCAGCCTTCTTTTTATTTGTGGTTTGATTTCACTTGAATCCGCTATAAATTTAGTTAGCTCGTGCTAAAATTAGAGTTTCTGGCAAAAATTTGCAGTTTTCTGTTCAAATTTTACCTAGCTAACGTTCTTATTGTTCTTTGCAGCATTCCTAAACACAATTTTGTTTACCTTGCAGGTTTGAGAGCATTCCATACAAGCTGGAAACTTTGGATCACACAGCTCGAGAGAGAGCAGTTGGTTTAGGAGCAACTATTGGACCGACAATGAATGTAGGAGTGCTTATTTAAATTTATGGTTGGGTAGGTAGGCCCTTGGTTCTAGATTTTGAACCAGGGCTCTGATACCAAATGTAATGACTGGTTTTAAATTAACATCTAAAAATTCTACCAAATCCTACCAAATGTACATCAATTTCTACCAGGTTTATAAAGGAAGAATTATTCCAAATTTTCTCAACACTTACGCAAGTAAAATTTATCAATGAGTAATAAATCTAATTAAAACAATGCATAAAGTCGAATTAAATACCTTAAATCTGATGCTAATTTCCATTGCCAACGGCCTTGCTACTGCTCTCCTGCTACCTGTTGCCCAGTCCAGTCCTGTTGCAAACCCAGAAAAATAATTGCCCAAAACTATTGTCCACCCTGCCAACTAGGAAAACGACCTAGCTCTAGGATATCTACGGATATCCTGGCCCTCCGAGACCAAAACCTCTAGCAACTTGGTGCCTACCTAATCAATATGTCACAACCAGCAAATCCCATGCCTCAATCTGAGCACACCAATCTCACAGCCCCTCTCATCTCTCTGCAATACTCAGAGCTCTCCAAACTCATGGCCAACTTCCCGTAGAATGATCCCTCCTTTCAACTCCTCCCCCCCCCCTTATTCCTCCTTCACCGCCTTATCCCATTATTAATTATCTTATCCATTCATTAAATATCTTATATCTTCTCGGGATTCTTATGTGATCCCTTCTTGTATACGCAACTTAATTTAACGTTATATTTCATTCTCCACCTTTTATTTAATACTTAATTAATTAATGAATTAATTAATATTTAAATGAACCATTAACCATCATGACTAACTCATTAATAATAATCAATTAGAAATGTTATTTTAAGACATAAATGTAGTTTAGCTAATCTTTTAGGATTATATTATTAAATTAATTAAACTTAATAATCAAGGGTCGTTACAAATTTTGAGTTTGGTTGTTTAAGAAGATTTGATTTACGAATATGGAAATGTGATTTAGGATTGCACTTGTAGTGATGTTGATGTTTATAAATTGTCATCAAATTTAGTATGGACATGTCATGATTTACATGAACAAAAAAGTTTCTTATAGATATGATGGCTATTTGAAAATGTTGTTGATCTCTTCCATTCATTTTGAGGTGTCAGAATTTGAAAAATGAAAGACTCTAGAAAGAAAGTCTATTTTGTAATGCTCTAGTTTTGATCCACATATTAGCAATGTATGTTTGTATATACAATGAATGGCCGAGGGAAAACTAATGTACTGTTTAAACATTGGACATTGAATGATAATAATAAAAATACATCATCAACTGGAGAGAAGAATGACAAAGACATGGGGGGATATGATTCCATAAGAGAGGGGGGATAAGAAGGGCTAATCCAAATTATCATATTTATTTCTAGTCTTTGTTTATGTCATCTTTTGTCACACCCTCCTTCAAGTTAGTAGGGAAAGTACTTACGTGGGATTCTTGGGGAAACCATGTGGTGCATTATTAACATGCAAATATATGGCAAATTTTAGAGCATGCAAGGGGGTTCCTTAATCATTCTTGATCTTGAATTGTATGAGAATATTAGAGTGAGATCCAATGTTACAAAGGTTGTAAGAGATTACTAGTTATACCAACTATGATGTTATGTTGAAATTATGTTGTATGCATGGAAACATTTACAGTTGAGAAGAACTAGTCACAATTGAGAGTCCTTGGAGTTTCCAACATTGAGATATTTTGGATAGCCCACGTGAAATCCCTGGAAAGAAGTGGGATATCCCAAGGGAATTCATTGTAGAGAAGGGGATTCCCTTCTTTGGGTCGTCTAGGTTGATTAAGAAAGATATATGGTGAGTTAGGATTTTCTTGACATGGGTGAAACTCCCTTCAACCAAAAAGGGTACTCCCTAGTATGAGGTGCCAATTAGACTTCACATCATTTGGATTAAAAGACCCATCCAGATTCTGACTCAACTGCCATTACTGCATTGAGGATGAATGAATGGTTTAATGCAAAGGGATGAAGATGCAAACTAAATCAACATTGGAAGAAAATCCTATTCTATCCTATCCGAACTAGGAGAAACTAAGGGTAACTAATGAACATACCGAAATATGAGTAATCCATGCATGAAAATTTTGTCGGATAGTTGTAATAAATAAAAAAATATCAATAATATATATATATATATATATATATAAGCATAATCAGATAAGTCTTAACTATGCAGTGATACATCCAAACTTGCTCATTATCTTAGAAGGATTCATAAGAGAGAAAGACAATTGTTGGAGGAAATTTAATTCACAAAAGAAAAGTCTAGATCTATGCAAATAAATCCTTACAGTTCTTCAAGGAAGTAAATAATTCACTTGAATGAGTTCAAAGTAAATAAAATACAAGGAAGCAAATTATTTCTCTTCATCAAAATGTCCATGAGGGCTTTTCAATATTATACTAAGAAAAAGTAGTTCTCCCAAAATTACAAAGTTGAAGAGCGCCCTAAAAATGGATCTCTTGTGGTTTTTATAACTTGTCAACATAAGTGACCCTTGTTACTTATTGAATTCCAAAAGAAGCAATTACAAATCTCTTCATCTTCCCATTTTTCATATTTTTATATTAGCTCCAATAAATACAAGGAAAAGATGATGATGAAAGAGGGGGAATAATTTCAAATTTTCTCATATGCTCTTTTATTTACTTTTGTCTCTTATGTAATCCAACCATATTTTGCGATGTCCTGAGATAACGATGATTCTGTAGTAAAGCAAGGATTCCAGGGTTACCTCGTGGTTTTCGAGTTTTGGGAAAGGGTCTTCACATCCTTACTTATATTTACCATTGTAATGTTCCCCAACTTAACCAGGGACATTACTACACGAAAATACACATAAAAACAAACTTTTCTTTTGCTAATCAAAATATTGTAGCTTACCATCTACGATTTAAACACATATTCAACTAATTTATGATGCTCATAATTAAATGCATCTACAACACTCTAAATGACCATGAATGCAACTAATAACTCATTCACAACAACAATTAACCATTCACATATATAGAGTTAAGCACAGTAATTAAATTCATGGAATAACTCAACAAAAAGATAAAAAATTATATTTTATAAACATTTGTGCAACCAACTGCTTGGGAATGACGTTCCACCCAACCATAGACTTGTTGTTCCAAATATAAACAACAAGTCACCCCCGATCTGTGGATAGGAATCTAAAAAAGAAGGGTGCCTGTCATGGTCCCTCCCAACTCCATATCACAGAACCCATTGATTTTCTCCTACACCTATCCCAAAATTACTCTGACTCTCTTCCTCTTGACCTATCCAACACAAGGAATGTAACCCTTCACTTCTCTTGGTCCATTGGGTGTCCCATTATTTTATCACGGTCTATCTAGATTAGTGTTGACGTTTGAATCCATCAGGACCGAAACGATAACCTCATGAGGACATTAGTCCCCCTTCATTTTTAGAGAGGTGGTTCTCCTCTTTTGCTAAAATATATATCTTTGAATATCTTGGAGTAGGGAGAGTGCTAGACATCAAACCCCAAATATTTATTGCTTGGATTTAAATGAAAATGGTTCTTCAATAACCCAATATCATCTTTATGTGTAGCAAGAAGTTCTTTACAAATAAAATATTGAAGAGGAGCTTCAATATCAGGAAATAAAAATACTCAACACCACATATGTAATCCTCTATAGATACATTCATATCTCCTCACAAGGGAAAATAAAGAATATTTCTGATCATCTCAAATAGTTTTAAAAGATTATTGCAGTTAAAATGAAAGGGAAATTGATAGGTCAACCTCAAATATCTCATACTTAAAACTCAAAGTTAGAAGATACAATCAAGATCAACCCCGAAAGTAATTCTTTGTGGATACTTTCTCATAAAAGATATCTAAGAATATACAAAATCCATTTGAAAGTCACATATATGGTTGCAAATGTTCCATGATCACATATGAAAATTCTTGGAAGATTACAAGAAAAACACTTGAGAACTCAGCCCCATGATTGTTTCAAGAATACAAACAAAAAGCTTTGAGAAAACAATGTAGAAGAAGAAAAGAATGGAGAAGGATAAAAATATTTTCTTTCTAATCAAAATATTGATTACATAATGATTGTTGTTATGTTCCTCTCTTTATCCTTTGAATTCCATCTCAACAATGAATTATGGAACTCAAGAAGTCCCTCTTTTCCCTTTTTAAAGAAATGCTCTTCTAACTACTTGAGTAGTTAGGGTTTTTCCCTTTTTCTCCTTAAATTCCTTTTTATTTCTTAGCAAATCAATTTAAATAATACAACATTGGAATCCCATTAATGACTTGAATTCATTGATATTCATGCTATAAAGTAGGCCCCAAAAATCTTTAAATAATTTTTTTTTTAAATAAACTTTTATTTCGAATAATTTTTAATTTGTTTCCTCCTTTAAGAGATGACTATGTTTTAATTTTTTGTTAAGGATTTGGATATTTTCATCCCTTTAAAATAATTCTTATTTTATCTTCATCATATTATCTTTCCAACGATATAAAAGTTTCTCAAATTTGTCGCCCGGATCTCAAGATATGAGCTCGTGAAGTTGATTTTTCACGCAAGCCCATTAAAAATGCAGTTGACTAATATTTTAATTTATGAGAAAAATGTATCAACTTTTAGCACTTTAAACATGTACCACCATATTTTAGGTTGATATACCTTTCCAATGGTATACAATTTTCACGATTCGAACACCCAGAGCTCAAGTTATGACCTCCGCAAGATCAACACTCAACCACCGTCGATCAAAATTGATGGGAAAATCTCAGCCCTTGGATTGAGTTTTCTTTTCTTCAAGTAAATTCAAATTTTTATTCATAGAGGTTATTCTAGATGCACGGGATATTGAAAATATTCATGGTATATAATAATACTAAGTGTCTCATATACTTAGCAAGAAACAAATAAGAGAATAAATTATGGAGCTTGGAGGATTTAGAATTTGGAAAATTGTTGAATAAAATAATAGTTTTTGGAACCCTTTCATCGTCCACCTCATGCTCAGTCAACATCGAGTCATCGTTGAGTCATTGTTGAGTCATTGTCGATTCATATCCCACATTTTAGGGACCTAAATCCTCACATAGGTAGAATAATATATTCTGATGTAATAAAGGTCAATATTAATAAGGCCTAGCAATAAGGAAGAATAAGTCAAATGTAAGAACACCTAATAGAAGCTTTCACTTCTATAAGGATCTTCCTCTAGATGGTTCTTTTGATAGAGATATTTAGTATAAATAGGATTCAAGGGTATGATAACTTTTTGTCTTGGATATTATTGTAATAGAGCTCTACTCTGTTGGAGGTTGCCCCCTCGAAGAGGCAAGTGAACATTGCTCTCAGTAATCAAAGTGATCTTTCTAGTGTTATTCTGGTATCATTTTGGTATTATTGTGGTGTTGTTTTGGTTATATTGTTGTTCATCTGCCATTTCTAGCATTTTATTTCTGTTCTTCATACTTTTTATATATGGAATATTACAAGTGGTATCAAAGCACTTTCCTCGGCATAAAATTGTGGGTTAATGTTTTTTCAAGGTAGGGACATATTCAAACGTATTTAAGCTACATAGATCTATCGTCACGCGCATAAACCCATGGTTGGGGATTCATACACACAGGAAATACAAGTGGTACTTAAGTGCACATATGTTGTCCACCCTTGCAACCCATGTTGGTACCCCTTCGAGTGGTAGCGCATAAGACAACACCTGTATACAGATCGAGCTAGATTTCATGAAGCCCTCTTTAGATAAACCGATCAGCTACCTGACTGCTATAGTGGCATTGAGAACAACACTCGGGAAGATACTCTCTAGTACCTAGGTAGTCGGGTAGTACAACTAAGGGAGTAGTCTAGCCTCCTTAGTTGGTGCCCTGAGATATTGGGTCAAGTACTACTGTTGGACCCCACACGTATATCACAGAGCTATAGCACAGGGAAAACCCTTGTATGTAGAACCCTTGAATACCTAACCTTTGGGGACGAAAAAAAAAAACCAAAAAAAATAGACAAGATCTATTGTCGCACAACTATGTCTCCTGCATTCGATTTTCCAAATCACTACACATTTCTTCCTGATTAATAATTTGGCCATTTCATCACTGCAATATTCTTCAGACCAGAGTATAACTCCACAGGTGTAAAAAAAAAAGGAATAAAAATTCTAGATTTTTTTGCACCATTATTTGAGACTTATTCCATTGGATTTATCTCTTCGCCCTTATCACATTCATACCTATCATTCTTCAACAAATTTTTTGACCCCACCCACCCCTTTTCGGTTCCCTCATCATCATGGCCCATACCCATAACCAAGACTTTGAAGCTCGCTTCAATACCTTGCAATCTAATTTCACAGAGACCCAACAAGAAGTGAGACAAATCAGTGCCAATATTGCCACCATCAACAAAAACATGCATTCCTCCATCGTCTCCTCAATCGAGGAACTCAAAGAAGACCTCAAACAAAAAATTACTACCCAACTTGAATATGTCACTTTGATGATCTCAACCAAGCTACATATCCTTGCAGATCCCCCTTTATCTAACCCACCTTTGCATACTGAAGTTGAAACTTCCTCTCATTCCCATAATTTCCAGCCCCATCAATTTCAGCGTGACCTACGTCTTCAGCATGTGGATGTGACCAAATTTGATGGCTCGGATGCCACTGCTTGGGTAACTCAAATGGAACATTTTTTCTCTTTTTACGTCATTATAGATGAGTTGGCCAAACTTCGGTATGGTGTTCTCCATCTAGATCAAGAACATTGACAATGTTGGCAATGGAGAAAAAATGCCCATCAAGGGTATGTTGCTTGGACACACTTTGTGGCAGAGATTTATGAACGCTTTGACACTAACACAAACCATTTAGGCCATTTGACAAAGTTGAAACAATTTGGCACAATGGAAGACTTTATAGTTTCTTTTGAGTGAATCGATTTTTGTACAAAGGGCATGTCTGATGTTTTTTTCCAAGAATTTTTTATCAGTGGCCTCAAGGATGAGATTTGTGCCCATATCCTCATGGCTCGCCCTCATATTTGGGTGGAGGCTACTAAAAGAGATAAGGAAGCACAAAAACTTGTCTCTTCTCAAAATAGGAAACCCTCCTCTATTCCTCGCACTAAACCAGTAAATCCTACTCCTCCTTCTACTCCACTAAAGATCCAAAAATTGACCAAGGCTGAAATGGTTGAACGCCAACTCAAAGGACTTTGTTATAATTGTGATGACAAATATTTTTCGAGACACAAGTGTAAGGAGCTAAATCTTTTTATGGTCATCTCGGAGGATGTTTCGAAAGAGGATGTTGAAGCTCCCCTTGTGTCTTTGTCACCTGAACCCACTGACATAACCCCTCCCTCAGACCCTCCTGAAGTAGAACTGGTCATTTCTTTAAATTCTCTCACTGGCTTCTCTTCTCCCCAAACCCTCAAGCCAATTGGATACATCAATCATAGGAAGTTCATCATTCTTTTTTATAGTGGAAGAACCCATAATTTTATTCATCATTGCATTTCCCAAGAAACTAATTGCTATATCTATGCAGTCAATAATTTCCAAATCATGATTGTCAATGGCGGGTCCATGAAATGCAGAGGGCATTGTGAAAATGTGTGTCTCCAAATTGGTGACTACCACCTGAAATCTCATATGTTTTCTATCAACATGGGCAATTGTGACATTGTGTTGGGTGTAGACTGACAAAGGACTTTGGGTCCCATTCTCATGGATTTTAAGGAATTAACCATGCAATTCGACCAGGAGGGCCAACAATATAAGTTCCAAGGCATCAACGTCGGTTCCCATGAGATCATTAGTTCCCATCACATGGAAAAGTTGCTCAAAAAATTTCATTCTGGCGTTATTTCCCAACTCCATGCCATACAAGCAATTGAGACACCCTCTGTCCCGCAGGACCTCCAATCCATCCTCTCTAAACATCAAGTGATTTTTTCCACTCCTTCCTTCCCATGGTGTTCATGATCATTCCATTCCCCTTGTCCTAGGAAGTCTTCCTCCCAATATCTGTCCCTATCATCACCCCTTTTCCCAAAAAAATGAAATTGAGAAAATGGTTCAAGAACTTCTTAACGCAGGTGTTATCCACCCTAATACGATCCCCTACTCTTCTCCTCTGGTCATGGTCCCGAAGAAAAAAGGTTCTTGGTGCACGTGTCTTGACTTTCATGCCCTCAACAGACTCACCATTAAAGAAACATTTCCTATTCCTGTCATTGATTACCTCTTGAATGAATTGAGTGGCACCCAGATCTTTACTAAAATTGATATTTGTTTTGGCTACCACCAGATCTGTATGAAAGAGGCAGACATTCCTAGGACTACCTTTAGAACCCATGAGGGCCACTATGATTTTTTGGTCAAGCCCTTTGTCTTGTGTAATGCTCCCTCCACTGTCCAAGGCCTCATGAATCATTTATTCTATCCTTTTCTCTATCATTTTGTCTTAGTTTTCTTTGATGATATCCTCATCTATAGAAAAACATGTAAAAACCATATTGCTCATGTGGATTGAGTTCTCCATCTACTCTCTCAGCACCAAATTTTCCTAAAACAATTTAAAATAGATTTTGGTGCCTCGAAAGTCAAGTACTTGGGTCATCTTGTTGGCAAGGATGACGTTAGGGTGGATCCTAAAAAGATTGAAGCTATGAAATACTGGCCTCACCCAAAGACTCTCAAAAGCTTGCCTGCATTTCTGGGCCTAACAGGTTATTATCACAAGTTTGTTAAGAATTATGGAAAGATTGCGGCACCTCTCACTACACTCCATAAAAAGAATTCTTTCACTTGGACTCCAATAGCTACTCAAGATTTTCAAACCTTGAAGATGTTCATGTGCACCACTCCAGTCTTGGCCCTTTTTGATTTCACAAAGAACTTTATCATGGAATGTGAAATTGGCGATGTCCTGATGCAAGAGGGTTGGCCTTTGGCCTTTACCAACAAACGACTATCTCAACTAAATTTGGGAAAATCAATCTATGAAAAGGAAATGTTGGCTATTTTGCATGTCGTTGATCTTTGGTGCCCTTATCTATTGGGGAAACGCTTCCAAATTAAGACAGATCATCAAAGCCTCAAGTATTTTATGGAACAATGCATTTCCTCCCCAGAGCAACAAAAATGGGTGAATAATATATTTGGATATGATTATGAGATCATTTAAAAGAAAGGAAAATACAATGTGGTTGCGGATGCACTTTCCCGAAAATATGAAGATGAAGGGCCCCTTTTTTCTCTCTCCTTCATTGTACTAGATTGGCTCCAAGTCGTTTGCCAGGAATGGCTACACGATCCCAAAAGTTCGCATTGGATACAACAATTGCAGTCTAGTTCTGCAGTTTCCCCAGGGTACTCTTGGCTCCATGATGAGCTTCAATACAAAGGCCGTTTGTATTTAAGTAAACAGTCAAAACTTAAATCCACAGTACTTTTTGAGCTTCATGCTACACCCATAGTTGGGCACTCCGGGTTTACTAAAACCTATGACAAGGTCAAAAGTTCTTTTTTTCTGGGATGGTATGAAACATGACATTCGTAATTTTGTGGTTGAATGTGATGTGTGTCAATGCAACAAGGGAGAAATAGTCAAATATCCTAGCACACTACAACCTCTTCTGATTCCACTTACTATTTGGCGGGATATCTCTATGGATTTTACTGTAGTCTTACCTAAATCGCACAATAAATTAATCATCACGGTGGTATTTGATCTCCTTTCCAAGCATGCTCATTTATGTGCTCTTCAACACCCATTTATAGTATCCAATGTGGCTCAAATTTTCATGGATCAGGTCTTCAAGCTTCATGGCATGCCACATTCTATTTTTTCTGATCATGACCCAACTTTCACCAAGAAGTTTTGGCAAGAACTATTCAAGCTACAAGGCACCCAATTGCATCTCATCACAACTTATCATCCCTAGACTGATGGTCAAACTGAAGTTTTCAACAAGTGTTTGGAAACATATTTGAGGTGTTTTGCATTGAAAAATCAAAATCAGTGGGATCAATGGTTACCACTAGCTGAATGGTGGTACAAAAATTCATACAATACAACTACCCACATGACTCCTTTTGAAGTGGTATATGGACAAAATCCACCTTCAGTTCTCTCATATTTACCAGGTGTCTCAAAGCTCTAGGTGGTTGACCAAACACTTACAGTTCGAGAGGATATTCTTCGTACCCACAAAGAGAATTTGTTCATGGCCCATAATCACATTGAGCAACAAGCATATCAAGGTCACTTTGAACGTCAATTTGCAGAAGGGGATCAGGTGTTTCTTCGACTGCAACCTTACAAGAAAAATTACCTCAAGGCTGATCATTGTCAAAAACTGGTGCCCAAATTTTATGGTCCTTATACCATTCTCAATCGTGTGGGATAGGTGTCATATCAATTATCATTTCCCAATCATTATAATCCACATCCTATTTTTCATGTTTCCTGCTTAAAGAAGGTGATTGGAACTAAGTGCCAAACTCAAACCAAGCTTCCCAAGTTGGAAAAATAAGGCTCCATTTGGCTACAACCACAAGCAGTTTTGGACCAGCTTGAGCGTCTCCTACATCAATGAACCATCAAGGAAATGTTAGTCCAGTGGAAAGATACAACCCTAGCAAATGCCACTTGGGAACCAGCTACCATTCTGCATCCATTTCCACATCTCAAGCCTTGAGGAGAAGGTTTTTTTTAAGGGGGAGGACATGTTAGGGACCTAACCCCTCATGCACGTAGAATAATATATTCCGATGTAATAAAAGTCAATATTAATAAGGCCTAGGAATAAGGAATAATAAGTCGAACGTAAGAATACCTAATAGAAGCTTCTTCTTCTAGAAGGATCTTCCTCTAGAAGGATCTTCCTTTAGATGGTTCTTTTGATAGACATATTTAGTATAAATAGGAGTTGAGGGTATGAAAACTTTTTTTCTTGGATATTATTTAATAGAGCTTTGCTCTGCTGGAGGTTTCCCCCTCGAAGAGGCAAGCGAACATTGCTCTCAGTAATCAAAGTGCTCTTTCTGGTGTTATTCTGGTATCATTTTGGTATTATTGTGGTGTTGTTCTGGTTATATTGTTGTTCATCTTCCATTTCTATCATTTTATTTTTGTTATGCATACTTTTTATATATGGAATATTACACCATGTTTCAAAATATGATTAGATGCCAAGTATAACCAATAATACACCACGATGCTTCAGAAAGTGTTTGCTTCCATATGGAAGGATCTTATTGGTTCATAATGTAATGTAATGAAACTTGAGAAAACAATTGAAGTATGGGAGGATGTACGAGAGGGTAAGTCAAAGGAAAATTGTGGGTAGTCGAAGTCGAGGGGGTAGTTTGTAGGCTGCGAGGACATGTTGGAGGGTTGGGAAGTGAGGTGAGTAATGGAGTGAGGGATGACTAGTGTTCACCCATCTACAAGCTATATTACTTAAAAAAATATTTAAGTAGGGAGAGGGTAAGGAGATGAGAGGGAGTGGGGGTAATTTGTAGGTGACGGAGGGATAAGGATGATGTAGCATGATGTAGGTGGGAAGGCAAAGTGTAGGAAGTGGAATTAGGATCATGGCAGGATCGCAAATATGGGAAGGTGAGGGAAGTAAGGAGATGAGTCTGCCAACCCACAAACCTGATGAGGAGATGAGGGAAGAGTCTCAAAAACATCTAAGTGTGGAGGCTAGTGGAGTGTATGGGAGAAGTGTGAGGTAAAGTATGGAGAGAATATTTTGAGTTAAAATTATAAGTGTTGAGTATGAAAGAAGAGAGGAGAGGATAAGAGTTTGAAAATGAGACTAAGTATGAAAGAGGTGCACCCTTTTTTGCTTAAAATTTAAACTTGGATATATTGAGCATATGCACTTGGATTTTTTATCTGAAAAATGCATGGCAAAGTTGAGACTGAGACTACAGAATGAACTTATAAAAGTTCAAAAAATGTCTTCTTTTGATATCAAGGATTTTATGAAGCCAAGAGAGAGAAAATATAGATGACCAAATTTTAGTCAACACTCAGGTAGCTAGGAATCTCTCAGTTGGGAACTCAACGGAACTCACTTCTAGGAAAACCACCAACAAAAAAAACAACAAACACTTGTTGATATAGTGCAAATCACCCAGAAGTTCACTCTTCATGCCTGACAACCTAAATCTTCAATTTTCAACTCCAAAATTCCCCAAAAATGCTCGATCATGCTCCATAATTCGCCTAGCCTTTTTGTTCTATCTCCCAAGCTCTTTTCCCATCTTCTCCACTTGTTGCTCATGTTAAATTGAATGTGAAAAATTGTTTGTTACTACCCATATGAATTTTATCTCTTTCCCAAAGATAGTTGACCACTCACTCCACCTAATTTTGATTGTACCTCAGCCCCATGCCCTCCCATAACTATGGGATGTGACTCTCACACACACCCTATGACAAGTATTCCGTGATTGGGCTCTCATACACTCAACCAGAAAACATAAGTTACCCCCAAATGATTATAAAATTCATAACTGTGGATTTGAATTAATACCCATAAATCATTTCCCTTTGGACCCCTCTTGGATGCTCTCTAGGAATTCCCTTTCTCTTGTGGATTAGGAAACCCCCATCTCTGTCCATATCCCAACAACTAGTATTACATTATATTTATTTACAATTCAGGAAAATACATTATGTATTTGAATTGCTTTGACATAGCCACATTTATATCTACATTATGCATTAATTAAACTGGGGATTATAGTGGGGATGCTACATTACCCCTCCCCTACAATTGTGCATCGTCCTCGATGCATCACACCATGCCAAAATACATATATAAAATCAGATCACAATACTTAGAAAATAAAATAAAATTCAGAAATATTTACCCTCCAACAAGAGTCCCAACCATAATCTCTTGTTCTTCTCAACCTGCTGACCTGATGCAGGAGCATCATCAACAAGCCTACGTGGAGAGACAACTCAACAACTTAGTGCATCATTGAATCATTTCAAAATATTAACCGCTGGCATTTCCTACAAATCTTTTTGAAATGATCAAAAACTAAAGAAGATCAAGGGCTTGGGAGTTGAGTGATCATGAGTGATCGGGGAGTTTCACTCTTAGTCTTGAATGTAATGAAAATTAAGTAACATTTATTTTATTTCTCTAGTAGACGAGTAGTCAGGGGGGGAACCCTAGGAACCCTCTGAGATAAATAGAGGTTTCGTATGCCCGAATGAGGCTGCTGCAATTTAGTAGGAGAATGTTGTGATTTAGTTGTTGCTGAGTTTTTTGTTGTTGTTGTTGTTTTATCATAGTTTTAGCCATTTACTTTTGGATGAATATAATAGAGGAAAATTGACCCAAATGCATGGTGTTGTTGTTGTTTACAATTCCCTGTTATTTTTGGTTTCATGAATGAATGAGTTATATTGTTGAATACATGGAACTGTGAAGTGTTTAGATAAGTTTCAATTGTTCTCTTAACTGAGCTCATGCAAGGTGTGCATACAGTCTGCAAGTAGTGCATTGACAGAGTCTATTTCGGCTCAGAAGATCAAAAGAGATAAAATAAAAACTTCCCTTTGCAAGGAGTGAAAAGAGACTGTTGCAAGGTGTGCAAAGTCATCACAAGAACCTAAGCCTTGCATGAGAACATGTTGCAAGGAGTGCATAGATTTAAAAATCGGCTAAGTGTCGAGAATGGGACTGCGAAGCACAAGGAGTGTGTAAAGATATTTCTTTTGAAGAAATCACTAAGTCCGAAATTCGTCAAAGATTCTGAGTTCACAAGGAGTACGTCGGAATCAAGCTCAGGAAAGATAGCGAACAAGAATCAATAGAGAGAAGGGAGTCTGTTGAAAGTTGCAAAGTGATGACTGATATCGTACTAGGCCATCAGATCTAGGAAAAGTTACTCGGTTGTTAATCATTGTTTCTTTCAGTCTTCGCAGATTAGAGGATCTGAAGTATCAAGGATACAAAACTCCTAAAACCTGAAGTCCGAAGTAAATCTAGACTTTCAGATCCAGAGGGACGCGTGGCGACGGATTGTGAACTTCAGATAAAAGAACTTGGGTTTCAATCAAGAATTGAAGCTCTCGAAATCCGAAGTACGAAGTAAACCATTAGATCCAGAAGGACGTGTGGTGAAAGATCACTAAATTTGGATAAAATCTTGTGGGTTTCAGTTGATATTTGAAATTTCTGAAACCCAAAGTCTAAAGTGAATCTAGGTCGTCAGATCCAGGGGGACACGTGGTAGAAATCTGCACACTTCAAGAGAAAATGAAAGTTGAGAATTGAGATTTTTGAAGCCTAGAGACTCGAAAGAATCGTAGTCGTTGATCTGTGGGAGACACACGTCAGTGGATCATGAGCTTCGGATAAAAGAAATTGGGGAAAGGTAAAGTTTGAGATTTGAGATTTTCAAAGTCCAAAATCCCAAAACGGTTAGAGTCATCGATTTGAGGAGGACATGTGGCAAGAGATCTATCATTGCAGAGAAATGGAGGTTTCAGAGTTGAAAACTATGAAACCCGAATCGCAAAGTAAATCACGAGCATTGATTTGAAAGGATAATATCTAAACCGTTGATCAAGATGTCTCACCTGAGATCACAAGATCAACGATCACGCTGCATTGCGGGGACAGAAAGCGCTTGGACTTTAAAAATCTGAGAGTGGGCTGCAATTGAAACCACAGTATTGGAAAAGGGAGATGTGGTAGCTGGAGGTGAATTGTGGGGACAAAAGTGGTGTGGCCTCAAACCACTTTAGGCTGCACCCACAACCGTGTGTTTACACAAGGACATAGCCCGAGGTCACACATGTGAAAGGGATAACATAAGAGGAGTTAGCGCCTGAAATTTTATAGTCCAGCAGCAGGAAGGGAGATATTTCGGGGGTTCACAGAACCTGCACCAAAATACTGAAAGGGGCCCGTGTTTAATCACCAGGGAGACCATTAAGGTTTCAGAGAGCTGATCCGGCTCTGAGAATCGAATATCCTTGACCGGGAGGTTGTGCAACCCCGAGGGAGAATAGGGGGGTCGACATCAAGTGGTATCAGAGCCTAATTTTGTCTGTAGATTTCATGCGAAGGAGACAAGGGAGATAGTCTGATACCATCAAGTGGTATCAGAACCTGAAATTGTTTTTAGGAAGCGAAGAAGAGCTCAAAGGTGTACTTTGTGTGTGAGATACAGCCAGCACAATGTGGCCAAGGAGACGTGTAGAGACACCTTTACCCAATCACACTATGGAAGGACAAATGAGAGAGCTTCATGCAAGATTAGAGGCGATGGAGGTAGCGTATAGGAGGAAACCTAATGTTGGGGACATCAGTGATGCAAAGAGTGAAGAAGTAGAAGTCGAAGAAGTTGTAGGAGAAAATGTCAACGAGGAATGTTTACTGAGAGTGGTTGTTAAATTGGGATCTAGAGCCAAAGTAAACATCCCAATGTATGTAGGCAATTTGGATGCTGAAGAGCTACTAGATTGGATAAGATCCATGGACAAATATTTAGACTATGAAGATGTCGATAAGGAGAAAAAGGCGAGACACGTTGTCACTAGATTGAAGGGGCATGCAACATTGTGGTGGGATGAACTACAGACTCAAAGGAGGAGAAAAGGAAAAAAAAAGATAAATAATTGGGACAGAATAGTATCCAATATGAAGGATAAATTCATGCCCAAAGATTATCAAATAAATCTATTTAGAAAGTTACATAACTTGAAACACAAGGGTATGACAATGAAAAAGTACACAAAGGAGTTCTACAAGCTGAATATCAAGACTGGACAACAAGAGAAGGATGAGGAAAAATTTACCAGGTATATAAATGGCATGAGGTATGAAATATAGGATGAGATCAACATGATGTTAGTGAGGAAAATAGAGGATGCTTATCATATTTCTCTGAAGGCAGAGGAGAATTTGGCCAGGAAACAGAGTCAACGAAATTGAGGCAGAAGCCCAAGCAAAGGCAAGGAGTTTCCCATGATAAGGGACAAAAATACAAAGATGGTATTGAGAAACCACATAGTCACTCAGAAAGAGGAGGAAGTTCCTAAGGAAGAGAAGGTGGTGGAAGAAGTTCTTCTAGAGGAAGAGGAAGAAGAAGATGAGGAGAAGTAAGGTTTTATGCTTGTGGAAAGACAAGACACATGTCTTGGGAATGTCCCAAGAAGAATAAAGAAGGAGGAGATGAAACTCATATTTCTGATGCATAGAAAATGAATGTTGAAGCAAGAGGTACAGAGTATGGAAGATTGTTGATGTTGAGGAAGGTTCTATTAAAACCATAATTGGAAATTGAAAATCCAGTGCGGAGGAACATTCTATTCAAGAAATCTTGCAAGAAGAAATACAGAGTATGAAAGGTGATAATTGACAGTGGGAGCACTAAAAATAAAGTATCCACAGAGATGGTGGAGAAATTGGAGCTAGAGACAACTTCACACCCAAATCCATACAAAATCTCATGGTTGCAAAAAGGACAGCGGGTAATGGTCACTAAATAATGCCTCGTTGAATTTAAAATAGGTGGATATAGAGATGAGATTTTGTGTCATGTGATTCCCATGGATGTATGTCATGTTTTGTTGGGAAGACCAAGGTAGTTTTACAGAAATTTCATTTGTGATGGGATAAAAAATACATACACCCTAGAGAAGAATGGTACAACACACATCTTGCTGCCAATAGAGGAGAAGAAATTAAAAGAAGAAGCCAGCACAAACATACTTCTCATAAGTGGGAAGGAACTCCTGAGAGAAGTCAAGAAGGAACATGAGATGCAGTTTGTTGTGGTGAGGAAACCCATAGTTGTCCTTACAAGTACTTCGATGGATGATTTGCCTGAAGAATTTTAAGACTTGTTGGAGAATTTTGCTAACATAGTAGTGGAAAAGTTACCTTACTCATTGCCACCCATCACAAGTATCATCCATCATATTGATTTGATACTAGGATAAAGTTTGTCAAATAAAGCAACATACAGATTGACACCTCAAGAGAATGAGGAGGTAAAGAACCAAGTCCAGGATTTGTTAGAAAAGGGCTTGGCCCGAGAGAGCTTGAGTCCATGTGCAGTACCAACTATGTTAAGTCCAAATAAGGATGGAGGATGGAGAATGTGTACATAATCAAGAGCCATAAACAAGATCACCATCAGGTATAGATTTCCTTTGCCAAGAATGGATGACTTAATGGATTGTTTAAGTGGGGAAAATTTATTTTCTAATATAGATTTTAAAGTGGATATCCCCAGATAAGAATGAGAGAAGGTGACGAGTGGAAAACAACCTTTAAGACAAATGAAGGGTTGTATGAGTGGCTTGTTATTCCATTTGGATTAACAAATGTCCCAAGTACTTTTATGAGACTGATGAATGAAATACTGAAAGATTTCATTGGCAAATTTGTGGTTGTATATCTGGATGATATAATGGTATTTAGCAAGACTAAAGAGGAGCATTTGAGACACCTGATAGTAGTGATGAGGAGACTACAACAAGAGAAGTTGTTGATAAATCTAAAGAAGTCCTCTTTTATGAAGACAAAACTTATTTACTTGGATTTTTTTATCTCTTCAATTGAATTGAAGATGGATCCAGAGAAGGTGAAAGCAATCAAAGAATGACCATCACCAAGGAGTATGTTTGAAGTGAGAAGCTTCCATGGATTAGAAAGTTTCTATAGAAAGTTCATTAGAGATTTCAGTGGAATTTGTGCACCAATGATGGATATAATGAAGAAGAGGCACATAATTTTAAATGGATAGAGGAGGCCTAGAGGAGCTTCAATATATTGAAGAAGAAGATAACAGAACGACCAATTATGGTCTTACCAAATTTTGGAAATACATTTCAAGTGATATGTGATGCAAATGGAGTTGCAATTGGAGTAGTCTTGAGCGAGGATAATAAACTAGTTCCATACTTCAGTAAGAAGCTGAATGAGACTAAGAGAAAGTACTCCACATATGACAAAGAGTTTTGTGCCATAATTCAAGCCTTGAATAAATAGAGTCACTACCTAGATCCAAAGGAATTTTTCTTGTATAGAGATAACCAGGATTTACAATTCATAACTAGACAGGAGAAGTTGAATCAGAGATATGCAAAGTGGATTGAGTTTATGAAGAATTTTACTTTTGTCATAAAACATATTTATGGAAATGCTAACAAAGTTGTTGATGTGTTGAGCAGGAGATGTTTGATTCTGCAAGCGTTTTAGGTGAAGACCTTAGGGTTTGAACACCTTAAGGAAATGTATAGTGAGGATCCATATTTCAAGGAAGCATACGAAGCATGTACAAATCTTGTGATGAGAGATAGGATCCAATGGACAAAGTATATGATTCAAGAAGGATTGTTGTTCAAGGGAAATCAATTGTGCATACGAAAATCCTCAGTGACAGATAACCTTTTCAAGGAAAATCATAGTGGGGGATTGGTTGGACATTTCGGCCATCATAAAACATTTGCACAGTTGAGAAGTGCATATTACTAGCCATGTATGAGAACAAAAGTGACAAAGTTTGTGAACAGATGTAGAATCTTCCAACATGCAAAAGGTAAAAGACAAAACACTGGATTGTATCATCCATTGTCAATACCAGAAAGGCCTTGGGATGAAATAAGCATGGATTTTGTGTTGGTACTACCAAGAAAACAAAGAGGATGTGATTCCATATTTGTGGTGGTGGATAGATTTTAAAAAATGGCACACTTTATCCCATGCTAGAAGACTAGTGATGCAACACATGTTGCAAATTTATTTTTCAAGGAAGTTGTTTGACTTCATGGATTACCCAAAAGTATTGTCTCAGACAGAGATACCAAATTTGTTGGTCATTTCTAGAGAAAACTATGGAAGAAGTTGGGGACAGATTTGTCCTTTAGCTCAACTTATCACCTTCAGAAAAATGGATAGGCTGAGGTGGTGAACATAATTTTGGGAAACTTATTGAGGAGTCTGGTTATTGAGCATCATAACCAATGGGATCAGATTCTGCCACAAGAAGAATTTTCATATAGTGACTCACCAAACATGAGCACTGGAAAGACCCCATTTCAAATATTGTATGGAATGAAACCAAGAGGAGTAGCTGAGTTGAGAGACTTGGAACAGAGTGAGACTAGAAGCGCTGGAGTAGAATATTTTGCTATAGAAATGAAGAAACTCCATAGCCAAATCAAAGGACAGTTGCAGAACTCTAGCCAAGAGTACCAGTGCAGATTTGATCAACATCGTAGAGAGATTCAATTTGAAGTAGGAGATCAGGTTCTGGCACATCTCAATAAAGAAAGGTTTCCAAGGGGAACGTATAACAAGTTAAAAATGAAGAAGATAGGGCCATGTAATATCTTAAGGAAGTTTGATGAAAATGCCTATGAGATTGAGTTGCCAAATGATGTGGGAATATCACCCATATTCAACATATCAAACATGTATCCTTACAAGGGAAATAAAGCAGGAGAAACGAAAGATCAGAAAGAGGTTCAGTGGGAGAAGCAAATGCCTATAGATGAAAAGCCACAGATGGAGAAGATCATTGATCAGAGGATTGGCAAGAATACTAGGAGGAAGACCTATTTTGAATATTTGATCAAATGGAAGGGACACCCGATAGAAGATTCCAGTTGGGAAAATGAAGTTGATATCTAGAAGCATGGAAAGTCAGTGCAGGAACTCATGGATAGGAGTCCATGAATTTTTGGCCAGGGGAGTATGATGCAGGAGCATCATCAGAAAGCCTACGTGGAGAGACAAATCAATGCCTTAGCAAATCGTTGAATCATTTCAGAATCTTAACTACTGACGTTTCTTGCAAATCTTTTTGAAATTATCTAAAACTGAAGAAGATCAAATTCTTGGGGGTTGAGTGATAATGAGTGATCGAGGATTTTCACTCCTAGTCTTGAATGTAACGGAAATTAAGTAGCAGTTATTCTTTTTCTCGAGTAGACGAGTAGTCGAGGGGGAACCCTCAAACCCTCTGAGATAAATAAAGGTTTTGTACACCTAAATGAGGCTGTTGCAAGTTAGTAGGAGAATGTTGTGATTTAGTTGTTGCTGAGTTTTTTTTTATGTTGGTGTTTTATCATAGCTGTAGCCATTTACTTTTGGATGAATATAATAGAGGAAAATTGACCCAAATGCATGGTGTTGCTACTATTTACAATTCCCTATTATTTTTGATTTCATGAAGGAATGCATTATATTGTTGAATACATGAAACTATGAAGTGTTTAGATAAGTTTCAATTTTTCTCTTCATTGAGCTCATGCAAGGTGTGCATATAGTTCACAAGGAGTGTGTTGACAGAGTCTATTTCGGCTCAGAATATCAGAAGAGATAAACGTGAAACTTCCCTTTGCAAGGAGTGCAAAGAGACTGCCGCAAGGTGTGCACAGTCACCATAAGAACCTAAGTCTTGTGTGAGAACCTATTGCAACGAGTGCACCGATTCAAAAATTGACTAATTTTAGAGAACGGGACTGTGAAACGCAAGGAGTGCGTAAAGATATTTCTTTTGAAGAAATCACTAAGTGTGGACTTCGTCAGAGATTCTGAGTTCCCAAGGAGTGTGTCAGAATCAAGCTCAGGAGAGACAGAGGTCAAGAATCAACAGAGAGGAGGGAGTCTGTTGAAAGTTGCAAAGTGATGACTAAGATCCGTTTAGAGGAAGTGAGATCATCCCAGGCCATTGGATCTGGGAAAAGTTACTCGGTTGTTAATCATGGTTTCTTTTGGGGCTTCGCGGATTGGATGATTCTAAGTATCAAGGATACAAAAATCTTGAAACCTAAAGTACAAAGTAAATCTGGACCGTCAAATTCAGAGGGATGTGTGGTGACAGATTGCGAACTTCAGATAAAATCACTTGGGTTTCATTCAAGAATTGAAGCTCCTGAAACCTGAAGTCTGAAGTAAATATGGACCGTCAAATCCAGAAGGACGCATGGCGATAGATCATGAACTTCATATAAAATATTGTGGGCTTCAGTTGAGATTTGAGATTCCTGAAACCTGAAGTCTAAAGTGAATCTGGACCGTCCAATCTAGAGGGACGTGTGGTAGAAATCCACGCACTTCGAGAGAAAGAGAAAGTTGAGAGTTGAGATTTCTGAAGCTCGAATACCCAAAAGAATCACAATTGTTGATTTGCGGGAGACACACGTCAGTGGATCACGATATTTGGATAAAATCAATTGGGGGAAGGTAAATTTTGATATTTGAGATTTTGAAAGTCCGAAATCCCGAAACGATTAGAGCTGTCGATTTGAGGAGGACACATCGCAATAGATCTATCATTGTGGAGAAAGGGAGGTTTGAGAGTTGAAAACTATAAAACACAACTCGCGAAGTAAGTCACAAGCGTTGATTTTAAAGGATCATATTTGAACCGTTGATCGAGAGGTCCCACCCGAGATCACAAAATCAACGGTCACACTACATTGTAGTGAAAAAAAGTTCTTGGTCTTTAAAAATCTGAGAGTGGGCTGCAATTGAAAACATAGTATTGGAAAAGGGAGACGTGGAAGTTGGAGGTGAATTACGGGGAGAAAAGTGGTGTGGAATCAAACTACTTTAGGCTGTGCCCGCAATTGAGTGTTTACGCAAGGATATAGCCCAAGGTCACATATGAGAAAGGGATAAAAAAAGAGGAGTTAGCGCCTGGAACGTTACATTCCAACAACGCGAAGGGAAATATTTCAGGGGTTGATAGAACCTACACCAAAAGACTGAAAGGGGCCTGTGTTTAATCACCAGGAAGACCATTAAGGTTTCAGAGAGTCGATCCGGCTCTAAGAATCGAAGATCCTTGAACAGTAGGTCGTGCAACCCTGAGGGAGAATAGGGGGGTCTGCATCATGAACCAAGGAATGTGACCCTTGTACTTCCTTCAGTCCATTAAGTTGCATATTATTTTATCAGGGATATTAACATAGGCGACCAAGAATTTATGAGATGTGGTTCTAGTAACTAGTTGCCCAAAAATGGAGTCTTGCGTTTTCAACTTTTATTTTCTTCAAAATTGGTAAAAAAATATGGGTATTCTTCCTGCATGCTTTCTTCCTTCTCCCATGGTGCATCTTCAGGACCGTAGCAAGTACGTTGAACCTTTACTATCCCTATGGATTTGTTATGAATCACTTTGACTTTCCAATCCATGATGCATACTAACTCCACCTGAAAATCCCCTTTATTTTCCATCTAGATCAGAGTCCAATCAATTATGTGGTTAGGATTTCTAAAATGAAATTTCCCACTAAAAGTGTGAATCAGTAGAATTTTCCATCTCTGAGAGGAAATAAAACATTAGATCAGCCCCTGGAAGGACTAATACTACAAAGAATTATCATTGAAATGTTTGGGATGTGGAGAAGAACATCTGCTGAGGTACTTCCCACACCAAAAACCAAACAATAGGATAGTCTAAAACATCGAGGAGGCTACCACTATTAATTATGTGGCCAAAAGCATACCACAAATCCATGCATCCTTGGATAATATAAAAGAAGACCGCCAAGCCTCAGTGGTGGAAATGGAAGGTATGATTACAAACCATGTTGTTTCTATTCTGATTGACCTCGATTCTAATTCGAGTTATGATTCCCCTCAAACTACTGAGAAATGTAAATTACAACAAGTAAACATGTTAAACCTTCGCTGGTACAGTTGGCCACTGGAAAAAAGAGGAAGGTAACAGAGTTCGCACCAACATGCCAATTCATTATGAATAGGTTTCTTACTCAAGCAACCCTAAAAACACTTCCCATAGGATATTATGACATGTTGACTGGCATGGATTGGTTGGATTCCCACAAATCTAAGTTAGATTGTTATAATAAAACATTAGAGTGTAAATATGAGGAAGGGAAGAGAAGGACCCTACAAGGAATTCAAAACCTTGTCTCAGTGAGACAAATATCATCCCTTCAAGTGAAGAAGTATTGTAGAAAAGGATGTCATTTGTATTCAATACAAGTATTGAACTCTTTGGAGGACATGAAACCGAGCCTAGAATATCATCCTATATTGAGAGAGTATAAAGGTGTATTTTCAGAAGAGGTACAAAGTTTATCTTCGAGAAGACACATTGATTTATGAATAGAACTTGTTCCTGGAGTAGTGACAACATCAATAGTGTTTTACCAGATGAGAACGTCGAAGTTGGTGGCACTAAAAATGTAGTTGAAAGAAATGTTGGACAAGGGTTACATAAGGTTGAGTGTGTCTCCATAGGGAGCACCAACCTTGTTTGTAAAGAAGAAAGATGGTACCTTGATACTATGCAACAATTATAGAAAACTGAACAAGATGACCATCAAGAACAAATACCCTTTTGTTAGAATACACAATCTCTTTGATCAACTCAAAGGGGCTACAATTTTTTCAAAGATATATTTTAGGTCGAGATATGACCAAGTCAAGATTAAATATGAGGACATCCACAAGACAACCTTTAGGACAATTTATGGGCACTATGAGTTTGTTGTGGTGCCATTTGGGATTACAAATGCACCAACTATATTCATGTTTTTGATGAATATTGTTCTCAATGGGTATTTAGACAAGTTTGTCTTAGTATTTGTGGACAAAATTTTGGTGTATTCCAAGAATCGAGAGGAGCATGAAGCAAACCTTAGAATGGTGTTATAGGTGTTAAGGGAACATAATTTGTATTCCAAGTTCAACACGTGTGATTTATTGAAAAAGGAAATCCATTATCTAGGCCGTGTAATCTCAATTGAAGGAGTGATAGTAGTCTCTACAAAGATCAAGGAAATCATGGATTGTCTTGTCCCTAGAAATGTGAAAGAAGTGAGATCCTTCATGAGATTGGTTGGATATTATAGACGTTTCATCAAGGGATTCTCCAACATCAGTAACCCTATTACTTATTTACAAAGGAAAGGAAGGGGTTTGTCTAGTCACTAGAGTGAAAATATAACTTCCAACAACTGAAGGAACTATTGACTAATGCCCCTGTTTTGAAATTTGCAAACCCAAAAAGAGACTTCATGGTTTGCATAGATGCTTGCAAAGAAGGACTTGGTGGATTTTTTTATGTAAGAAGGACAAGTGGTTTGTTATGAATCACATAAAATGAATGAAAATGAGCAAAAGTATGTCACCCATGACCTAGAACTTGCATCATTTGTACAAGCATCGAAGATGTGGAGACACTACTTTATCGACAAGAAATTTATCCTCATTACCGACCATTGTGGTATGAAGTATTTATTTGACGAGACGAGGCTTAATAATAGACATGTGATGTGGATGTCATTGATAAATGAGTTTGAGTTCGAAATCAAACACATAAAATGAAAAGAGAACAAAGTAGTTGATGCAATCAGCCAAATGATTCAAACAATACACTTAGCCATAGCAATTGTAGGAGAGTCTAACATTTAGTAGAGGATTAAGATCCTCTTGCAGGGAGATGAGTTCTTCAATCAAGTGAAGGGAATAATGCAACAAGAACCTATGGAAAAAAGGCATGAAGGATATCGGCTAAGGAATGATAATTTGTGTATATACAATAATAGGTTGTATGTGCCTAATTTAGCATATTTGAGGAACTTGATTATGTATGAGTTCCATAGGAAACTATATGTAGGTCAGCCTAGTTACCAGAATATGGTGACATCAATTAGAAAAATGTGTTTTTGGCTTGGAATGAAACAATAAATTACCAAGTGTTTGGAGTGCCAACAGGTAAAATTCGGGCATCGACACCCTTCTGGACTCTTGCAGCCCTTACAAATAATAGAATGGAAATGGGAAGTGATTTGCATGCATTTTATCATAGGTTTTCCAAAGACAATAAAAAAACATGATGCAATCATGGTTGTAGTAGATAAGTAGAGCAAGGCAACTCATTCCATTCCCATAAAATCAACTTTTAAAGTCATATACATTGCCAATGTCTTTATGAAAAAAATATTTAGATTGCATGGTTTTCCTAAAACCATCATCTGTGAGAGAGATGCTAAGTTCACCTCAAACTTCTGGAGAATATTTTTTGTTGGTTTAGAAACGAAATTGGAATTTAGCACGACCTACCATTCTCAAACACATGTTCAGACTGAAAGGGTGAAAAAAGTGTTAGAAGATATGTTACAGATGTGTGTTATGCATCGTCCCAAGTAGTGGGAAGAATACCTACCATTGGTAGAGTTCAAATACAACAATGGTTATCAAGAATCATTGAAGATGAGCCCATTCGAGGCTATGTTTGGAAGAAAGTGCATATTTCCAATTAGTTGCGACAGTCCCGTGGATAAAACAACAATTGGACTAGAACTGCTAAAAGAGATGGAATAGTCCATTGTAAGGATAAGGAAGAATATGAAGGTTTCCTAGGATAGACAAAAGATTTATTTAGATAGAATAATAACCTCGAGAGAGTCGAAGTAGGAGCCCACATGTATCTCTAGCTGAAACCAAAGAGAACCTCTCTAAAAATGGGGGTGTGTGCCATGTTGGCTACCCGATATTCTGGACCATTTGAAATCCTAGAGAGAATAGGCCCAATAGCATACAAACTTTCCTTACCACCTACTATTAAAGAACATAATGTATTCCATGTTTCTTTGATAAATAATTTTGTACATGACCCTAATCATATTATTGATTGGATTGTAATACAAGTGGAACCAGAGGGAGAATTCCATACAGAACCTGAATGCATTCTGGAAAAGAAATAAACATTGATCTATAACCAAGCCATCACACTAGTTAAGTTGCAGTGGAAATACTTTGTCTCGATGAAGCTACATGGGAACTGGAGGATACCATGCAACTAGCATACCCATTTTTTTTTCACTACTGTAAATAGAGTTTTCATGGCAGATTGAACACCAATGGAGGTGTTCCATTAATGGGTAGGGGATTGTAACAACCCTATTTCCCCCAGTCTGTAAATAAAATTATTTTCATGAACAAAACTATAGACAAGTCTGTTATGTGACCATTGAAAAATAATAGAACTTTGATTAATTTTGTAATATGCATATTTGGTTATTAATGCAATAGGGAAATGTTGAGATACTATTGAAGCATCTTCCTTCACAGTTTATAGTGTCATTAGAGGAATGGTGGAATAGGTAGACCCTCATTGTTTGAAATGACCCTGCCAAGACAATACTCTACCAACAATTAAAAGGAGTGTAGACCCTGGATCGTCCTTTTCCCAGAATTTTGATTACCAGTCAAGATGGTGGTTGGGGAGTCCTCTTGAAAATAAATGAGAGGGATGGGTACATTCTTGTCAAGAATCTTCTGACACTACCCCAAGGCCTTTGGGAAATATACATGAAAAAGAAAAAAAAAAAATATAGGGAGAGAGACACATAGTCGAGGGAAGTAGATCATAGGAGAAGGAAAGATAGAGAACTCTCTGGTTCAAGAAGAAAGAAAAGAGGACACTGGTTATTTTAGTAGATTTATTCCCTCATGGAATCGTACCCTGGATCATGGGTGGTTGGTTGTAGTAGTGATTAGTGCATCCTTGCCTACGATTGGGTGGAGAGTGGCATACCCTTCAATAGTTTCCAACATTTCCCAAATTTGTAGATAAGTAACTTATTATGTTTCTGTGCATTGATTTGAAATCATATATATGGTTGGATGACCAATATGGTGATTATAGATATGATTATATGATTTGTGAGCTTGATTATGTATTTTTGGGGATGAACTTGTGTTTGCATGGGATATATCTATTCGGGAAGTCATGTGTTCTTAACTACCGACAATATCTTCCTTTAGAAAAATAATTGTATGTATATGTTTGTGGAAACTTGTATGATGTGAATTCAAGAAAGGCATGAACATATATAGTCTTTGAGTATGTAAATACCTTAAATCTTGGTGATATATTAAATTGAAAGACGAAATAACATCCCTACTCATTGTAGGTACTACTATGTCCATATGTGTGTGTGTGTGTGTGTGTCTGTGTGTGAGTGTGTGTTTGTGTGTATAATTGTGCATTGATGTGTTAGGATTCCCGAAGAAAATGAGCCTTTCAGATAGGACAAAACAAAAGGATGTTGGGCAAGCGATGGATTTCTTCAGACCAACACAATAATCCTTGAAACTCGGTAAGTATCAGAAAGGACTTGGAGAAATACTTCATGAAATTGGCTAAGTCTTGATCGAACCATTAAGCATATGCAAATATTTGTTTTACCTCGAAAGATCGGGACTATAGATTGGGCATGTCGGTTATATCTATACCATCTATGGGAGTGGGGACAAGATTAAATATCGACCGTTGATCTAGGAAGATAGTAGATCCTAACCGTCCATTGTAGGGAGCCATTTGGAGTAAGTTGTGGACCCGGCGAAGGTGAACTTAGAAAAGGTGACTCTGAGGTGAGATTTGGACCCTCGATTGGAGCAAGGGAAAGATTAACTCTTAGTCGTCAATCCGTCGCAAGGGTCCCACATCTCCTTGGCATGTGATAGAATTTTTTTTGGTCCAAAAGGATCTTCACCATTGATTGGGTGCAACAACAAGAACCGACCATTGATCGACACGGAGGTGAGCATTTGGGATAGACCAGATCTCGGTCGTTGATTTGGAGAGATAAAATTATCCTAGCAGTTCTTCGCAAGACAATGTTAAGAGTAAGTTATAGTCCTGAAGAAAAAGAACTTTGAAGGATGGACTCAGAAGGCAGATCTAGATCGTTAACCGAGATCAAAGCTAGATCTCTTCCTAGTTGTCCATCCAAGGACATTGTTTGGAGTAAGTTATAGTCCTGGAGGAGAAGCACTATGAAGGTAAATATGGACCGTTAATCAGAACCAGAGCAATATTTGATCCTATCCATCCATCACAAGATGTCGTTCGAAGTAAGATACAGGCCTAGGGGAGGCATACTTCGAAGGAGGAACTCTGAGGGAATATATGGATTTTTATCTACCATGTTCAAAGGAAATTTGAAAGGAGATATAGACCATTGATCTGTCATGTTCAGAGGAACTCTGAGGGCAGATATGGAATATTGATCTACCTTGTTTGGAAGAAATTTGAATGGAGTTCTAGACCATTGATCTACTGTTGTCGGAAGAACTCCGAAAGGAGATCTAGATCATTGATCTCCTACCAAAGGATTAAGAGGGTGATGTGGATAGTACCACATGTCAAGAAAGGACTATGCCACATGTCATGATGACATGGCACTTACAAGAGACAATTTGTGGGAAGATGAGTGACATGTGTCAGGTGGAGATGATGCTACATGTCCGACAAAGGTTGTGTCATGTGTCGAGTTTTGAACCTTTTAGTAGTTGACTTTTCGAAGTTGAATCTAAAGGGTTCAGAGTACAACTCCAAAGAGCTGAGAGAAGGAATCAAAAGAGATAATCTAGATTGTTGATCGGTGAGTGATGAGATGCAATGATAGTTGTCAATCTATTGTAGGTCCCACCTAAGTCATTAGAGGATGTGGTGACAACCTGACAATGTGGCATGCCTAGTCGGTAGTCCATGTGCCCCAGTAGTGACAAGTTTCATCAAGGGATTGGCCAATGGGTTAAAGGTGAGTCCCATTGGGAAAAGAGGTCCTTTGAATCATCATTGTTAGTTATGGTTGTTGGATCTATCAAGGTTCATCCTTGAGAGATCTAGACCATATGTCAGGGTTTGAAGGGTTAGCAAGGTCATGTACCCGATGGCATAGACATTGACGATAGAACTAGAATTGTTGATCTGCCATTGGGAAAGGCTATCCACCATTGATCTTCCATGAGATGTGTTGGAACAAGAGTGAGGATATTGACATCATGAATGATGTGACATGACAACAAGGCAACCAACTATCCACCATTGATCTTCCATGAGATGTGTTGGAACGAGAGTGAGGATATTGACATCATGAATGATGTGACATGACAACAAGGAAACCATAGTGTCCTTAAAATGACAGGTGTCAGTTGTCAATTGGTTGACGAGGGTATAGACAAAAAAGATGATGTTAACTGTTGATCTCATCATATATTTAACGAGGAGATATGGATTGTTGAATCTAGATACATCGTCGTCATAAATGTGGGAGGTTAGCATGGAGAAATGTCGAGGATGCCAGAGTAATCACCGACGACGATGGGAGATGGGGATAGTGACAATCATTGATCGATGAAGGGAGGAGGTGAAACCTCCATCATAGATATTTTGGGTCACATCCATGTATTGTGAAAACCATTGAGGAATGGGTGTTAACCTTCGTGCCTTGATGTGTTTTCAACCATAGAGATCATGAGCTCAGAGTTTTGATAATGGAAGTGAACCATGGGATAAGAAATACCGATGACAATGAAGGTGAGCCAAGGGATTTAACCCATGGAACAAACGTGTAGGTGTCGGATGTCATATCGGCTGGCATGAACAATAAACATTCGCGTGGATGCCACTTGGAAATGAGCTGGTTGTTGGCCAATAAAGACCCAAACATAAGACGATGGTGTGCTTACCAAAAGGAAAATGAGATGATTATAATAAGAGAAATTTTAGTACCCCATTCCTTAGAAGGTATTTAGGGGATTGGGTGTGTTACAATTGTGGTTCAAACACTAACCCTGAATGGGCTAGAGATCGACCATGAATATTCATATGCAAGGCTATGATGACCATGTTGAAGATAAGTTCATAAATCTCAATCACACCATTTTATGACTGTTAAAAAAATCAAAACAAAAAATAATAATAATAAAAATACATTTTTGAATTATAAGGGCTTCAAATCGATAAATATCTATCACAACATTTTACTACTGTACTGTACTATGCTGCTCGTATTGATAGCCCATTAATAGGCTCCCAATTAGGCTGAAAATAAAGACGATTTGGATGCAATGCGAAGTTGTGTTTAAGTGCCCAGTGTGAGAGACGTACAGTGATGTATCGTGGAGCTAACTGTATAGATGGATTGCTCAATCCAACGAAAAGTGCCATATGTAATGAAACAGTATTCAAGTCAGAGCCAACTTTAATCACATCTAATTAGTTATTATTCATCACGATGTTATGCATCGATGTAACAAATTTATCACCGCAGAAAGGAAATCTTGATGACAAAAGAAAGGAGGTAATTAAAATATCAAAAACATTTCCTATTGAGATTACTCTACAGATACAATCGATATAATTGACATTATTCTAAAGATGCAATCTATGGATTCTGATATATTGTCATGAGATTCAAGCACGATATATTTCTTCACATATGACAGTTATCAGCTGAGACTAGAGCTTGATGACAAGCTGTTCAAATTTTTCCATCTAAGACGGTCCCAACGTAATCCACACGCTGATCCCTTCCTGAGAGCTATTCGACAGCATAAACACAAAGTGAGCCGCTATGTTGTTGACTATGGCACCTGCATAGACTGGATTCCCCTGTTAAATATATTGTACCCTCAACAGTATAACCGTACACTGCCAGCTGTACTGGACAGTTGTACTTTCTATTTCTGTCTTGCTTTGAGCATATATAAGCTCAGCTATTTCCTATTGTTAGTAGCTCTTCAGATCTCTTCAGTTCTGTTCTGTACTTCTTCATACATTTGAATATACTATTCTTTTCTCTCTGCATTTCTCTGTCCTTCACAATTTATCATCCCCCACCCGAAATCTAATTCATAGTATGACAACTTCGATCAGTCAGACAGGAGGAAGTTCCCATTAATTCCAACAGGCATGCGGCTGTGGACCCCGAGCATATCTATACGAGATCGAACATAATCATCCGTGATGGAAGCTATGGCGTTCTGGATCTCTGCGACGCAATAGGAGAGCGGATTCTCCTTCAGATCATGCAACGATGCAGTTGCAAAGGCCGCCACCACCCTGTTTCCTACAAATCCTATCGGTAGAGGTGGATTCACCTTAGAACGTATGTCCACTGCAAATGACACTATGGACGTCTGTGTGGGGTCCTGGAATACTGCCTTCGTTCTCGCCTGCCATAAGTGGGCCACCATGACTTCGAATGTAGAGCATCTGCTGATGATATTGTCTTTCATTGCCTTTTGTTTCAGGCGTTGCGCATCTCCGGAGAGAATGTAAATGTTCTATACGATTTAATGTTGGGGATCTTTTCGGGAGAATGGGCCTGTTTACCTGACTCGGTGTTCGAGTAATTCATCCTGTTGATGATTGATATGCGGATGAATCCTAGCTTTCATGGAGGTTCTGTCAAAATTGTGTTCGAAGAGGAGGTCTTCTCCCCTCGCGATGGATGCAAAGTTGATGATGCATTCCAACACCGGCCGTCCATGAGACCGTGAGAGGCTACCAATCCAACACAAAATTCTCCACACTTAAACCGAGTAACCTACACGCACCAGTACACTGTTGTTTGTTCTTCTGCAACAATACATATATATACCGTTTAAAAGATTATTAACATAAATCCATAGAAACTTCTATCTTTACCCAAAGAAATCAAATAACCTAAGAGATAAACCTCCCAGCTCTCTATAGATCCATCCACGGATTTGAACCTTGCAACCTCCATGACTTATATTATTGAGTACATATGAAAAGAGAAAAGAGTTGAGCCAAATAGGCTCAAGCAAATCAAGAACATCAAGAAACGATTGTACAATTGGGAGTGTAAAACTGTTGAGGTTACATATATATTTAACACTATGTCTTAAACTCAATAGTTATAAACATCAACACTGATAATGCCCAAGTGTTGTTTCTGAAAATAAAAAACAGAAGCTCGCGTATGAAGTGAAAACGAGTGTCAATATGCTTGTTTTTCTTGTGAAACACATGTTTTTTGGATAGAGCAATTGTTGAGGTGTTGTCATAGAAGATAGGAGTTGGCTCATTTTCTGTATGTTCAAGCTGAGGTAGTAGCGACATACTCTGCCTTTGCAGAAGATATTGAGACTATGGGTTGCTTCTTTGATGCCCGAGAAATCAGGTTTTTGCTCACGTGAAAAGCATGTCCTAATGTGCTTTTTCTGTCATCTAGGCTGCCTGCAAAATAATTGTCTGTGTAACGAGAGAGATGATCATCATTAGACTGAGTGTACCATAAGACAAAATTGAGAGTGGCTGCAACATATCTCATAATTATTTTCGCCATCTTCCAGTGAGAATCTTTGGGGGATTCCATGAACCTGGAAACAAGGCTGGCTCCATACATCTGCCTACTAAACTTTTGTACATGTTAGGGTCCACTATAGGGCCTTCATCTTTCTTGCTCAATTTTGTGCCTAGGGGTATAGGAGCTTTGGTTGGATTGCAGTCTTCCATGCATAATCTTTTGATGATGTCTGCTGCATACTTTTGCTGACATACAAAAATGCCTTTGGTTGATTGGTCAACCTCAATCCCCAAAAAATATTTCATTATGCCAAGATCTGTCATTTCAAACTCAGATTGCATGGCATGTTTAAAACTCGTTAACTCAAGATTTCTAGTATATATCATGTCATCAACATATAAGAAAACAATCTGAATTTTACCGTACTGATCATTTTTGGTGTAGAGAGTTGGTTCATTTTGGCTTCTGCTGAACCCACTTTTGATCAATTATTTGTCAATTTTTTTGTACCAAGTTCTTGGAGCTTGCTTTAAGCCATACAAGGCTTTCTTCAATCGATATACTTTGGTTGGTTGCTCTTTGAATTCAAATATAGGTGGTTGATCCACATAGACCTCTTCTTCTAAGACACCATCTAGGAAAGCTGGCTTGACATCCATCTCATATACTTGCCATTTGTGTTGAGTTGCTATGGCTAAGAGAGTCGTTACCATGACCAACCTTGGTACTGGAGAAAAATTTTCACCATAATCAGTACTTGGTTGTTGTGAGAATCCTTTGACAACAAGTCTTGCATTGTGATTTTCAATCTGCCCCTTTTCATTAAGTTTAGTTTTGTAAACCCACTTGACACCAATACTTTTCTTGTGTCTGGGAAGATCAACAAGATCCCATGTCTTGTTATTCTCAATGGAGTGAATCTCTTGGTTCATGGCTTGAACCCAATGTGGCTCCTTAGCTGCCTCTTTAAAAGATGTGGGTTGACATGACATTAATGCAAAAATATTGTGTTAATCAATGCCATCCAACAACTAATGGATTTCTCTCAAACTTCGAGTTCTATGATTTGGAAGTTCAAAGGAAGAGTTTCTGTTTCAAGTAGAATTATCCTGAGAACTTTCAGGTTGTCCTTGTACCTACAGCCTTGGAAGAGAAGGCTGATGTGTTTGTTGTCCTGAATTCCTTGTGTCTTTAGGATGTGACAACAATGGATCTTGACTGTCCATTGGTTGATTTTCAGACTCGTTCCACAACTAATTTTCAAAATTTTTTACATCTCTGTTGAGAATCAGTTTCTTTGAGATTGGATTGTAGAGCCTGTAAGCTTTTGATATTTCACTGTAGCCAATAAAGATGCATTTCTCACTACTATCATCCGGTTTCTTCCTTAATTCATAAGGTATGTGAGCGTATGCTATGCATCCAAATGTCCTCAGATGAGCAACATTTAGCTTTGTCCCACTCCATGCTTCTTGAGGGACCTTCATCTTGAGACTAGTGGTTGGAGATCTATTCAGGAGATAAGCTGAGCATGCTATTGCTTCAGCCCAAAATGTATTTGACAGACATTTCTCTTTGAGAAGGTTCCTTGCCATGTTCATTATTGTCTGAGTTTTCCTTTCAGCCACTCCATTTTGTTGTGGAGTATACCTGGTTGTAGTTTGCATGATGATGCCTTGTGATTTGTAGAAATTTGCAAATTCTTTGGAGTCGTATTCTCCTCCTCCATCTGACCTGAGAGATTTTACATATTTTCCACTTTGTTTTTCAGCTCCAGCTTTGAATTCTTTGAAATTTGCAAAAGTTTCAGGCTTGTGTCTAAGAAAATAGATCCAAATTTTCTTGCTAAAGTCATCAATAAACATTAGAAAATAAATGCTACCACCTATTGACTCTGTTTTCATTGGTCCACATAGGTCAGTGTGAACCAACTCTAAGTGTTGTTTGGCTTGAGTGGAGGATTGTGGAAAACTAGTTCTCTTATGTTTTCCAAGAATGCAAGACTCACATGGAGGATTTTTCTCTTTGAAGATAGGTAGACCTTTGAACATGGAGTGCTTCTGTAGAAGAATTAGACTCTGAAAGGGTAGATGTCAAAATATTGTACGCCAAACCATGGTTTCATTGGAGGTGGATGCACTTTGTGCATATGATTGGATCATATTTGCAGTTCCAATGGTCAGGGGAAACATCTTATTCCTAGTCATGTGGATTTCAGAAATCAATTTTCTGCTGGGGGTTTTATCATCCATCCTACATGATGCTCTTTCAAAAAGTACCTTATAGCCATGTTCGATTAGATGTCCTACACTTAACATATTAGGTGTCAGATCTAGAACATGATAGACATTGTGTATGCTTTTCTTTACATTTTGTTTAGTAAGAATATGAACAGTTCCTTTTCCTTGAACTTTGACTAAAGAATCATTTCCAAGTGTGATATCAGATGAAATGGAAGAATCAATGCATGAGAGTAAAGCTTTGTTACGTGTCATGTGATTGTTGCATCCACTGTCCAACAACCAGAGATATTTATGATGTTCTTCAGTCTTATGGCATGAGAGAAACATACCATCTAATTTTTCTCCTTCATGATTTGAGACATGTGTTCTACCTGAGAGCTAATGTGCTTGCTTCTTCCGGCATTCAGATTCATAATGCCCAAAATTCTTATAGTAATAACATTGTACGCTTGATTTGTCATTTGATCTTCTCCCTCAGCCTCTTTGAGGGTGAAAGTTCTGATCCCGGTTCTGTTGTCTGTGACCTTGGAAATTCTGATGTTGTCTGTGAAATTCACTTGAGTGATGGCTACTTGGACTTCTCCCTCTTCCTCAGTGACCTCTTCCTCTGCCTCTTCCTCTACCTCTCCCTTTGCTGAAGGAGAATTGAGTCTTGAAGGCATTTGTTGTTGACTCATCTTCGAGATGTAGTCTGGTCTCATGTGTCAATAGAGAGCCCATTAATTCATCCGTTGAAAAAATTGATAGATCCTTGGATTCAGGGATAGCTGTAACAACCATTTCGAATTTCTTTGGTAAACTTCTGAGGAATTTCTCAACAATTCATTGATCAGGGATGGCTACACCAATCAATCTGATTTGGTTTACAATTCCTGTGACTTTGGTCATAAACTGATCAATGTTTTCAGATTCTGTCATTTTTAAAGTCTCGAAACGCATCCTCAAGGTCTGCAGTTTGATTGCTTTGACCCTGTAATTTCCTTGGTATGCTGATTTAAGGATGTCCCAGGCCTGTTTACAAGTAATATCGCCTATGATTTTTGAGAAAATCGAGTCATCCACTGAGTTTTTCCTTATTCTCTCTATTCCCGTGTGTTGCATGATCAGTTCTTTGTTGGTTGGTCATGGTAGCAAGGTCTTTTGGATTTGGTTCCACATATCCAAGATCCACTAGATCCCAACACTCTTTTTCTTGCAAGAAGGATCTCATTCTAAGAGACCAAAACCCATAATTCTTTCCAAGAAGAATCGGTCATAAATTTCTCGAGGTGGTCATCTTTGAAGAAAAAAAATTTAAACAAGAAATTGTTTAACGATTTGTGTCCTTACTTGTTTCCTGCGCATAAAACTAGGTCTGCAAAGTTCTCTCAGTGACTTCGGACTGAAAAACACGGGGATGACCACTTCTTTGGCAACTGTAGCCCCTCTAATGACAGAATTGGGCATTTTTAGTTTACTCAAGAGTAAAAGAAAATGAAGTTTAGCTTCTCATGTGACTGTCGGGTGAGAACCAAGCCCTCCGGGTCTTCGCGGTTTGGGCGTTTCGACGCTGAAGGTCTCAATTCCTCTGAATAACAGAATGGCCCAATAACGGTCTTATTCCAAAGATCGACGGTCCTCGTTGAGTTGAGATCAATGATCCTCAATTACTTCGAGGCTTCGGGTGATATTCCTTTCTAGCCTGTTGCAAGGATCAACAATCCTCGTTGATCTGAGATCAATGGTCCACAAGTACTTTGGTACTTCGGGTGATAGTCCTTTCTTACCTGCTGCTGCAAAGATCAACGGTCCTTAGGCCTTAGTGAATGAATGACCAAGATCTCCTTCGGAACTCCAGTGTTCTAGAGTTTCCATTTGCTAATACTTCAATCCTCCAGAGTGTTGAATCTCTGAAGTGCGAGATCTGCCTCCACGTGGCCTGTTGATTTGGATGGTCGATATTTACTTCGGAACTTCGGGCTTCGGGTGTTCCGAGGTGCGCAACACTTCAAACCTCCGAAGTGTTAATCTTTCGAAGTGACAGATCTGTCGACGCATGTTCACAGCCTTCAAGAGCTCAGATTTTCTTTGGGACTTCAGGTAGAACTTTCTCAGCAAGACCTTCCAGAGTGTTATGTCTCCGAAGTGAGGGATATGGCGCTGCGTGTCCTTGTTGATGGACGATCCAGATGAATTATGGGCTTCAAGCCTTCGAGAGTTCTGGCTTCTCGTATCCTTATTTCTTCCGATGTGATTATCGTCGAAGTGTAGGATCTTTTGCCATGTGTCCACTTCGATCGACGATGTGGATCTACTTCGGCTCTTCAGAGCTTCGGGAGATCTTTACTCCTCAGCCTCTGTTGGCTTCCTCCTGGAGTACGAGATCACCAGAAACGTGTCACTTGATTGAAGATCAATGACCACGAGTGATTGCGGAGACTCAATTCGCTCACTCTTTAATCTCTTTGCCGATCTCCGCAAAGTGAAGATGCGTGTCCGTAGTAGGATCAATATCCGTTGTTGATTTGTTGATCTGACAAGATCAACGATCTTGAGTGATTGCGGGCTCACAACTTGCTCGCGCTTTGATTTCCTCTCCAATCCCTTCAATGCTTTCTCACCGTCGATCTCTCTCTGATGAGATGTGACGGTCGTGGCTTAATCTGTGCTTGATCTGACCGCTGAGCTTACTCACGCTCAGATCTTAGGGATAAGAAAAAAAATTCTCCTTTCCTGGTGGCTCGTCGTCCTTTCTAAGCTTGATTAAAGGCTCATATATGTTCACAGAGTCGATCTTACGGCTGTTGAGCTTGTCTTTTGTTGTATCTGCAAAGAATTTCTTCTAAAGAAAGAAATTTGCGAATCTTTCACGAATTCTTAAAAATCTTACAAATCTTTAATTGTTTCTCCCTTCTGCAGCTCTGCTTCACGAATCTTTCATGAATCTTTAAATGGTCACAAATCTTTAAATGCTCACGACTCTTTAATTTTTTTTTTCTCTGCTTTCTGCAGTTCTACTTCCTCGTGCTTGTTGTCTGCAACGATCTTTTTAGTGGACTGGTGAACTATGAACTGTTCTCTGTGCTTCATAGGATCGGGCTGCTCTCTAGACTATGTGAAGAGGCTTACATGAAGAGTACAGTCACATTGTTGAGGTTACATATATATTTAACATAATGCATATATCACTCCTTTAAAAATGTAGAATGCACTTAGCTTCTCTCTCTATCATAAAAAGGATAATTAGTCCATAGGTATTTGCCATACTAAGTAGGATTTAAAGCATGGAGACTTAACATTGTGATCAACGATGGCCCCCACTGATCTCGGACTTGATTGAAGGACTACGTTTGAACGTTACACTGATAGAGGATTTGATCAAGTGCTAGTACAGATACCTGCATGGTCAAGAGAGAGTATTTCTTAGCTCCTTGAATTCATATGTCCTCACAAACAAATTTCTAAAGGAGGGGTTTGGACGTGACACGTCTCCAAGATGCACAAGCGTAAGCTCTGACGATGCTCCTGCAAACAGAACGCCTGATCTTTTGTAATTGAGCTCCAACCTACCATCTCCAGGATTAAGCTGCAGCCTTCCAGCCAAAAAATGATAAGGTACCAGCAACCGAGAGAGCCATTCCTTCATTTTATCCACAACATCCTTCGTGGAGGGTTTGCCTGAAGTGGGCGGGGGGAAGAAACATATGAGCTCCATTGGGAAAGCCATGGCAATATCAAGGTTGGAGAGATACATATGAGCTCCACTGGGAAAACCATGTCAGTATATTGGGAAAGCCTTTCTACGGATGAATACAGATGAAGAGATCAGACGCAGAACACACAGACAAATAATCCACAAAATAGATTATATTGATTGATTGATTAAACCAGATACATCTGCCTCGTATTTATAGAGGCCTTTAGAAGAATCTAGACAATCTGGAGAGTTCTCTCAGCAGAAATATCTGAAACCGTGCTGTCACCGTCGGTGGAACTCTCTAGAAATTTGGTGGTTGAGTAGAATGTTCTGCTTTAATGGTGGTAGAAATTACGTATTCCAACACTCCCGCTTAATTTCTACTACTAATTACATTTTACATCAACATTTATAATGCCCAATGCTTCTCTTAAATACTCAAATTGGTCTTGTGCTCATAGCCTTTGCAAGTTGCTCATTTGATCTGCAATGTCTCCTTCTTAGTGAAAACATGTCTTGGTTAGGTCTTTATCTAAGTCATGTCATCATCTTCAATTTCTATCTTCATATGGTTGGGCTTCCTTCAATGTGCTACTTTATTACACAACACACACTCACTTGAGTTTCATCATTTTTGCTTCTTCTTTTGTACCTGCATAACATTGATTAATACTCAAATCTTCCTTTTGCACCTGCAAACAACTGGTCATTGATGTCCATATAAAAAGAGATCCATCTATCGAGATACATGGGTACCATCCGCTGTACTCGCCAGTTCTCTAGGTATCCTTTTCACATACATGGTTCATCAATACATTAGACTCCTTTAGTCATAACTTGGTCCCAACTCATACTCTGAGATTACTTAATCTCACAGTCTTCCCCTTAATCAAAGATCTAACTTCTCCAATCACCATCAAACTTAGATACAAGTACACCTCACCACCCTCGTACCTATCTAGTGGTTAATTCCACAGCTTGATGCCACATCCACTCTTTATGCCTAAGAGGGATACACTCTACATGATCACTCTAATCCATGTAGGCCTATCTTAACAGGGCTTACTAAACACCTGGGGAATATAGCTTGCCTTGCCTATGGCTAAGCTTTACAACTTTGGACCAAAAATCTCTTGGGAAATATAGCTTGCCTATGCCTATGGCTAAGCTTTACAACTTAAAAACCTCTAGGGTGTCGGGTACTACCGATCATGCACCCTTTACATCATATATGCATCATTTCATCTTAGGTACAAAAATTCCACATTCTTTACTAAATGCCCAACAAATTAGAAGCTCATTACATATGCCCATTAAGCATTACATAACTTCATTTGGAGTCTTCTTTGTTCTTTATCTCTTCCAACTAGAGTCTTTCGTCCTTGTCTTTCACCATCTTGTTTCTCTTTTCAATATGGATATGTTTCTTGTTGGAGTTGATCAAGATCCAACAAAACAACCTATGACAATGGATTGGCAAACTTAATTAACGCACCACTTGCCATGATTTTACATCACTTAACATTTGATTTGGACTCAACTTTTGACTAACTTAACAAATCTACTCTCACTTTTAACTCTTCTTGAGATTTTACATTTCAAGAGTCCTTTTTACAAAGCTTTTAAACTCATTCGACTCAAATCACTTGACCTTAACCTTCTCTCACTTGAAATTGACTCTCAACTTAACTCAATTTTAACACAACAACACAGCTTCATATCTCTTTAAACAAATACTTCACTCATGCTATTTCTCTTTTCCAAGACCCTTGTAATTTTCATTAAAGTGACTTTGATTTCACTAGTCTCCATTCTTATCCTCACAAACTCTTCCATGACTAAGCTTTCCATATGGCATTTTATGCATGTAACATTTAAAAAGTAAGATTAACTTGCCTCCTTTATAAGCGCATACTTTTATGAGGGTGATTTCCTCTTTAAAAATCACTTTTACAATAATTAAATTTCTAGAAGATAACATTGCTTACCGCGGCACTAATGAAAGCTTGAGATTTCCCCCTTGCACAGCTCAGTCCCCATATGCCTATTTCCTTAGATCCTCATTCCGTTCTGGATCGGATTTCAACTCAATGCACAACACAAAATGCCACCACGGTTGCAGGGATGAAGCACGATTCCTTCAAGGATGATCTTATTCCACAAAACAGAGGTCCGGCCCCTTTCAGCTGATCAGAAATAAGCTCGGCTTTCTCACGAAATTTATGCGGAAGCTCTCGGCCCTCACGCTTTGGGTGCTACTGCAACAAGACACTGAAGGCAGATTCGACCACAAGGCGTTGGGAACAACCACAGATCTGCTGCCATCTATCTCAGCATCGTGCGGTCCTCCTCTACGGCGGGACCTCCTCCAGTCATACACAGATTCCACGCAGCCTCACACTGGATGCTCCTCTTGCTCTCAAAAAACAGTCTCACACGGAGGTCTGCTCCAGCATCCACGCAACAAACTTCAGTTCGCTTCTTATGGCCGCTTCCTTCTCCAGAAACGGGGCTTTCTTTGCAGCTTTTCCTTGCGGACAGACTTCAGGTGCTCTCCAACTCTTCTGTCCACGGCTGGGCGACTCCTTTCAGGATCCTGGGCCCTCCCGTGAGGGAGTGAGCCCAGTACTGTGCTCTGATACCAAGATGAAAAGATCAGACGCAGAACACACAGACAAATAATCCACAAAATAGATTATATTTATTGATTGATTAAACCAGATACATCTGCCTCGTATTTATAGAGGCCTTTAGAAAACTCTAGACAATCTGGAGAGTTCTCTCAGCAGAAATATCTGAAACCGTGCTGTCACCGTCGGTGGAACTCTCTAGAAATTTGGTGGTTGAGTAGAATGTTCTGCTTTAATGGCGGTAGAAATTACGTATTCCAACAAATACGTAAACAGAAGAAAGGAAACAATTCCAGTGAAGAGTGGGCAGACCCCATACCTTGCTTTCTGTTATTTCGAGAGTTTTCTCAATAGACTGTGATGGCTTCGACCTCCAAGCTACTTATACAGAGAGCTTTGTCTTTAAAAAAAAAAATATGCAAAACGGTCTTACGCTTTTATAGGCGGAGGATTGAACCATCGCTGAACCATCCGCTCTCGAATGTCACACTTGTAATTGAGCTTTAATATCGATACAACAACTTCTTTATTTTTGGTACGTGTATTTTCAATTTTCATGGTGCTTTGTAACATCGATACAACTATTTATTTATTTCTCTTGTAGGCGGAGTACTGAACGCTGCACAATCCGCTCGCGAATGTCATACTTGTAATATGCATTGAATCAATCAATTAATGATGCTAATAGATATTTTTTTAGATAGATATATACTTTTTTAATGATGATATTTCGTTTGTAAACATGTACTATGCTAATGGATATTCCTTTTAGAGTAGTTTAAACGTTTTACTTACTACTCTACTCTGCTTGTTACGCTGTATCTCTCTAACATTGATCTTGCCGTGGTTTTCCCATTGGAGCTCGTATTTTTCTTCCCCCAGCCTCCTTCAGACAAACCTTCCACGAAAGATGTTGTGGATAAAATGAAGGAATGGCTCTCTCGGTTGCTGGTACCTTATCATTTTTTGGCTGGAAGGCTGCAGATTAATCCTGGAGATGGCAGGTTGGAGCTCAATTACAACAGATCAGGCGATCTATTTGCGGGAGCATCGTCAGAGCTTACGCTTGTGCAGCTCGGAGACGTGTCACGTCCAAGCCCCTCCTTTAGAAATCTGTTTGTGAGGACAGATGAATTCAAGGCGCTAAGCAATACTCCTCTTGTGACCATGCAGGTAAGTTCATGTCATGGAGGTTGCAAAGTTCAAATTCCTGGATGGATCTATTAAGAGCTGGGAGGTTTACCTCTTAGATTATTTGATTTCTTTGGGTGCTTGAAAGATAGAAGTTTATATGGATTTATGTTTATAATCTGGATTCTCAAATTGCATATCAAGGCGCACAGGTCTAAATGGGTTAGGGTTAGGGTTAGTATGTTGTTCTGATTGTTACGCTTTCTTTTAAAAAATATATATCTGTAATGTTGAAAAAAAACTAACAGCAGGGTACTGGTGCGTGCAGGTTACTCGGTTTAAGTGTGGAGGATTTTGTGTTGGACTAGTAATCTCTCACGCTCTCATGGACGGCCGATCTACTGCAGAATGTGTCGTCAACTTTGCATCCATGGCGAGGGGAGAAGGTCTCCTCGTCGAACCCAATTTTGACAGAACCTCCTTGAAAGCTAGGATTCATTCTCATATCAATCACCAACATCATGAGCTACTCGAACACCGAGTAAGTATGTCACGTACACAGGCGCATTCTCTTGAAAAACTCCCGGAAATGAAATCCTCTAGAGCATTTACATTATCTCCCGAGATGCTGCAACGCCTGAAAGAAAAGGCAATGAAAGATAAAATCATAAGCAGATGCTCTACATTCGAAGTCTTGGTGGCCCATTTATGGCAGGCCAGAACGAGGGCAGTATTCCAGGACCCCATACAGACGTCCATCGTGCCATTTGCAGTGGACATACGTTCTAAGGTAAATCCACCTCTACCCAAAGGATTTGTAGGAAACGCGGTGGTCGAAACCATGGCAACTGCATCGGCGCATGACGTGAAGGAGAATCTGCTCTCCTATTTCGTCGCAGAGATCCAGAAGGCCATAACTTCAATCACGGATGATTATGTTCGATCTCGTATAGATATGCTCGGAGTCCACAGCCGCATCCCTGTTGGAATTAATGGGAACTTCTTCCTCTCAGCCTGGTGGAAGTTGCCATACAATGGATTAAGATTTCGGGTGGGGGAAGGTCCCATAGTCAACAACTTATCGGCTCAATTTGTACTTGCGCTGTCTCATGGCTCTCTGGAAGGGATCAACGTGTGGATTAAGTTGGAACCGTATCAGATGGAAAATTCTGAACAGCAGGTCATCAAGCTCTAGGCTCAGCTGATACCTGTCATATATGGAGAAATATATCGTGCTTGCTCTAGGCTCAGCTGATACCTGTCATATATGGAGAAATATATCGTGCTTGCATCTTATCACAATACCTCAGAATCCCTAGATTGCATCTTCAGGATAACAGTGAATAATATTGGATATTGTGTAACAGTGGATATTGCTGGCATGTCCAATGCTAACAAGAACAATTTTCTTTCTCTTTCTTTCCTTTAAAAGGTATTTTACGATTAGGCAAATTAAACACCCAGAACCGTTCATGTGCTTGATATACGTGCAATTACTTTTCAGAGAATTTCATAGCAGTGTTTGGTTTGTTTTAATTTATTCAATTTAAGATATATTGGAATAGCTATTAAGCTCTGGTGCTAGCGGTGCATAAACTGCTCCTTGGTATGGATCTGGATATTTAGCTAGTTCTTGATTTCTAAAAGCTTCAAGATAGCTATCATTATAGTGCTAATCTGGAGCTCTATCAGTGAGGGGTAAAAAAAAAAATATTTAGTATTTTTCTGATTACAATAATTTTTGGGGGCAATTTATATGGTTTATCTTTTTGGGGATTTATATGGTTTTTATTAATCATGTTAATATTATAATTTTTATGAACAATGTTAATATTATTATAATAATAATTAAATTTTAATGTCATTGCTTAGTGATTTATACATCAATTTTAAGGTCACTGTTTAGTGATTTAGATAGCAATTTTGTTGTTTTATATAGAAGTGTATATATTCTATCTCTTCTAAGTTTTAACATGTAACCTTCTAAAAGGAAATATATGTTTTCCTCTAAGTTTTAACATGTGGCCTCCTAAAAAAACATGTGCTTTTAACTATTGAGTTCATTTTAAAACCTCTCTTGAATTACTTGACATTCTCATTAACTTATTTAGAATATATACTAATTTATTTTGTTTTAATTTTTTTTAAAATGTTGTAATAGATACTTACTTGTTTAAAACCCTTCCACTCCAATATTATATATGTTAACATATATAATATTTATTACCATGTTTGTAAGTGTATAATATTTAAAACAAAATTATAGTAAAATTAAAAAAAAAAAAAATCCACACAAGATTATAATGAAATTTAAACAAAATTCTAATCAAATAAATATAGATTTTTCTATAAAATAAATAACTCCAAAAATTAAAAATTAAAGATTATAAAAATATTTATAGATAAAGATTGACATTTTAAAAGAAAACAATCTTATAGTCAAATAAAAGATAGGGTTTTCTATAAAATAAATAACTAATAAAACTAAAGAATATTAAAATATTTATAGATAAAAAATCACGTCTTAAAAATAAAGATAAAATAAACTTTCTTAAAAGTAAAGGTAAAATAAACTTTTTAAAAGGAAACAATTTAAAATATTTTCCATCCACCAATAGTGTCTTTCATTTCTTTCATGAAGCAGAAACAATGTTCTAAGAGGAAGTGAGTTCCATGAACAAAGGCATGACCTCCAAATGCAATCCACCTTCTTCATGAATGACATTAGACTTGTGTTGGAGTTTTCTAGTCACTTTTTTCAGTTTGATTTTCCGAAATCTATTGAGAAATGGTTGGATCTCTAGATTTGAGTGGCTAAGTTTGTATAATTCAACTGCCACAGGGTTTTTAGAAGGCTGAATAAATTTATGCATTAAAAAATGCAATTTAAACAACATAAAATAGTTATTTTTGCCAGATTTACATCCCTAGATTCATGTCAAAAAAACTCAAAAGATAGAAACTTTAGGTCACTCCATTCTTTTTATTTAAACTCATTTTACATGATATAACTTTTAATTTTTTTTTATTAATTTAATAAATAAATAATTTTCATTATGGAGATAAACATTCTACAATTTCTACTATAAAGCATATTTTTGTTAAATATATTCTTAATATAAACATTCTACACTTTATTATAAAGCAATAAATATTATATGTATATGATATATATATTTTTAAATTTAATGATGTAATTTTTTTTTTCTAAATATGTATATGTATTAAATCAATTAATGATGCATATGTTAATAGATATTTTGCATTTTACATGTTATAACTTTTAATTTTACTTTTATTTTTATTAGATATATTTTTTAATTTAATAGATGAACATTTTGCACCATGTTATAAAGCTTTATTATGATTGTTAGATATATTATTTAATTTAGTAGATAAGCATTTTTAACTGTGTCATAAAACAATTAATACTATTTGTGTTGGTATATATATTTTTAAATTTAAAAGTATTTTATATTTGTGTAATAAAACAATTAATACTATATTTGTTGGTATATATATTTTTAAATTTAAAAGTAGTTTATATTTGAATGGTAAATATTTCAATTCATTGTTTTGTTGTAGAATATATATTCACAATTTTATTTTTAACATTACTCTTCAAAACATCTCATAATGATGATGATGATGATGATTAACGTCTACTAAGACCTAATTGATCTATGAGAATAGGATATTAATGTTTTAAATTGTGGATTATCAACATCATATTATTCAAATGGTGAACATTATATAGAATTAATGCAGATAATAAATCAATTAATATTGTATATATTAATATATATACTCATCCATATGAAGACACTTACGCATTGTATAATATTTTTAGTTTTGTTAGGTGTATTAAACATTATGTATTATATAGTAAATAGTAAAGTAATTAAAAAAATTATAGATGTTCGTAAATATATTTTTAGATTTGAAGATAAAAGGATAAATATTTCAATTCATAGAACATTAATTGCTTTAAATTAATTACAATAGAGGAAAATGGATATATCATGTAGTTGGCACTTGGACGACCACTATAACTCTCCTATGGTATATAAAGTTGATTTCATTTAAAGTAATTGTGAATTATAACTATTTTTCCCTCCAATATATAATATTTTTTCCACCTTCATAATGGGCTATGTTTGGTATGGTAATTTCTCAACATTCACTTATAGGCACATGGTAAATATCCTTATGTTACATTAGAATGTGAATAGATTAGTATTTGGTATGTTAGTGGTGTTAATGGAGTAATGATTGTTGTGTCCACCATGTAATGTGTAGGTGTTATATTTTGTATGTAAATAATAAACAATGCATGATAAATAAGAAAACAAAGAATTGAATAAGTTATATTTAGCAACATGGAATAGTTGCTAACTTCAAAATCTCCTTTCTTTTTATTTGCTATGTTACATTGGTTATGATGTTTGGCTCACATTGTTATATATGTTTCAATATATAATGAATTTATATGTCAATTGGGTGTACGTAGAGGTAGTAGCCTTCTTATTAACATATTGGTTGTTTGGTTGACATTCAATGATCTTTGAAACACCCTTAGAAGGACACCTTCATCACCATGGAGTTTTTGATAGACATCATTAGAATTGTACTCTATAGATCTATCTCTACACTCGAAAGTCTAGTAGTCCTCCTTGAAGATGAGATTGAAGAAGGAAGAAGGAAACCCACAAAGGTAAGGAAGTTAGAGAGTTATGTATACAATAATTGAGCCAAAGAAATTTCTTCGGTGAAGGTGAGACTGAATCCTAGAGAAAATATGGTGGAGTTTTAGTAACATTCTAAAGAGAGATGACATATCCTAAATGGAATAAATTGGGGATATTTATAGAAAGGATAGTCAAATTGGTGAAAACGTCATATGTCAAATAATTGTAAAGGAAATTCTAGGATTCACAACTGCTCATCTATGGCCTAAACACACGATTCAGTGAGGCTTGAGAAAATTTGTGGGTTATTCACTAAAAATAGACTCTTTGTTCTTCCTCTCTATGAGATATATGCATATATCCACCTTTACGACTTGTACATGGCATGCCATAAGGAGCCCATTAAGGAGAAAGATTAATTTTGTTCTTGTTAATCCTTGTGTACATCAAAAGGAACAATTAAGTCATATATATTCTTAGGAAAGAATCTCTAATGAACCCAAGTAGACCAATTCAAGCACAAATTTTGAGATTGATTCAAGAGGAAAAGATAATAACTAGCTAAGAAACTCACCAAGGAATAAACAAGGCCAAAGAACAACCTAGGAAAACAAAAGGGACCTTGCATGAGTACTAGACATCAATTGAGAAAAACAAATTCACATGTATATACCAAGCAAAGGGGCCAAAGAGTGATGTAATTACCAATTCCCTAATCTATCTCAATATTTTAGGAGGCCTCGTGATTATCTTTAGGCTTTGGTTTCATAGGTATGGAGGTAGGAACTAAGTTTTGTGTCGAGGGGAAAAAATGGGTTCTCGTGGTTTAACTATTAAAATCGTCAAATCAGGATGTTCACCTTTGCATGCACTTCTCAAGAATATATTAAAATAAAACCATACAATACAATTTTCTTTAAATGAGTTCACAAAATGATAACTATTCAAAAAACATGGCTTGTCATTTCAATTATCACTTAATGGGTGGATAAATATGACATGCATACCTCTCTATAACTCTCTTAATAAATGGATAAGGTTTATAAATTAAAGTAGTGTTACTTTCAAGAATTTAATTTCAACCCATTCTCAAGGTAGAAAATCCCTCATATAGTTCTGTTCCAATTTGAATCATTCATGATTATTAGAAGTTGTATTTAAAGAGATTATGTAGCATGTTCTAACAAAATTTAATCTAGGTGGCTCGTGGAGTTTATTCCTATCATGTTCTATCCTTGTAAATGTTTTATTGATGTTTTATTTAGCATCTTGGAATAATTTCTAACTTCCAAATCTCCTCTCTTTTTATTTGCTATCTTACATTGGTTATGATGTTTGGCTCACATTGTTATATAAGTTTCAATATAGAGTGGATTTATATGTCAATTGGGTGTACATAGAGGTGGTGGATTTATTATTAACATAATGGTTGTTTGGTTGACAGTCAATGATATTTGAAATCCCCTTAGAATGACACCTTCACCTCCATGGAGATTTTGATAGATATCATTAGACCTCTACTCTAGAGTTCTCTCTCTACAATGGCAAGTCTAGTAATCCTCCTTGAAGATGATATTGAAGAATGAAAAAGGAAACCCACAATGGTGACAAAGTTAGAGAGTTATGTATACAATAATCAAGCCAAAGAAAGTGCTTGGGTTAAGGTGAGATTGAATCATAGAGAAAATATGGTGGACTTTTAGTAAGATTCTAAACAGAGATGACACACCGTAAATGGAATAATTTGGGGCTATTTATATAAAGGAAAATCACATTGGTGAAAACATCATATGACAAATAATTTTCAAGGAAAGGATAGGATTCACAACTGCTCATCTATGGCCTAAACACACGATCGAGTGAGCCTTGAGCCAATTTGTTGGTTTTTCCCTGGAAATAGACTCTTTGTTCTTGCTCTATATGGGACATAGGCATATATCCACCTTTATGACTTGTAGAGAGCATGCCTTAGAGAGCTTGTTAAGGAGAAAGATCAATTTTGATCTTGTTAATCCTTGTGTACATCCAAAAAAACTATCAAGAAATCTATATTATTAGGAAATCATCTCTAATGAACCCAAGTAGACCAATTCAAGCACAAATTTTGAGATTGATCCAAGGGGAAAATATAATATCTAGCTAAGAAACTCACCAAGGAGTAAACAAGGCCAAAGAACAACCTAGGAAAACAAAGGGGAACTTGCAAGAGTACTAGTCATCAATTGGGAATATCAAATTCACATGTATATACGAGGTAAAGGGGCCAAAGAAAGATGTAATTACCAATGCCCTAATCTATCTCAAGATTTTAGAAGGCCACATGATTATCTTTTGTCTTTTATTGCATAGGTATGGAAGCAAGAACTAAGCTTCTTGTCGAGGGAAAAACATGGGTTCTCATGGTTTAACTATTAAAATGATCAAATTAGGAGGTTCACCTTTACTTTCACTTCTCAAGAATATATTAAAATAAAAACATATGATACAATTTTCTTTAAATGAGTTCAAAAAATAATAACTATTCAAAAAAATATGGCTTTTCATTTCATTTATCTTTTAATAATAATAATAAATATGACATGCATACCTCTATATAACTCTCTTAATAAATGGATAAGGTGTATAAAATAAAGTAGTGTTACTTTCAAGAGTTTAAGTTCAACCCATTCTCAAGGCATTCTCAAGGTAGAAAGTCTGTCATGTAGGTATGTGCCAGTTTGAATCATTCATTATTATTAGAAGTTTTAGTGAAAGAAATTATGTAGCATATTCTAACAAATTAAAGAGTTTTTGTAGGTATGTGCCAATTTGAATCATTCATTATTATTAAAAGTTATAGTGAAAGAGATTATGTAGCATGTTCTAGCAAATTAAAGAGTTTTTGATAGATAAAGATTATGTTATAAAACATATTTTTGTTAGATATATTCTTTAATTTAGTAGCTAAACATTCTACACTTTATTATAAAGAAATTAATTATATATATATATATATATATATAATGTGTTGATATATATATTTTTAAATTTAATGGTGTATTTTTATTTTTGTTTGTAAATATGTATATGCATTAAATTGATGCATATGTTAATATAAATTTTGCATTTTACATAATACAACTTATAATTTTATTTTTATTAGATATATTATTTAATTTAATAGATTAACATTTTGTACTTGTATTTAAACCTTTTGCAACATGTCATAAAGCTTCATTATGTTTGTTAGATATATTATTTAATTTAGTAGATAAGGATTATGCACATTATGTTACATATATACTATATGTGTTTGGTATATATATTTTTAAATTTAAAAATGTTTTATATTTGAATGGTAAATATTCTATTTCATATGACATTAGTTACTTTGTTGTAGAATATATATTCATAATTTAATTTTTAATATTATCATTTAAAATATGGTATAATTAAAGTAGGATATTAATGTTTTAAATTGTGAGTTGTCAATATCATATTATTTAAATCAGTGAATATTAAATAGAATTAATGCACATAGTAAATAAATTAATATTGTATAATATGGATGATTTTAGCGGTTAAATTTAGTTTATGGGTTAATTTTCCAAGGTTTCTACATTTTAAAATAAATTTCCATCCTTAAAATCATCCCTGTATAAGTTAATATATATACTCTTCAATATGAAGACACTTTACATTATACACATTTTTGTTAAGTGTATTAAACATTATGTATTATATAGTAAATAGTAAAGTAATTAAAAAAATTGTAAATCTTGGTAAATATATTTTTAAAATTGAAGACACTTTACATAAAAGAACAAATATCTCAATTCATATAACATTAATTGCTTTAAATTAATTGAGGAAAATGCATATATCATGTACTTGGCACTTGGGGGACCACTATACCTCTCCTATTGTACATAAAGTTGATTTCATTTAAAGTACTTGTAAATTATGACTATTTTTTTCGTCCAATATATAATATTTTCCCCCCTTCATTATGGGCTATGTTTGGTATGATAATTTCTCAACATTCAGTTACAAGCGCATGGTAAATATCCTCATGTTACATTAGAATGTGAATCCATTATTATTTTGTATGTTAGTGGTGTTAATGGAGTAATGATTGTTCTGTCCATCATGTGAAGTGTATGTGTTATATCGTGTATGAAAATAATAAACAATGCATGATAAATAAGAAAAGAAAGAGTTGAATAATTTATATTTAGCATCATGGAATAGTTGCTAACTTCAAAATCTCCTCTTTTTTTATTTTCTATGTTACATTGGCTATGATGTTTGGCTCACATTGTTATGTAAGTTTCAATATATAAAGGATTTGTATGTCAATTGGGTGTACGTAAAGGTGGTATATTTCTTATTAACATAATGGTTGTTTGGTTGACATTCAATTATCTTTGAAAACCCCTTACAAGGACACCTTCATCGCCATGGAGGTTTTGATAGATAACATTAGACCTCTACTTTATAGATCTCTCTCTACAATGGCAAGTCTAGTAATCCTCCTTGAAGATGACATTGAAGAATGAAAAAGGAAACACACAAAGGTAACGAAGTTAGAGAGTTATGTATACAATAATCAAGCTAAAGAAAGTCCTTGGGTGAAGGTGAGATTGAATACTAGAGAAAATATGGTGGAGTTTCAGTAACATTATAAAGAGAGATGACATATCCTAAATGTCATAAATAAGGGATATTTATAGAAAGGACGGTCAAATTGGTGAAAACATCATATGAAAAATAATTGTCAAGGAAAGGCTAGGATTCACAACTGCTCATCCATAGCCTAAACACATGGTGCAACGAGCCTTGAGAAACTTTGTGGGGTTTTCACTGGAAATAGACTCTTTGTTCTTCCTCTCCATGGGACATAGGCATATATCCACCTTTACTACTTGTGGAGGGCATGCCATAAGGATCCCGTTAAGGAGAAAGATCAATTTTGTTCTTGTTAATCCTTGTGTACATCAAAAACAACTATTAAGGTATCTAGATTCTTAGGAAAGAATCTCTAACAAACCCAAGTAGACCAATTCAAGCACAAATTTTGAGATTGATCCAAGGGAAAAAGATAATAACTAGCTAAAAAACTCACCAAGGAATAAACAAGGCTAAAGAACAACCTAGGAAAACAAAGGGGACTTTGCATGAGTACTGGACATCAATTGGGAAAAACAAATTCACGTGTATATACCAAGCAAAGGGGCCAAAGAGAGATTTAATTACCAATTCCCTAATCTATCTGAAGATTTTAGTAGATCTCATGATTATCTTTAGGCTTTGGTTACATAGGTATGGAGGCGAGAACTAAGATTCTTTTCAAGGGAAAAACATAGGTTCTCATGGTTTACCTATTAAAATGGTCAAATTAGGAGGTTCACCTTTTCATTCACTTCTCAAGAATATACTAAGATAAAACCATACGATACAATTTTCTTTAAATGAGTTCACAAAATGATAACTATTCTAAAAATATGGCTTGCCATTTAATTTATCACTTAATGAGTGGATACATATGACATGCATACCTCTCTATAACTCTCTTAATAAATGGATAAGTTGTATAAATTAAAGTAGTGTTACATTCATGAGTTTAAGTTCAACCCATTCTCAAGGTAAAAATTCACTCATATAGGCCTGTGCCAATTTGAATCATTCATGATTATTAAAAGTTGTTGTTAATGACATTATTTAGCATGTTATAACAAAATATAAGATAGGTGGCTTGTGGAGTTTATTCCTATCCCATTCTATTCTTGTGAATGTGTTATTGATGTTTTATTTAGCATCTTGGAATAATTGCTAACTTCAAAATCTCCTCTCTTTTTATTTTCTATCTTACATTGGTTATGATGTTTGGCTCACATTATTATATAAGTTTCAATATACAATGGATTTATGTGTCAATTGGGTGTACTTAGAGGTGGTGGTCTTATTATTAATCTAATGGTTCTTTGGTTGACATTCAATGATCTTTGAAATCCCGTTAGAAGGACACTTTCATTGCCACAGAGGTTTTGATAGATATAATTAGACCTCTACTCTAGATATCTCTCTCTATAATGGAAACTCTAGTAGTCCTCCTTGAATATGAGATTGAAGAATGAAAACGAAAACCCACAAAGGTGACGTAGTTAGAGAGACTTATGTATAAAATAATCAAGCCAAAGAAAGTGCTTGGGTGAAGGTGAGATTGAATCCTAGAGAAAATATGGTGGAGTTTTAGTAAGATTCTAAACATAGATGACATATCCTAAATGGCATAAACCGGGGCTATTTATAAAAAGGACAATCACATTGGTCAAAACTCCATATGACAAATAATTGTCAAGGAAAGGCTAGGATTCGCAACTACTCATCTATGTCCTAAACACATGATTCAGTGAGCCTTGAGAAAATTTGTGGGTTTTTCATTGGAAATAGACTATTTTTTCTTCCTCTCTATGGGGCATAGGCATATATCTACCTTTAGGAATTTTAGAGGGCATGCCATAAGGAACCCGTTAAAGAGAAATATCAATTTTGATCTTTTTAATCCTTGTGTACATCAAAAGAATCTATTAAGGCATCTAGATTCTTAGGAAAACATCTCTAATGAACCCAAGTAGACCAATTCAAGCACAAATTTTTAGATTGATCTAAGGGGAAGATATATTATGTAGATAACAAACCGAACAAGCAGTAAACAAGGCCAAAGAACAACCTAGGAAAACAAAGGGGACCTTGCATGAGTACTATACATCAATTGAGAAAAACAAATTCACATGTATATACCAAGTAAAGGGGCCAAAGAGAGATTTAATTACCAATGCCCTAATCTATCTTAATATTTTAGCAGGCCTCATGATTATCTTTAGGCTTTGGTTGCATAGGTATGCAGGGAGGAACTAAACTTCTTGTCAAGGGAAAAACATGGGTTCTCATGTTTAACTATTAAAATGGTCAAATTGGGAGGCTCACCTTTGCATGCACTTCTCAAGAATATATTAAAATAAAACCATACGATATAGTTTTTATTAAATGAGTTCACAAAATGATAACTATTCAAAAAAGATGGCTTGTCATTTCAATTATCACTTAATGGGAGGATAAATAAGACATGCACACCTCTCTATAACTCTCTTAATAAATGGATAAGGTTTATAAATTAAAGTAGTGTTACTTTCAAGAGCTTAAGGTCAATCCATTCTCAAGGTAGAAATTACCGCATATAGGTTTGCTCCAATTTGAATCATTCACGATTATTAGAAGTTGTTGTTAAAGAGATTATGTAGCATGTTTTAACAAAATTTAATCTAGGTGGCTTGTGGAATTTATTCCTATCTCCTTCTACTCTTGTGAATGTATTATTGATGTTTTATTTAGCATCTTGGAATAGTTTCGAACTTGAAAATCTCCTTACTTTTTATTTGCTATCTTACATTTGTTATGATGTTTGGCTCACATTGTTATATACGTTTCAATATACAATGGATTTATATGTCAATTAGGTGTACATAGATGTGGTGGCCTTCTTATTAACATAATGGTTGTTTGGATGACATTTAATGATATTTGAAATCCCATTAGAAGGACACCTTCATCTAGATGGAGGTTTTTATAGATATCATTAGACCTCTACTCTAGAGATATCTCTCTACAATGGCAAGTCTAGTAATCCTTCTTGAAGATGAGATTGAAGAATGAAAAAGGAAACCCACAATAGCGATGAAGTTAGAGAGTTATGTATACACTAATCAAACCAAAGAAAGTGCTTGGGTGAAGGTGAGATTGATCCTATAGAAAATATGGTGGAATTTTCTTAAGATTCTAAAAAGAGATGACACACCCTAAGTGGAATAAACTGAGGCTATTTATAAAAAGGATAGTCACATTTGTGAAAACATCATATGACAAATAATTGTAAAGGAAAGGCTAGGACTCACAACTACTCATCTATGGCCTAAACACACAATTCAGTGAGCATTGAGCCAATTTGTGGGTTTTTCACTGGAAATGGACTCCTACTTCTTCCTCTCTATGGGAAATAGGCATATATCCACCTTTACGACTTGTAGAGAGCATGCCTTAGAGAACCCGTCAAGGATAAAGATCAATTTTGATCTTGTTAATCCTTGTGTACATACAAAAAAACTATTAAGGCATACATTGTAACAACTCCTTCATTACGAATACAAGCAAAGCATACATGATTTTTTTTTTTCTTAAGAAAGAAGGCAATGACGACAAGTTGAACCACACAAGTTGACGACAAACACATGCACGCTGATCGAGCAACAAGAAACAACGACTCAAAGCACTAACACAATGAGCAACAGGGCAAAACATGCGTAGATCCAAAAACCAAATGACTACCTGCCTAGCACAATGGTCTCGACGACCCAAAACTAAATTCCCTACGGCATGAAAAACCAACGCATGAAGGCATTACAACTCATGCACAAATAACAACTACAACGAACAACGCCCACAATCCCAACCAATTTATCCTTCACCTCTAACCATTAGGGCATGCAATGATCCCCCTTCTCAGGAATCATTACATCACTCAATGATAGGCGCGAAAACAACCATGGCACAACAACAAACTTGACCCTCAACACAAGCTAAAATCGATGTGCTAGGAGATCAAGTTAAATATCTAACCCCTGAAGACTAACCCTAGCACCCCAAACGACAAGTCAATCAAGACGACTAACACCTTCATACAACGCAATAATTTCCTTATGCCATAAGATCATTCTATACAATTGAAGGATTATTATTAAAACAAAGTTTCGTTGCGACTATATCCCAATTCCCAAGTTAGATAAGTATAACTCGCTTTCTCTTAAAACTGGAACTAGTTGCTATCCTTTAAACCCCGAACTGCACACCGAGAAAAGGGTTTTAGTGCAATGGAACACCCATTTAAACCACAAAGCATACATCGATTATAGGGTAAATGCTATGACTTATCAATCCAATATCTCGTTGACACGTAATCCACCATCACTAAATTTTCATCTTAACACTAAAAGAAGGACGAGGAAAAAAACTTAATCATTGTTTACAATAAGGAATTGTTGTGATTAAATCCATACTATCGATCCTCCCTTTGTTGTCTAAAAGGATATGCCATGGTTGTGCAAGAAAAAAAAATATAAAGTATCTCAATGCACAATTTACCATTACAACTAATATTATCAATCACCTCATACAGGCTGTCTATTAACCATAGAAATGTTATCTAAAAAGGAGACTATGTAGCAAAGATATGGTTGTCCAAGTTGGTCATAGCCATTCAAGGTATGGAGTCGTTGTCAACATACATTGAAATCGTACTGAAATTGCACTCAAAAAGGTAAAATCGTGAGAATTCACAGTAGGTGAATTCACAGTCAACACTAGAGGATCAAGCTATCATTTAAAGATGAAATCACAGTCAAAACAATATTAAAAATTTAGCATTGAAATTCACACTCAACCCAAAACGACAGGTCAGTTTGCGGTCAATTGGTCAAGTAAAAATTGCTGGGATATCCTCCAGGAAATCGTCAGGTTATAAATTAAGAATGGCAATAACAGTATATAAACAATGTTGGGCGTAATTAAAGAATTCACTGTACACATTTCAGGGAAATAAATCTTTGTGCATAATTTAAAGAATAAAGTTAACCCTACATACTACTGGGCGCAAAAACCAAGCATGTTATTCTTTATTACAGTAAAAAGGATTTTCCATCTCTATCACTATGAAAATGAATCGTTGTCATACTCGTATGCAGCCTAAAACTCAGACTATAAATTCCAATCGAAGTACTATCAAAAGCTAACTCAACAACCTTACCAAAATCGGATTGTTGGGTACATAGCAATGTTAACCAACATTAGAAAAACGAAATGCTAAAACAACTAAAACTCCATCAATTTACAAACACAGCTATACACCATAGGAAAATGCAGTCCTTCAAGACATTTTCGTTGTCATTTGATATCATATACTCACTGCCACATGAATGTATAAAGCGCTATCCAACATAGCAATGCTATAAAAAAAAACGCTCCCCAGTAATACAAAACAAAATAGCTAGCCTACATATGTTAAGTTGTAAATATTACTATTCGAACCACAGGCGTAGATGAGTAAAAAAAATCATTGTTAATGAATAAATATAAATTGTTGTCATACCAATTTCGAGGTCTCTTAATGAACGTTGTCAGTCATTAAATTTGCTGCCTCTTATTAAATCTATGTCTAACAATGGTATGGATGTTCATTTATACAGAAAATTCTGTGTAACATGCCAAGAAAAACACCCAGAAATAAACAGTTGTCAACAATTAAAACAAAGACAATCTAGAAGATGCAACGACAGTATGCCAAGAAGTCACAAAGACGGGGCGCAGAGACAATCATTCAAATCGCAGAGGATAATTTCAATCAATAAAAATAAATGCAGAGTTAAGAATTTCGTGGTCGAGAATGTTGAATGCAAAGAATACAAAACACAGTTTTCATATGCCAAGAACAAATAGGACCTAGAGGTGATATAATATGAAGAGACCAATGCAAGGCAGAGATCAATACGCGGAGTTAAGAAGGGGAAAACAACTAGGCAAACAAATCCTTCATTCCTCATCCACGCACAGAAAAGAAGGGCATTTGAATCTAGAGTTCGTTGTGTACCGAAGTGACGACCATCGATTCAACTCCTGGATCACTTCTCAAGCATGGAATGAAGAGCTAGGGATGAGGACGAAAAGCGCAAATATTCACAACAATCAACAAATCAAAGGGCATACTCAACATGAAGGGATCGAAGGCCGAGGGAAACAAGTCAACAACGAGCTTAAGGCTTACAGGGAAAATTAAGTTCTCGGTTGAAATGCTAAGTCCACATTTTCATTACCCAATAAAAGTACAGAAATAAAAGCGTAAAGTATATTAATAATCTACCATGTAGAAATAAAGGAAGCGTACCGTAGCCCGAGTTGCCCTCTTTGAGTCATTGTCTCGCGCACTCCATGTTGTTCCCGCTTGCCGATCTATGAGACTTCACCGGTACCTCCCAGCCAATTCTAGGGGTACTCTTCTTCCCTCTTATCCCCCTGAGCTGCAAAGGGGCCACACACACTAAAACATAGAACAACTAGCTCCCAACTCACCTTGCAAGGCCGAGCTACCACTCCTCACTGAGATGGGAAATCCAACTCCCACAAGCTAAGTCATTCAAGTCTAAAATTCTATAGCGTAACATTATGCATCACAGCATAGATCAATCCTTCTCCTCCTCCCTCCTCTATATAGAATTTTTAAGTCATTTACTTTCCCAAAATCCAATTTAATTTATTGTTCAATAATTTAATTCATAAAAATCCTCCCCGTACATGTGTCACTCATCCCCTCAATTGCACCATAAATTAATTTCATTAATTACTTAATTACTCCTATTTCCCTCACCCACCTAAAAACATTCGTAGAATCCCTCCTAGGTGTCCCCATATTCCCTTACACAATTTAATGACTTGCCCCCTTACTAATTCACTAGTTGAGTTCAATTTGGAAAGTTATTAAATGCTAGATACCTTACTAAGTTAGTCTTTCTTCTTTTTCCTTATGTTCCCCTTTTCTTTTTATGTTTCCCGCTTTTTCCTAGTTTCCTAAATCTTTTAAATTTCCCTCTTTCCCCTTTCATTTAAAACTCAAATTGGCATGTGAAGAAAACTATGTTTTTCCCCTTTTCCTTTTTAATTAGCATAAAATAACAAAACAATTATTTCCCCTTTTTAAATTTTATACCCCAAAAAGATTTTTATAAATCAATTAAATTGCTTACCCCCTTCTCATCACATGATGANTAGATCTAGATGTTATTTTCCTAGGTTGGGGGACATTTTATTAGGGAAATTGTCTAAAATCTTTCTCATCACATTATTCCTTCTAAGGCCATATAGGTTTAATCATTTATTATTTAACAACATGACGTGCTCTTCAGGACGCACTAGGTGCTCCAAGGGTGCCACTCGCCTCATTCTATTTCCCTTGTGCAATGTACCCTTCAGGACGCACTATTTGCTGCAAGGGTGCCACACATCTATTTTCATTTTTCTTGCGCGACATGCCCTTTAGGATGCACTCCGTGCTCCAAGGGTGCCACTCGCCTCTTGACTGACTTGGTAGAAATAAAAAAACCCTGGAGTCAATACTCCGTTGGGTGATCTTGTGGGAGACTAAGGGCCTCTAAGGAATAAGGGCCTTGCCTTATTGCGTGCTCTTTAGAATCATCGTGAGCAACTGTCACAGTAGGCCCTCATGACATCGTCAGTATTCTCAAAATAGATAATCGTTAACCTATAGTTCGAGCCACGACTGGAGTCCTAGTAGGCTATGGCAGGGATGTTGTCCACACCTCTCCCTCAACGTCTCTGGTAGTCGTACGTGACCCTTCTACTCCACATGTGAGTCTGGTCAGAAAGCTATTGTCAACCTGCATCATTAACAAATCATGTCAGAAATAGTATCCAAAATCATATCATCTAATCATATGCACAAATTTCATATATACAACAATCAAACCCCCAATAGTCCACTCCCTAAATCGATCCAGATTCCAAGGGGTTTCATCGATGCCTCTGCATCCTCGAGGTCCAAAATCCTGCACACTCAATAAAACTGAGTCAATAGCACCTATCTATGTCAATACAACAAAATAAGAAGTCATCAATCCATAATGCCTCATAATCATAATCAAATGCCCAATAGTATAATAGTCTAGATCACTTGCAAGCAAGTGTCCTTAAAGAATAAGTTCTCTTAGTGTGCGTAAGAGAGGGATGTTACATACACCTCCTCTTGGTCTAAACTTCGTCCTGAGGTTTCATAGTATATAAGTGATGAAATAATGTGTATCACAGTATCAAAAGTCTATCTATCCAACAAAAATGGAAACTGATGGTGCATATCATATGCGTTCTCTGTGGTCGTCGAGTGTGGACTATAGTTTTCCCATTGGACCTTGACCTAATCTACTGTTTGACGCCGTAGCTGTCGAATGCGATGATCTAGTATGTGGATCGACTCAGTCATGAGTGCACCCTCATCCGACACTCGTAAGGTGCTCAAGTCAAAACATGTGTAGGATTGCTAATCATAATGTCTCAAATAGAGATGTGAAAGACATCATGCATATGCCTCAAGAATCAGGAAAGGCTAGTCATTAGGCCATGGGCCTCTCTTTTCCATCCCCTCGTAGGATCCCTCAAACCTAGGAGATAGTTTAGCCCCTTTTCCGAACTTGATCAAACTCTGATGCGGTTTCCGCCGAAAAAAAAAAAACTTGATCTCCACATCTTAACTACGGTCGACACGACGCGCATCGACATAACTCTTTTTCTGATCCTATGCTTTATGATCCTTTTTCTTATAGTTTGCATTTGATCTTCCAATTCTTGGATCGCTTCTTGTCCCACCAGGACCCTATCCTCAAGCCAATCCCAACTCAAGGCGTCTGACATGGTTGCCCATAAAGAAACTCGCCATCTTAATGGTGCTTTAGTAACTATTGTTATAAGAAAATTATACCAGTGGAAAGAATTCTTCCCAATGCTTCTATTGGTCCATCACGTACATACGCAACATGTCTTCCAATGTCTAGTTTGTTCATTCGGTCTACCCGTTAGTCTCCGAGTGATACACAGTACTAAAGTTAAGTTGGGTTCCCAAGGCCTCTTGGAAATTAGTCCAAAATCGTCCAGTAAACACCAATCATCGATTGGATGTAATCCTCTTAGGCACACCATGCAGCCTCTCAATCTCACCGATGAAAACTCAAGCTATGTCAGGCACTTGTTACGTCATACGCACAAGAAAAAAAATGAGCACTCTTCGTCAGAGTGTCAACTACTACGAAAAATCGAGTCGTGTCTCCTTGCCGTCAGTGGCAATCCAATAATGAAATCCATCGAAATAATCTCCCATTTCGATTCTTGAATAGCGTGTGGCTATAGTAATCCTGTTGTATGTCTATGTTCAGCCCTTACCTGCTGACATTCTAGACATCTGGCCACCTAGTTGATTATGTCAGCCTTCATTCCCTTCCAAAAGAATAAGGTTTTAAGGTCCACCCTCATCTTTGTGATTCCTGGGTGAGCTAGGTATATTATTCTATGAGCCTCATTTAGGATCAAGCTCCTCAACTCGTCGTTCGGTGGTACATAAATCCGATTTTAAACCTCAATAATCCATCATCGTCAAGCGTAAATCCTTCAAATCTTAGTACCATCATGGTGTTTTGTCTGATAAAATCCTCGACCTCTTTGTACCAATCATTGTCGCACTGTAAAGTTAGAATATTTTCACGTAGATTCATTAAAGAGGCAACACCAAAAATATACCTGGTCTCCGACTTAATGCATCTTCCACTCGGTTCACTATTCATTTTAGGTAATAAATCTCGAAATCGTACTCACTACGTAGCTCCAACCAACGTCATTGTTGCGTGTTCGGGTCACCTTGCATAAATATGTGCTATAGTCCACAGTGGTCCGTCTTTAGTTCAAATTTCCGTCCAACAAGGTAGTGTCTCCAAACCTTCAAGACATAAACAATGGCTAACAAATCCAAATCGTGCATCGCATATTTCTCCTCATGCCTTGTCAGTTTCCTTGAGATGTAAGTGATCACTTGACTCTCTTGCATCAAGACTCTACCTAAGACTTCCTTGGTTGTGTCCGTGCATACCAAGAAGTCCACATCTAGGTCATGTACCTTTAGTATCATGGTTGTTGTCAATATCTCTTTGAGCCTACGAAATACTTCTATGCATTTCTCGGTCCCAACAAACATCTTCTTCTTTTGCAATTTCATGATCAGATTTGTTATCTTAGAAAATACCTCGATGATCCATCAATAGTATCCTTCTAAACCCATGAAGCTATGCACTTCTGAGACATTCATCAACACAAGCCATTCCATAATAGCCTCGACCTTTGCTGGACCCACAACGATACCTTCGCTAGAGATGACGTGCCCTAAGTAGTGAATCTTTGATTGATAAAATGATAATTTTGACAACTCACCATACAATTTATTCTCTCGCGGACACTTTATTACCAAGCGCAAGTGATCTTCATTCTCCTCTGTCGTTTGAGAGTAAATAAAAATATCGTCAATGAATAGTTGAACAGACTTGTCCAAGTACTCCCGGAACACCCCCTTCATCAAACTCATAAATACCACTGGGGCGTTTGTCAGTCCAAATGGTAAAGCAATAAACTCATAATGCCCAAACCTCATCTTAAAGGCGGTCTTAGGGGCGTCATCCTCCTTGATCCATAACTGATGATACCCTGATCGCAAATCGATCTTTGAGAACACCGTCACACCCTTCAACTGATCGAACAAATCATCAATCCTTGACAGCAGGTACTGATTATTTATCGTCTCCTTGTTCAATGACGGTAGTCAACGTAGAGTCTCCATGAACCATACTTCTTTTGTATGAAGATAACAGGCACACCCCATAGTGACACAGTAGGACGTATAAGTCCCAGGTCCAACAACTCCTTCTCTTGCATTCTCAACTCTTGTAATGCTGGGGTCGACATCTGATAAGGCATTCTAGCTATCAGTTCAGTCCCTAGTTTTAGGTCTATGGTAAACTCCAATTCCCTTTCTGGCGGCATCCCAAGTAACTCCTTCGAGAAGACGTATGCAACTCTCTCACCATCGGAAGGTGTTCTAGACATTCTGCTGCTCCCTTCTCATTTAATGCAAGGATTGCATAAAACTTACATCCCTTGCGCATGCTCTTCCATAGCTGCAAGGGAGAGATGAACCTCAGGGAAACTCCCTGGTTTAATCCTACAATCATGTGTCTCTTTCCTTCATCATCGACCAAGATCAACTGTCTCATCTTATAGTTGAGTATCGCCTCATGCAATTCCAACTAGTCCATACCGATCATGACATCATAAGATCCTAAGATCGTTATGTGTAGGTTGGCCCTAGTGACAAAATATCTCAAGTTAAGGTACAGCCTGTAACCTTTCCTCCAACCTTCTATTTTCTCCCGAAGCCATCACTACAAAGCCAAACTCATCATGTTCGATTGCATTACCTTAATCCTTTTTAGCGTTGCACCAAAAATGGAACTCTCAATAGCACCGAGATCTATCAAAATACTAAGGGTTCATTCAACGATGGTCCCTAATGTCTCGAGCATAGTCAATTGGTGCTCTTCTTGGCAGTTATTCACCACTGCATGAATCCGATGGGAGCTGCCCAAAACTCCCACGGTAGTGGGTCTGACTGATCCAGAAGCGTCGGCCCCTTCCTCTAGGAGGAACACTAGTAATGTGGCACCCCACAATCCAACACACTTTCTTCGTTCCAATATTCCTAGTACCCAAAGTAGAAGATAAATTCCAACGCTAAGGCCAACACAAACTTGTTGTCCTTAAGTTTCTTGGTAAGGGTGCAGAGCATACCGAAGCAGCTCCAAAAACAAGCCTCATACTCAGGCACCGTACGACTACCCTGTCATAAGGCATTTGAAATCGTTGAGTTGACATTGGACGAATTCCTCAAAAGATACCTCTCATGGAATCGTTCCTTGAACAATTCCCATGACATGTCTTCGACGACCATGTTTAAAAGTGGCAGGAGTGTCTTCCACCATAGAAGAGCGCTCCCCTTCATTTGAAATACTTCCCTACAGACCTTCATGATGGAGCTACAATCGTGAAGTGCAAGCATCTCAATTTATTGTCCAACCAAGCCTCGACGACTGCACTATCCGGGGCACCAAAGAAATTGGGAAATTTGACCTTCTCGAGTTCGCAGTGAAAACTAATGGTACTAATTGGGCACATTGTGGACCCTCAGGGGTACGAGCACCCCAGCTACATCTCAATATAGAAGGTGAGTCATGGCCTCTGACCATCTCTGGAATGACCCTGGTCAGACTATCATCATCCCTTACAACAGTCAATTCCATCCCAAGGGATTTTTCCTCCCCCATGGGGTTAGACTTCGAGGGTGCAGGCACTTCTGGAGACGTCGCACCTCCTTCCATGGAACCGTGCTGCAACCTATGTGGCGTCCTCTAATCGAGATCACCACTTGGATACATTAAATTTTTAATAAGTGTTAGGTCAAAATCAAAGGTTTACTGCAGTGGAAAGTCTGGTAATCCACAGTCGCAAGGTTGAACCCGCTCTGATACCATATGTATAAAACCCTTTATTACGACTACAAGAGAAGCAGAAGTGAAATTTTTTTCTTTTAAGAAAGAAGGAAACAACGACAAGTTGAACCACACAAGCTGACAACGAACACATGCACGTCAATCAAGCAACATGCAACAACGACTCAAAGCACTAACACAATGAGAAATAGGGTGAAACATGCGTAGATCCAAAAAAAAAATGACTACCCTCCCGACACAATGGTCTCGACGAACCAAAACTAAATCCTCTATGGCGCAAAACCCAACACATGAAGGCGTTACAACTCATGCACCAATAACAACTACAACGAACAACACCCACAATGGGCGGCACAGACCTTGACCAAGTTATCCTTCACCTCTAACCATTAGGGTGTGCAATGATCCCCCTCCTCAGGAATCATGTCATCACTCAGTGATAGGCACAACAACAATCGTGGCACAATAACAAATTGGACCCTCAACACAAGATAAAATCAACACGCTAGGAGATCAAGTTGACTATCTAACCCCTAACGACTAACCCTAGCACCCCAAACGACAAGTCAATTAAGATGAATAACACCTTCATACAACACAATAATTTCCTTGCACCATAAGATCATTTTATACAACTGAAGGATTATTATTAAAATAAAGGTTCATTGTGACTATATCCCAATTCCCAAGTTAGATAAGTATAACTTTCTTTCTCTTAAAATTGGAACTAGTTTCTTTCCTTTAAACCCTAAACTACACACCAAGAAAATGAGTTTTAGTGCAATGGAACACTCATTTAAACCACGAAGCATACATCAATTAGAGGGTAAATGCTACGACTTATCAATCTAATATCTCGCTGGCATGTAAGATGCTATCACCAAATTTTCATCTTAACACTAAAAGAAGGACGAGGAAAAACACTTAATCACTGTTTACAATAAGGAGTTACGGTGATTAAATCCATACTATCGATCCTCCCTTTGTTGTCTAAAATAATATGGCATTGTTCTGCAAGAAAAAAAACTATAAAGTATCTCAATGCTGACTAAACTAACTATGCACAATTTACCATTACAACTAAGATTATCAATCACCTCATACAGGTTGTCTATTAACCATAGAAATGTTATCTAAAAGGGAGACTATCTGGCAAAGATATGGCTATCCAAGTTGGTCGCAGCCATTCAAGGTATGGAGTCGTTGTCAACATACATTAAAAACATAATGAAATTTCACTCAGAAAGGTAAAATCATGAGAGTTCATAGCAGGTCAATTCATAGTCAACACTAGAGGTTGGAGTTGTCATTTAAGGAAGGAATCATAGTAAAAAAAAATATTAAAAATTTAGCATTGAAATTCGCTCTCAGCCCAAAACGATAGGTCTGTTTGCGGTCAATTGGTCAGGTAAAAATCGCTTCGATATCCTCCAGGAAATCACTGGGTCATCAATTAAGAATGGAAATAACAATATATAAATAATGTTGGGCATAATTAAAGAAGTCACCGTACACGTTTCAGGGAAATAAATCTCTGTGCATAATTTAAAGAATAAAGTTAACCCTACATACTGTTGGGCGCAAAAACTAAGCCTCTTATTCGCTATCACAGTAAAAAGGATTCACCATCTCTATCACTATGAAAATAAATTGTTGTCATACTCGTACACAACCTAAAACTCAAACTATAAATTCCAGTCGAAGTACTACCAAAAGCTAACTCAATGACCTTACCAAAATCAAATTGTTGGGTAAATAGCAATGTTAACCAACATTAGAAAAACATAATGCTAAAACAACTAAAACTCCATCAATTTACAAACGCGACTATACACCATAGGAAAATGCAATCCTTCAAGACATTTTCATTGTCATTTGATATCATAAACTCACTGCCACATGAATGTATAAAACTCTATCCAACATAGAAATGCTATCAAAAAAACACTGCCCAGTAATACAAAACGAAATAGCTGGCCTACGTATGTTAAGTCTGGTGTCAATACTACTATTTGAACCACATCCGTAGATGAGTAAAAAAAATTGTTGTTAATGAATAAATATAAATTGTTGTGATACCAATTTCGGGGTCTCTTAATGAACATTGTCGGTCATTAAATTTGTTGCCTCTTATTAAATCTATGTCTAACAATGGTATGGATGTTCATTTATACAGGAAATTATGTGTAACATACCAAGAAAAATGCCCAGAAATAAACAGTTGTCAAAAATTAAAACACAACCAATATAGAATACACAATGATAGTATGCCAAGAAGTCACAGAGATGGGGCGCAGAGATAATCATTCAAATCATAGATGATAATTTCCATCAATAAAAATAAACGCAGAGTTAAGAATTTCTTGGTAGAGGGTGTTGAATGCAGAGAATGCTAAACACAGTTTTCAGATGCCAAGAACAAATAGGACGCGGAGGTGATATAACATGAAGAGACCAATGCAAGGTGAAGATCAATACGTGCAGATAAGAAGGGGTAAAAGGCTGGGCAAACACATCTTTCTCTCCTCATCCACGCACAAAAAAGCAGGGCATTTGAATCTATAGGTCACTGTGAACCGAAGTGACAACCATCGATTTGGCTCCTGGCTGACTGCTCAGGCATGGACTGAAGAGATAGGGATGAGGGTGAAAAGCACAAATCTTCAAAACAATCAACAAAACAAAGGGAAGTCTTAACATGCAGGGATTGAAGGATGAGGGAAACAAGTCAACAACGAGCTTAAGGCTTATGGGGAAAATTAAGTTCTTGGTTCAAATGCTAAGTCCACATTTTCATTACGCAATAAAAGTACATAAATAAAAGCATAAAATATATTAATAATCTACCATGCATAAATAAAGGAAGTGTACCGTAGCTCGAATCTCCTGCTCTTAGTCGTTGTCCCACGTGCTCCATACTTCTCTCGCCTGCCGACTGATGAGACTTCACCGATACCTCCCAGCCAATGCTAAGGGTACTCTTCTTCCCCCTTATCCCCCCGAGCTGAAAAGGGGCAATGCACACTGAAACATAGAACAATTAGCTCCCAACTCGTCTCTCAAGGCCGAGCTACCACTCCTCACTGAGCTAGGAATCCCAACTCCCACAAGCTAAGTCAGTCAAGTCTAAAATTCTGCAACATAATGATACGCATCACAACGAAGATCCATCCTTCTTCTCCTCCCTCCTTTATATAGAATTTCTAATTCATTTAATTTCCCAAAATCCCATTTAATTTATTGTTCAATAATTTAATTCATAAAAATCCTCCCCGTACATGTGTCACCCATCCCCTTCATTGCACCATAAATTAATTTCATTAATTACTTAATTACTCCTATTTCCCTCACCCACCTAAAAGCATTCCTAGAATCGCTCTTAGGTGTCCCCATATTCCCTTACACAATTTAATGACTTACCCCCTTACTAATTCACTAGTTGAGTTCGATTTAGAAAGTTATTAAATGCTAGATACCTTACTAAGTTAGTCTTTCTTCTTTTTCCTTATGTTTCCCTTTTCTTTTTATATTTCCCGTTTTTTCCTAGTTTCTTAAATATTTTAAATTTCCCTCGTTCCCCTTTCATTTAAAACTCAAATTGGCATGTGAATCCTCGAGGTTCAAAATCCGGCACACTCAGGAAAACCGAGTCAATAGCACCTTTCTATGTCAATACAACAAAATAAGAAGCCATCAATCCATAACGCCTCATAATCATAATCAAATGCCCAATAGTATAATAGTTCAGATAACTTGCAATAAAATGTCCTTAAAGAATAAGTTTTCTCAGTGTGCACAAGAGTGGGATGTTACATACATATTATTAGGAAATCATCTCTAACGAACCCAAGTAGACCAATTCAATCACAAATTTTGAGATTAATCCAAGGGGAAAAGATAATATCTAGCTAAGAAACTCACCAAGGAGTAAACAAGGCCAAAGAACAACCTAGGAAAATAAAGGGGACGTTGCATGAGTACTATACATCATTTTGGAAAAACAAATTCACATGTATATACCAACTAAAGGGGCCAAAGAGAGATGTAATTACCAATTCCCTAATCTATCTCAAAATTTTAGGAGACCTCATGATTATCTTTAGGCTTTCATTTCATAGGTATGGAAGTAGGGACTGAGCCTCTTGTCAAGGGAAAAACATGGGTTCTCATGGTTTAACTATTAAAATGGTCAAATTATGAGGTTCACCTTTGCATGCACTTCTCAAGAATATATTTAAATAGAAACATACAATACAATTTTATTTAAATGAGTTAAAAAAATGATAACTATTGAAAAAATATGGCTTTTCATTTCATTTATCTTTTAATGGGTGGATAAGTAGGACATGCATACCTCTCTATAACTCTCTTAATAAATGGATAAGGTGTAGAAAGTCTCTCATATAGGTATGTGTGACTTTGAAGTTGTACTTAAAGAGATTATGTAGCATGTTCTAACAATTTAAAGAGGTTTTGATAGATAAACATTCTCCACTTTCTGCTATAAAGCATATTTTTGTTAGATATATTCCTTAATTTAGTAGATAAACATTCTACACTTTATTATAAAGAAGTTAATACTATATGTCTTGATATATATATTTTTAAATTTAATGGTGTATTTTTATTTTTTGTTTGTAAATATGTATATGCATTAAATCAATTAATGATGCATATGTTAATAGATATTTTTCATTTTACATAATATAACTTTTAATTTTATTTTTATTAATGATGCATATGATGAAGTTAGAGAGTTACGTATATAATAATCAAGCCAAAGAAAGTGCTTGGGTGAAGGTGAGATTGAATCCTAGAAAAAATATAGTGGAGTTTTAGTAATATTCAAAGAAGAGATGACATAGCCAAAATGGCATAAATCAAGGCTATTTATAGAAAGGATAGTCAAACACGTGAAAATTTCATATGACAAATAGTTGTCAAGGAAAGGCTAGGATTCACAATTTCTCATCTATGGCTTAAATGCATGATTCAATGAGGCTTGAGAAAATTTGTGGGTTTTTCACTGGAAATAGACTCTTTGGTCTTCCTCTCAATGGGACATAGGCATATATCCACCTTTACAACTTGTAGAGGGCATGCCATAAGGAGCCCATTAAGGAGAAAGATCAATTTTGTTCTTGTTAATCCTTGTGTACATCAAAAAAAATTGTTAAGGAATCTAGATTCTTAGGAAAGCATCTCTAACGAACCCAAGTAGACCAATTCAAATACAAATTTTAAGATTGATCCAAGGGGAAAAGATAATAACTAGCTAAGAAAATCACCAAGGAATAAACAAGGCCAAAGAACAACCTAGGAAAACAAAGGGGACCTTGCATGAGTAGTAGACATCAATTGGGAAAAACAAATTCACATGTATATACCAAGTAAAGGGGATAAAGAGAGATGTAATTACCAATTCCCTAATCTATCTCAAGATTTTAGGAGGCCTCATGATTATCTTTAGGCTTTAGTTTCATAGGAATGGAGGCAAGAACTAAGCTTATTGTCGAGGGAAAAACATGGGTCCTCATGGTTTAACTATTAATATGGTCAAATTAGGAGGTTCATCTTTGCATGCACTTCTCAAGAATATATTAAAATAAAACCATATGATACAATTTTATTTAAATGAGTTGAAAAAATGATAACTATTCAAAAACTATGGCTTGTGATTTCAGTTATCACTTAATGGGTGGATAAATAAGACATGCATACCTCTCTATAACTCTCTTAATAAATGGATAAGGTTTATAAATTAAAGTAGTTTTACTTTCAAGAGTTTATGTTCAACCCATTCTCAAGGTAAAAAGTCACTCATATAGATTTTTTCTAATTTGGATCTTTCGGGATTATTAGAAGTTGTAGTTAAAGAGATTATGTATCATGTTCTAAGAAAATTTAATCTAGGTGGCTTGTGGAGTGTATTCCTATCCCGTTCTATTCTTGTGAATGTTTTATTTAGCATCTTGAAATCATTTCTAACTTCCAAATCTCCTCTCTTTTTATTTGATACCCTACATTGGTTATGATGTTTGACTCACATTGTTATATAAGTTTTAATATAAAATGGATTTATATGTCAATTGGGTGTATGTAGAGGTGTTGGACTTCTTATTAACATAATGTTTGTTTGGTTGACATTCAATGATCTTTGAAATCCCCTTAGGACACCTTCATCTCCATGGAGGTTTTGATAGATATCATTAGACCTCTACTCTAGAGATCTCTCTCTACAATTGCAAGTCTAGTAATCCTCCTTGAAGATGATATTGAAGAATGAAAAAGGAAACCCACAATGGTGACGAAGTTAGAGAGTTATGTATACAATAATCAAGCCAAAGAAAGTGCTTGGGTGAAGGTGAGATTGAATCATAGAGAAAATATGGTGGACTTTTAGTAAGATTCTAAACAGAGATGACACACCCTAAATGGAATAAACCGTGGCTATTTATAGAAAGGAAAGTCACATTGGTGAAAACGTCATATGAAAAATAATTGTCAAGGAAAGGCTAGGATTCACAACTACTCATCTATGGCCTAAACACACAATTTAGTGAGCCTTGTGCCAATTTTTGGGTTTTTCACTGGAAATACACTCTTTGTTCTTCCTCTTTATGGGACATAGTTAAATATCCACCTTTACGACTTTTAGAGAGCATGCCTTAGAGATCTGTTTAAGGAGAAAGATCAAGTTTGATCTTGTTGATCCTTGTGTACATCCAAAACAACTATTAATACATCTATATTATTAGGAACTCATCTCTAACGAACCCAAGTAGACCAATTCAAGAACAAATTTTGAGATTAGTCCAAGGGGAAAAATAATATCTAGCTAAGAAACTCACCAAGGAGTAAACAAGGCCAAAGAACAACCTAGGAAAACAAAGGGGACCTTGCATGAGTACTAGACATCAATTGCAAAAAGGAAATTCACATGTATATACCAACTAAAGGGGCCAAAGAGAGATATAATTACCAATGCCCTAATCTATCTCAAGATTTTAGGACGCCTCATGATTATCTTTAGGCTTTGATTTCATAGGTATAGAAGAAGGAACTAAGATTCTTGTCGAGGGAAAAACATTGGTTCTAGCGGTTTAACTATTAAAATGGTCAAATTAGGAGGTTCACCTTTGCATACACTTCTCAAGAATATATTCAAATAAAAACATATGATACAATTTTCTTTAAATGAGTTCAAAAAATTATAACTATTCAAAAAATATGGCTTTTTATTTCATTTATCTTTTGATGGGTGGATAAAGAGGACATGCATACCTCTATATAACTCTCTTAATAAATGGATAAGGTGCATAAATTAAAGTAGTGTTACTTTCAAGAGTTTAAGTGAAACCCATTCTCAAGGTAGAAAGTCTCTCATGTAGGTATGTGCCTGTTTGAATCACTCATGATTATTAGAAGTAATAAGAGATTATGTAGCATGTTCTAACAAATTAAAGAGGTTTTGATAGATAAACATTATGCATGTTCTGATATAAAGCATATTTTTATGGTCGTGACAGTAGCAGTGGGGCATGTGTCGATGGTTTGTTTGTTTTCAATATTTTTTGGATCAGATTTCGAATCAAGATCCAAGTCTGTGTCTTTGAACTCAAACACCAATGATTGTTTTGAGTGACATTCATTGGTGTTGTGCCAAAGGATTTTGTGGAAGTTAGACCACTTCCGAGTGTTATTCTTTGTCTTCCCTTTACCCTTCTTGTTGTGTGTCTTGGATTGGTTGTCTAGAGCTTGTTGGTTAGGGCCGTCTTTACCATTCTTTGGTTGTTGCAGATTTGCAGACCCAAATTCCCATTTGTTTTGGTGCCTAAATTTCTGTTCAATTTTGACAACATATCGATAGGAAACTCCCAATGATGAGATGTTTAGGAAATCCATTTCGGTTTGGATGTACCTATGCAAAGCCCCACGTTATTTCAGAACCATATGCCACTTGAATTATTTGATACCCATCTTGGTGCACAAGGTATGGAAAGTATTTGTGAACTCCAAAATTGTTTGGCTCTTGTCTTATCACAGTGTGGTCCATCTAATGTATTGGTATTCATATTTGTGAACATGATAGTACTTTTCTTTGACCGCATCCACAAAAAAATACCAAGTGGGCTTGGCCCCATATATTCCAGATTCCTTTGTAGAAATTTTATTCCAGTAAGTTTCCCACTAATATTTGACATGGGGGAGAGGCTTCAGAAGTGCGAATGTGATCTTTTCCCTGTTGGAAAAAATTTGGATAGAGAAATAACCTTCTAATAAATTTAACCATTTTTCTAGGGCATCTGCATCTATCTAACCTTCAAATATGGGAATATCAAAGTTAACTTGTACCTTGAAGGGATAGGTTCCTCCAAAATGGTCACTTGATGAATATGTGCATATTTCTATCGACAGGCATTGAAGGATGTGTGCAAAATTCTCCATCATTTCGTCCCTTTGTCGCACGAGCGCTTGCTCAAACAATAGGTTAATATAATCTTCTTCTCTACCATGTTTCTTTTTTTCCTCCATCGAGGGTTTCTTGAGCGTGCAAGAGTGATTTTACTCAAGAGAGAAAAACTCAAGACCCAACTGGCTATACTCGGACCTTGTTAGGGACATGTGCTGAAAAACGATCAAGAGAAGCCTGCTTTGATACCACCAATCCAGATTTATTTTCAAAACAAAATGAAAGCATAGATATTACAATGAAACACTCATGAAAATTTCCAGACACAGAGAAATACAAAAATACTTGATTTCTATTAATGAAAAAAATGTAAATAGACTGTAAAAATACAAAGTGCAAGACTCGCTAGAATTGTGGTAGCTTTATCTCTGAGAAGAGATGTGACAACTACCCTCATTCACTAGAATATGGTTACAATGAGGCTCTTAATGAATTTTTATGTTAAACAGGAATGAAAAATCCCTAGACATCCAAAAACCTAACCCTAGGAGATGAAACGCCAAAATTCATGTGGGCCCCTTTTGGGTAAGTTAGTACATTAACTTAATGGGCTTGCAACATTTGCATACAATCTTTGTTTTAGGAGTGTGATAGCTCGTTGGAAAGGTATTTTCAATAAATACACATTAAGCCTTCAAAATCTGTCTGCATCTATAGTTTTACTATGGTGAGACAAAATAACACTCTTTAGGGCCCCAAAATGGTCCTGGAAGTACTGCAAGATGTGCTGACATGAAAACATACAAAATAAGCTAGTTAGATTAGATGGGAGGCCACCGGTATCCACCGGGAATATGTGTAGGGCTCCAAACAACCCCCTAAGTTATAACCCACAACTACAAAGAAGTACAAAAGAATGTGTTGAACTAAAAAATTTCAAAAAGATTAAGTTGGAACAAGTGGGTGGCCACCAATATCCACCTGGATCACCCTCACTAGTTGAAATGATCCCGCCAAGACAATACTCTATTAAAAATTAAAAGGAGTGAAGACCCTGGATCATCCTCTGCCCACAATTTTGATTACCAGTCAAGCTAGTTGTTGGGGAGTCCTCTCGGAAATCAACGAGAGGGATGGGCTCATTCCCGTCGAGAAGCTTCTAATGCTACCCCAAGGTATTGTGGAAAGATACAGAAAAAGAAAAAAAGAAAAAAGAGAGACACAAAATTGAGGGAAGTAGAGAGCACGAAAATGAGAGACAAAGAACTCTCTGGTTTGAGAAGAAAAAACATAGGACCCTATTTTTTTTTGCAAATTTATTCCCTCAAAAACATAGGACCCTATTTTTTTTTGCAAATTTATTCCCTCATGGAATCAGACCATGTATCGGGGGTGGATGGATGCAGTAGTTATTAGTGCATCCTTGTCTACAGTTGGGTGGAGATCAGTGGTATATACTTTAGTAGTTGCCACATTTCACAAATTTGTAGATAAGTAACTTATTTTGTTTATGTCCATTGATTTGAAAACATATATATGGTTGGATGACCAATATGGTGATTATGGATATGATTATCTTCTCTATGATCTTGATTATGTATTTATGGGGATGACCTTGTGTTTTCATGGGATATATATTTTATGGAAGTCCTTTGTTCTTAACTACTGATAGTCTATGTCTTTAGAAAAATAACTATAAGTATATGTGTGTGAAAACTTGTGTGATGTGTGAATATGGGAAAGGCATGAACATATATAGTCATCGAGTATCTAAATACCTCAAATCTTGGTGATATCTTAAGTTGAAATAAAAAATAACATCCCTGCTCATTGTAGGTACTACTATGCCCATTTATATATGTGTGTTGTGTGTGTGTGTGTGTAACTGTGCATTGTTGCGGTTGGATTCCCAAAGCAAATGTGCCTTTCTATAATGACCCCACCATTTTGACACACAAGCGATGTACAACAAGCCCATTTTTTTTCATTGCGTTAGAAAATTAAAACATCATAATAATTAGCAGCATCATCGACACATCAATCACATATATCAACGAACCCTGTTAAAGAAATAACAATCAAGTACGACACAAGGCTAACACATCATCACCATAAGCCACGATATGCATAACGATGTATTAACGTGATAATAATCAACAGTTCAACATACGTGCATTCTACAATAATTATCGACACATAACAATATGAATCTTAAACCTTCAACGCATCTCAATGTGCAATAGCATTAAAAAAACCCAACACCCGTAACAAGAAAATCCATGGTGCAAGAGAACTTAACTACAAATCAATCCAACAACGACAAAGCCAAGGTGCACATAATCCACTTATTAGATTTTAAGGAGAAAACATAGATCCACTTAATTTTCAGGCGCATGATTAAATCAATCATCAAATTACAATAATCAACATCATTGCAAGGTAAGCACATGATCCATTTTCCAGATGAATCTAATCACTTATCGATCATTTCATGCACAAAATTTAATCATAAAGATGTCATACAACAACATTGTGACCAATGCGCTAGTAAAATAAGGCGTAAACACTTACGCTTCAACTGAGTCCATGGGGCAAGCAATCCTAACCCCTATTCATCAACGTGATCCAAGGCGCAAGAGAATGCAAATAATACATCAATCATACAATTACAAGGTTGAGACGCAAGTGTAATCACTTTATTTATTTTCAAGGTGAAAAGCATACATCTAAATATTAAAGGTGCGCGGTTAATTAATCACTGAATTTTAACAATAATTAACATCTTAGTGTTCATGGCGCAAGGGAAATTAATTACACCATCATTTACACATCTATAAATTTCAGGACACAAGAGAAATCTGCTTTAATTCACAGGGCGCAAGAGACTATAATTAATAAATCAATCATATGGAAACCTTGTTTTAAGGGCACAATTTTAATCAATTTTAATTTTTCAAGACGCAGACGTGATCTAAATCCCGAGTTAAGCATAAATCAACATTAATCAAAGCGCACATTTAATCTTGATCACTTGACGAACATACATCGTTTTTCAATGCGTGCAATAATCTAAATATCTAAACACGACGTAATCCATGGCGCCAGTAACTAAAAACTCAATCATTCATTAATCATCAATTAGTCATTTCGCAAGAGTAAACTATCGATTTCATTCAAGGCGCAACAAGCTATCTACTCAATCCTCACCATTATTCCAGGTGCCGAGTGATCCACCGATTTAAATTCATAAAATTTGGAACTGGAAGTAATTTGTTGTCTAACTTAAAGGTGAAATGCTAGCTTATCGTCAAGAGGGTTCCAAAGACCCAAAAGGAAAGGCTATTAACCTACTTCATTACAAGTTCCAAGGAGTTGACTTACCGAGAGGTACATCAAGGCTCCAATTAAGAAATGCTATCCAACGATGTCACAAAACTAGATGTCGAACCAAAAAGGATTAGGTGAATAAGGTGAGATCCATCTCTTAGGATAGGAACTTATCCATTGGACAAGGGCGTTACCACCCCAAATACTAAGGGTGAAATCTAGGACTTGATACTTTAATTTATCGGAAGGGTCAATATCATAAAGGAGGTTAAGAATCAAGGACAAAAGGCTATTGATGTAGACCAGTCAATGTCTAAAGGTTTTACAACTATTTCCAAACGAAAAAAGGTGAAATCTAGAACCATGTTCAAGAGTATAGTCTAACCCATACCAAATTCATTGTATTAAACTTCAGAACTATAACCAAAATTTAATAGAACTAAAATTCAAAGTGACTCATTCCTTCAAATATTAGAATGGTACTTTTTAATGGTTTCATAGAATTAAAGGAAATAAGAGATTAAGGAAGTAAATTCCAGGATGAAAGGAGAATTTCTGGGCTCGGCAGAGTGAATACCAGGTCGCCGAGTGAGGAAAAACGCAGGAAGAAAATTGCTGAAGGGAATAAGATGTAAATTCGCTGAGCCAGGACTACCAATTCTTTGGGAAAGAATAACCAAGCGCTAGGCAATGTAACCCCGAATTTGCTCAGAAAAATGGAAGGACGTTGATCCTAGGACACTTCCAGATGCAGAGAACATGAAGCAGGTGCGCTGGGCATGTCTTATGTAAAAATGCAGAGGTAAAAATTCTGGGACTAACATCGCCCAGAGTGAGATCTAAGTTGGGCGAATTAGGGAGGAAAAAGCTAAAGGAGACCCACAACGCAGGGACAATATTAATCTATCCACTGTAAGGAGATAGGAAAACACAGAGTTTTTATGGTAAAAAAAAAACGCAGGAAGGAACTCCCAAAGATGGTAAATTCCTGGAAGGTGAACATGCAGACCCTTTGCATGGGTAAAACTCTGAACCCACGGGCCAGGATGAGAGGATAAAGGTCGTAAGGGAGGGTACATGACCAGACGGGCTCTGGATCGAGAGTACAGTTTGAAATTAAATATGTGAGGGGTGGTTAAGCTCGCCCCGGTAGGAAAATAAAACAATAATCTAGGCAGAAATGATCCTGCCCCATTTACTAAACGCTCCCCGTATCCCAACAGGATAGATCTCAAATCTTAAAAGTTCGTTAACCCTAACAGAGTTTAGATATTTTCGTTTTGCCGAAAACAGTGAAACCAAGGTTCTCATTTCAATTGATTTTAGATGCAGATAAAAATGACTCAGTTGTGTGCGAGTTTAAAGGTGACCTAGCTATGGGTATGCGCTACTATCCACAGCTCCTATGCGGAAGCGTCTAGAGACACTCTTCACATAGTCGTAGGGTTGGATAGGATTCAAGGAGGGTCCCCTTGACTCAGAGAAAAATAATCCAAACAACAACACTTTATGGCATGGGGGTAAGGCTAACAGAAACCATAAGACTAGTTATTTGAAACACACACAGGGACTGTCCAAGAACGCTGTGCATCATAAAAATCAATCAAACCTTCAATATGTAAAATATGCTCTCAAAATATGCATCCCTTATTGACAAATATAATTAAATAAATCAAACTGATAAGCCTAAAAACACAAATCGCATTCAGCATATATATATGTATGAAATTACCAACACATTAATCGTTCTAAATTTCACAAACTTCGAGGTGTTGGACATTCCGGTTAGAATTACAATCACATATCTATGGCTAAATTTTAAAAGCTCAAAAGGAGTAAATAATAACACTACTACAGTTGTCATAAAAATATCATAACCGACAAGGCGGACTTGATGAAGTTCTCCCATGCTTGCGCTCTCGCCTCACAAGGTCGAGATACCACTCTCTATCTGAGATGAGCATCCCAACTCCCACAAGAAAAATCAGTCAAGAATAAAATCTGCCAGCATAACCTTACACATACGAGACGTGATTCATTCCCCTTCTCTAGCAATTCTTTTATAGAGTTTTGTTAGTGACTAGTTGCCAAAATGCACATTAAATTCTTTTTGTTAAATTTTTATTAAGAATATTCTCCCCCGTACACTTGTCACCCGATCTATACAATTAATTTGATTAAATTTTCAATTTCCCTCACCCACCTAAAAGTGTTCCTAAAAACGTTCCTCGTTGTCCCTTTATTCCCTCACATTCCCTTAATGATTGACACATTTCTTAAAGCTTAGTTGAGTTCATTTTAGTATATTTCTCTACACTAGATTCCTTCTATGTTCCACATTCCTTTTGTGATTAATTTCCCCTTTTTGTCTAAGTTCGAATTTATCAAGTTTTCCACATAAATAACAATTAATGTTTTAAATAGTTTAATCCTCCATTTAATTCTGAATTTGATTTTCCCCCATTTTATTAATTTCTTAATTAAATTTATGTCCTCAAAACCTACTTAAACCTAAGCTTTAATTTCAACTAGGCTTAGCAAATTTTTAAGGGAAACGTTATAATTAATATACTTTACTGATGCATAATTAATTTATGGCCGACCATGTCAAGGTAAGATATTGTTTTCTAGGTACCTAGGTTCATTGACTCACCTGTGTTTTAAAACCACGACGTTCCCTTCAAGATGCACTACGTGCTCCAAGGGTGCCACTCTCCTTCATTCATGTTTCTTTTACACGATGTGCCCTTCAAGATGCACTACGTGCTCGAAGGGTGCCATTTGCCTTTTGACTGATTTTGGTAGACGTCAATCCCTTGGAGTCAATACCCCATCAGGTGACCTTGTGGGAGACTAAGGGCCTCTAAGGAATAATGACCCTACCTTATTGTGTGCCCCTTAGAATGTTCACGAGAGATTGTCAAAATCTTCCTTCACAACATCGTGGATCTCTCGAACTAGCTAATCGTTAACCTATAGTTCGAGCAATGACAAGAGTGCTAGTAGGATGCGGCAGGGATGCTGCCACACCTCTCCCTCAATATCTTTGGTTGTCGTGCATGACCCCTTTACTGCAAATGTTAGTCTGATTAGCAAGCTATCGTCAGCCTGCATCCATAAATGAACATGTCAGGGATCCATAATCAACATCATAATATACCAGTCATATGTCACATACGCAATAACATAAATACACAAACTATAAACAGTCCACTCTCTGACTTGATCCAAAGTCCAAGGACGTCCATCGATGCCATCAACATCCTCAACTTGTCCAGAGTCCTACACACTTAGTAGAAACTAGTCAATAGAACCCGTCAATACAATTATGATCAAATAACATATCATCATATCCACAACATCATCATAATCCATAAGCGAAACAATCAATCATATAATGAACCTGATCTCTTGCACGTAAGTTTCCTAAAAGAATAAGTCACATCAGGTGCACACAAGAGAGGGATGTTACATACACCCCCTCTTGTTTTAAACTTCGTCCCAAAGTTTCAGAGTATACAAGTGCAAAAATAAAATATCTCACAATATCTAAATATCTATCCATCAAACAAAATTAGAAATTTTTGACGCACATCATATGCGTCCTCCTAGGTAGTTGATTGTGGACTATAGTAGTCCCACTAGTCCTTGACCTGATCGCCCGTTCAACGCCGTAGTTGTCAAATGTGATGGTCCAGAATGTGGATTGGCTCCGTCGTGAGGGCACCCTTACCTGACGCCCGCAAGAACTCAAGTCAATCACATGTGTAGGGTCACTGACCTAAATTAACACCTAGAAACAAGATAAAAATCATGCATACACCTCAAAGAATGAGGCACAAACACCGGTTAGGCCCTTCACAAATGGTCACACAATGTGCATCGAGAAAACCCTTCTTCCGGTCTTGCATTTCTTCCAACCCTTTTTCTTATCATTTGTACTTGTTCTTACATTTCGTGGATCACTTATGGTCCCACCAGGACCCCTTCCTTGAGTCTATCCCAGCTCAAACGCGTACGAAATGGTCGCCCATAGATAAACTCAATGGTGCCATCTAAATGGTACGTTGGTGGCCATTGCTGCATGCAAAATCGGCCAGCGACAATAATTATTCCCAATGTTTTTGTTAGTCTAACACATACATACGTAACATGGCCTTCCAAAATTTAGTTCGTTCTTTTGGTCTACCCATCTGTCACCGGGTGATGCATGGTACTAAAGTTAGGTTGGGTTCCCAAGACCTCTTGGAACTAGCCCAAAAATGTCCTGTAAAAAATGATCCACGATTGAATATGATCCTCTTAGGCACGCCATGCAGTCTCACTATCTCACTAGTAAAATTCTAGCTATGTCTGGCACCTAATATGTCGTATGCAAAGGGAGGAAATGAGAACTCTTCATCAGAGTGTCAACTACCACAAAATTCGAGTCATGCCTCCTTGTCATCAGTGGAAATTTCCCTAATGAATTCCATCGAAATGACCTCCCATTTCGATTGTGGAATAGCATGTGGTCATAGCAATCCTTTTGGATGTCTATGTTCAACCTTCTAGACATCTCCCCACACAACTGACGATGTCCGCCTTTATCCCTTCCAGAAGAATAAGGGATTAAGGTCTTTCCTCACCTTCATGACTCCTGAATGAGGCATTTACAATGCTCTATGAGATTTGCATAAGATCAAAACTTCTCAATTCGTCGTTGTCCATAGTATATCCCTCAATTTTGGTATCAACATGGTGTCTTGTCTAATAGAATTCCTTAACCTCTTTTTACCAGTCATCGTCGCGTTGTAGTGAGAAACATTTCACGAAGATTCGTTCGAAGAGGCACCACTGACAAAAGTGTGGTCTCCAACTAAATGCATCTGCCTCTATTCATTATTCCTTTTATGGAGGTAATCTCAAAATTGTACTCATTAAGCATTTATGACCAACTCCTTTGTTGCGCATTCAAGTGACTAAGCGTAATAAGGTGTTGCAGATCACAGTGGTCCCTTTTTTTTTTGTTCAAAAATTCGTCCAATCAGGTAATGTACCCACACTCTCTTGGTCTACACAGTGGCTAATAAGTCAAAGTCGTGCGTCATGTAGTTCTCCTCATGATTCCTTAACTTCCTCGAGATGTAAGTGATCACTCGACCATCTTGCATCAAGACTCCACCTAAGCCTTCCTTGGATGCATCAATGCATACCTAGAATTCCTCATCCATGTCAGGGAATTTTAGTATTGGGGTTGTCATCAACATCTCCTCGAGCCTTTGAAATGCTTATGTGCATTTCTCGGTCCATACAAACTTCTTGTTCTTCTTCTACAATTTCGTAATTGGATTTGCTATCCTCGAAAAACTCTCGACAAAATTTTCCAAGTATTTGCAAAACACCCCATGAATACCTTGGGGTGGTTATCAGTAAAAATGGTAAACTCGTAGTGTCTAAACCACGTCTTGAAAGAGGTCTAAAGAAAAACTTCCCCATAAATTGCAACTGTTGATAGTTGTATCTCCAGTCAATCTTCGACTACACCATCGTGCCTTTCAATTGATCGAATACTCGTTTATTCTTGGCAACAGATACTAGTTCGTCATCATTGCCTTGTTCAATAAATGGTAGTAAATGCAGAGCCTCCACAACCCCTCCTTCTTCCTTATGGAAATAACAGGCTCACCCTACAATGACACAATTGGATGTAAAAGTCCGAGGTACAACAACTCTTCAGTTGCATGGTCAACTCCTGTAACTCAGGTGTCATCCTAAGATAAGGTTTTCTTGCTATCGGTTTGTTTCCAGGCTTCAAGTCAATGGTAAATTCAAGTTCACTTTCAACGGCACCCTGAAAAATTATTTGGTAACACGTCCACTAAATTTCATACTACTGAAGGGTTTTCTAATCCTTTCGCCATGCCCTAGTCGTTCAGGGCCAAGAATGAACTTCAGGGATACTGCGTATTTTATTCCTACATCACTCATCTTTGTCCCTCATCATTGACCAAACTCAACTATTTTTTCTTATAGTTGAGTATTGCCTCATGCGATTCAAACCAGTCCATACTGATCACGACATCATCGCATCCTAGGATCATTACGTACAGGTTGGCCTTCATGACCAAATATCCTAGGTTAAGGATATAGTCTGTAATCTTACCTCTAGCCTTCTTCTTGGCTTCTGAGGCCAATTCCACATAACTAAACTCGTCATGGTCAAATGCCTTTACCTTAATCCCTTTAGCATGGTACTAGAAATAGAGCTCTTTGTAGCACCGAGATCTAACAAATACTAAAGGTTTGGTTGGTGATGATACCCGATGCCTCGAGCAAAATGGAATTGTGCTTGGCCTAGTGGTTATTCACCATGGTCATGAAACATGTGGGCCATGCCCCTCTCCAGTAAAGTAGCGTGTCTTGTTGACCCACCCACTTTGGCCTTTTCAACTAGACAATCTTGCTAGTAAGGTGGCTCTCCACATGTCCAACACCTCTCTTCAGTTCAGACCCTTGTCCCCGAAGCAGAAGTCGTTGTCCTTTCCAGCCTAAGATCTTGGTTTGTTCCACTGACAAGCATAACTGTGGATGTCGGCAGCGATCCCCTATAGGGTTTTTTTGTTGAGGAATTCGTCGACATGGTGTCGTGAAAAAAGGGTTTTCTAGACATATCTTGATACCAAGATGTCTTGTTTGGTTGGTGTCTGATGCTACTTCTCACCCAATGTCGTCAGTCCATATAGTCTTGTAGGAGTCATGACCTAACTCCTATGGTCAAATATTTCTTAGCTATGAGGTCTACTGGACTACATTGTGCAACGTTCAAGGCATTTAGATCCTCAACTTCATATGAAAGATGAATTTAAGGAAGATTACAAACTTATTGATATTCAACTTCTCCATGTTCAGATGCGGGGCATACCAAAGTAGCTCCATCAATCTAGTCTCATAATCTGGCACCGTACGACTGCCTTGTCGTAAGGCGCTAAATTCATCGAGCTACTGCTCAATGGATTCCTCTCCAAAAACTACTACCAGAATCGTTCCTCGAATCGTTCCCATAACATGTCTTCGACAACCATGTTTAGCTAAGGTAGGAGTGTCTTCCACCATAGATGAGTTCTCCCCTTTGTCCGAAGATAGTCATGCAAACCTTCATGTTGGAGGTCATAACCGCGAAGAAAAAACCACATCGCCTTGTTCTCTAGCTATGCATCGGTGGCTGAGCCGTCCGCAGAACTCATGAGCTCAGGAACTTAACCTTCTCGAGCTCTTCAGGAATGCTACCAGTATTGGATGGGGCGCGATGTGGATCCTCAGGGGTACAGGTACCCTGGCCTTATCTTAGTACAGGTGGTTAGTCGAGGCCTTTGACATTTCCTTGGAAGGACCTTTTCATCCCATTCACATCACTTACAACAATCAACTCCCTCCCAAGAATTTTTTCATCCCCTTGGGGTTAGACTCCTAGGGCGTGGGCGCTTCTGGAGGCGTCGCACCTCCTTCCCCATCACCACATTGTGAATCTTTGTGGCATTCTCTAATCGAGATTACGACATGGACAGATTAATATTTTAATTACTTCTACGTATTAATCAAGAGCTTAATTCAGTGGAAGGCGTGGCTATCCATAGTCATAGGTTTGAACCCACTCTGATACCATATGTAACGAGCCCGACGTTATGAAACAAAAACGACATACAACAAGCCCATTTTTTTTTCATTGGGTTAGGAAATTAAAACATCATAATAATTAGCAGCATCATCAACACATCAATCACATATATTAACAAATGTTATTAAAGCAATAGAAATCAAGTACGACACAAGGTTGACACATCATAACCATAAACCACGACATGCATAACGATCTATTAAGTTTCTAAAATCAATAGTGCAACATCCGTGCATTCTATAATAATTATTGACGCATAACAATATGAATCTTAGACCTTCAACGCATCTAAAGGTGCAATAACATTAAAAAAAAACCAACACCTGTAACAAAAACTTCCATGGCGTAAGATAACTTAACTACAAATCAATCAAGCCAAGGCGCACACAATCCACTTATTAAATTTTAAGGCGCAAACATAGATTCAATTAACTTCCAGGTACGTGTTTAAATCAAATGTCAAATTACAATTATCAACATCATTGCAAGCGCATGATCCATTTTCCAGATGAACCTAATCACTTATCGATCATTGCGTGCACAAAATTCAATCATAAGGATGTCATTAAACAACACTGTGACGAGCGTGCTAATAAAGAAAGGCATAAACACTTACACTTCAACTGAGTCCATGGCAAAATCGATCTGAATCCCTATTCATCAACTTTATCCAAGGTGCAAGAGAATGTAAATACTACATCAATCATACAATGAGAAGGTTGAGGCGCAAGTGTAATCACTTTATTTATTTCCAAGGCGCAAAGCATACATCTAAATATTGAAGGCACGTGGTTAATCAATCACTGAATTTTAACAATAATTAACATCGTTAGCGTTCATGGCGCAAGCGTAATTAATTACACCATAATTTATACATGTATAAATTTCACTACGCAAGAGAAATCTGCTTCACAAGGAACGAGAGAGTATAATTAATAAATCAATCATATCACAACCTTGTTTTAAGGGTGCAATTATAATCAAATTTATTTTTTCAAGACGCGCGCGTGATCTAAATCTCGAGTTAAACATGAATCAATGCGCCCATTTAATCTTGATGACTTCACCAACATACATCGTCATTTTTCAATGCATGCAATAATTTAAATATCTAAACACGTCGTAATGCTAGTAACTAAAAACTTAATCATTCATCAATCATCAATTAGTCATTTCGCAAGAGTAAACTATCGATTTAATTCAAGGCGCAACAAGCTATCTACTAAATCCTCACCATTATTCCAGGCTTTGAGTGATCCACCGATTTAAACTCATAAAATTTGCAACCGGAAGTAATTTGTTGTCTAACCTAAAGCTGAAATGTTAGGTTATCGTCAAGAGGGTTCCAAAGACCCAAAAGGAAAGGTTATTAACCTACTTCATTACAAGTTCCATGGAGTTGACTCACTAAGAGGTACATCAAAGGCTCCAATTATAAAATGCTATCCAGTGAGATAACAAAACTAGATGTCGAACCAAAATGATTTAGGTGGATCAGGCAAGATTCATCTCTTAGGATAGGAACTTAACCATAGGAAAAGAGCGTTACCACCCCAAATAGTCAAGGTGAAATACAAACTTCATACTTTAATTTATCGGAATGGTCAATATCATAAAGGAGGTTAAGAATCGAGGACAAAAGGCTATTCATGCAGACTAGTCAATGTCTAAAGGTTTTACAACTATTTCCAAACGAACAAGGTGAAAACTAGAACCATGTTCAAAGTACAGTCTAACCCATACCCAATTCATTGTATTAAAGTTCAGAACTATAACCAAACTTTAATAGAAATGAAATTCAACCAGACTCATTCTTTCAAATATTAGAATGGTACTTTTAATGGTTTCAGAGAATTAGAGGAAATAAGAGATTAAGGAAGTAAATTCCAGGATAAAAGGCAAATTTATGGGCTCGACAGAGTGAATACCAGCTCCCCGAGTGAGGGAAAACGCAACAAGAAAATCGTTGAAGGGAATAAGATGTAAATTCGCTGAGCCAGGATACCAATTCGCGAGGAAAGAATAACCAAGCGATGGGTAAGGTAATCCCGAATTCGCTGAGAAAAAGAGAGGACGTCGAGACCAGGACACTTCCAGATGAAGAGAACATGCAGCAGGTGCACTGGGCATGTATTAGGTAAAAATGCAGAGGTAAAAATTTGGGGACTAACATCTCCCGGAGTGACCTCTAAGTTGGGCGAATTAGGGAGCAAAAATGCAAAGGGAGAAAGAAGTGTGGTCATGCTGAGTGCAGTTAAAAAAAGGCAGAGAAAGGTATGCTCAGTGTTGGGCGAATCATTCCCAATCGCCTATAGACAAGACACAACTCTAATGCATAAAAAAAAAACGAGTCTCTGAGCTAAAGGAGACCCACAACGCAGGGATGGGAGGAATCTATCCGCTGTAAGGAGCTAGGAAAATACAGAGTGTTTATGGTAAAAATAGAAACGCAGGCAACGACTCCCAAAGCTGGGAAGGTGAACACGTAGACCCTTTGCATTTTAACGTTGAACTCACGAGCCAAGATGAGGGTATACGACCACACGTGCTTTGGATCGCGAGTACAGTTCGAAATTAAAGATGTGAGGGGCGGTTAAGCTCGCTCTGGTAGGAAAATAAAACAAGAATCCAGGCAGAACTGATCCTACCCCATTTACTAAATTCTCCTCGTATCCCAGCAGGATAGATACTTTAATTTATCGGAAGGGTCAATCTCATAAAGGACGTTAAGAATCGACGACAAAAGGATATTGATGTAGACCAGTCAATGTCTAAAGGTTTTACAACTATTTCCAAACGAAAAAAGGTGAAATCTATAACCATGTTCAAGAGTATAGTCTAACCCATACCCAATTCATTGTATTAAAGTTCAGAACTATAACCAAAATTTAATAGAACTAAAATTCAACGAGACTCATTCCTTCAAATATTAGAATGGTACTTTTAATGGTTTCAGAGAATTAAAGGAAATAAGAGATTAAGGAAGTAAATTCCAGGATGAAAGGAGAATTTCTGGGCTCGACAGAGTGAATACCAGGTCGCCGAGTGAGGAAAAACGCAGCAAGAAAATTGCTGAAGGGAATAAGATGTAAATTTGCTGAGCCAGGACCACCAATTCTTTGAGCAAGAATAACCAAGCGCTGGGTAATGTAATCCCGAATTTGCTCAGAAAAAGGGAAGGACGTTGATCCCAGGACACTTCCATATGCAGAGAACATGAAGCAGGTGCGCTGGGCATGTCTTATGTAAAAATGCAGAGGTAAAAATTCTAGGACTAAAATTGCCCAGAGTGAGATCTAAGTTGGGCGAATTAGGGAGCAAAAATGCAAAGGGTGAAAGAAGTGTGGCCAAGCTGAGTGCAGTAAAAAAAAAACGTGGAGAGAGGGATGCTCAGTGCTGGGAGAATCGTTCCCAACTTCCGAGACACAAGACAAAACACTGATGCATAAAAAAAAACAAGTCTCTGAGCTAAAGGAGACCTGCAATGCAGGGACGAGAGTAATCTATCCGCTGTAAGGAGATAGGAAAACACAGAGTTTTTATGGTAAAAATAAAAACGCAAGGAAGGAGCTCCCAAAGCTGGGAAATCCCTGGAAGGTGAACATGCATACCCTTTGCATGGGTAAAACGTTAACCCACGGGTCAGGATGAGAGGATAAAGGTCGTAAGGGAGGGTACATGACCAGACGGGCTCTGGATCGGGAGTACAGTTCGAAATTAAAGATGTGAGGGGTGGTTAAGCTAGCTTCTGTAGGAAAATAAAACAATAATCCAGGCAGAAATGATCCTACCCCATTTACTAAACGCTCCCCTTATCCCAACAGGATAGATCTCAAATCTTAAAAGCTCGTTAACCCTAACAGAGTTTAGATATTTTTGTTTTGCAGAAAACAGTGAAACCAAGGTTCTCGTTTCAATTGATTTTAGACGAAAATAAAAATGAATCAGTTGCGTGTGGGTTTAAAGGTGACCTGGCGATGGGTAAGCGCTACTATCCACAACTCCTATGGCGAAGCGTCTAGAGACACTCTTCACACAGTCGCAGGGTTGGAGAGGATTCAAGGAGGGTCCCCTTAACTCAGAGAAAAATAATCCAAACAACAATGCATGGGGGTAAGGCTAACGAAAACCAGAAGACGAGTTATTTGAAACACACACAGGGATTGTCCAACGCCATCACAGCAATCAATCAATCCTTCAATATGTAAAATATATACTCAGAATATGCATACCTTATTACATTCAACTCGCTCCCTATACATTATAGTAGCTTTATTGACCAATATAATTAAATAAACCAAACTGATACGCATAAAAACGCAAATTGCATTAGGCATATATATGTATGAATCTACCAACACATTTACTCGTTCTAAATTTCACAAACTTCGAGGTGATGGCCATTTCGGTTAGAAATAAATTCACAAATCTATGGAGAAATTCTAAAAGCTCAAAACGAGTAAATAATAACACTACAACAGTTCTCAGAAAAATATTGTAACTGACAAGGAGGAATTGATGAAGTTCTCCCATGCTTGCACCTCGTTCAGCTCCCCACTTTCTAATTGTGAAGACTTCACCCATACCTCCGAGGCAACGCTAGGGGTACTCTTCTTCCCCTAAGCCCCCTGAGCCGCAAAGGAGCCATGCACAAAACCAAAGAAAAACTATCTCCGAGCTCGTCTTGCAAGGTCAAGGTACCACTCTCTATCTGGGCTGGGCATCCCAACTCCCACAAAAAAAATCAATTAAGAGTAAAATACAACACCATAACCTTACACATACTAGACCTGATCCAATCCCCTTCTCTGCCATTTCTTTTATACAGTTTTCTTAGTGACTAGTTGCCAAAATGCACATTAATTTTTTTTTGTTAAATTTTTAATAGGAATATTCTCCCTCGTACACTTGTCACCCAATCCCTTAGTTGCATCAAAAATTCATTTAATTAATTTGATTAAATTGCCAATATCCCTCACCCACCTAAAATAATTCCTAAAAATGCACTTTGATGTCCCTCTATTCCCTCGCATTCCCTTAATGACAGACGTCATTCTTAAGGCTTAGTTGGTTTCATTTTAGGAAAGTTATATACACTATATTCCTTCTATGTTCACATTCCTTTTGCTATTAATTTCTCCTTTTTGTCTAAGCTCGAATTTAGCAAGTTTTGCACATAAACAACAATTAATATTTTAAATAAGTTGATCCTCCATTTAATGCTAAATTAGATTGTCCCCCCTTTTAAATTCTAATTTGCTTTTTCCCCTTTTTATTAATTTCTTAATTAAACTTTTGTCCTCAAATCCTACTTATACCTAGGCTTTAATTTCAACTAGGCATACCAAATTTTTAAGGGAAAAGTTATACTTAATATACTTTACTGATGCATAATTAATTTAAGGCTAACCATGTCAAGGTAAGATATTTTTTTCTAGGTACCTAGGTTCATTGACTCACCTGTGTTTAAAACCGCGATGTTCCCTTCAATACACACTATGTTCTCCAAGGGTGCCACTTGCCTTCATTCATGTTTCTTTTACGCGACATGCCCTTCAAGACACACTACATGATCCAAGGGTGCCACTTACCTTTTGACTAATTTTTGTAGATGTAAAACCCTTGGAGTGAATATTCTGTGAGGTGACCTTGTGGGAGACTAAGGGCCTCTAACGAATAAGGATCCAGCTTTATTGTGCGCCCCTTAGAATATTCATGAGTAACTTTCATAGTCTTCCCTCACGACATCATGGATCTCTCAAAATAGGTAATCATTAACCTACAGTTCAAGCCATGGTGGGATTCCTAGTATCATGTGGCAGGGCTACTACCACATTTGCGGTCTTCGTGCATGACCCCTTTACTCCAAATGTGAGTCTGATTAGCAAGTTATCGTCAACCTACATCCATCAACGGTCATGTCAACGATCGATAATCAACATCATAATACATCATCCATATGTCACATATGCAATAACAAAAATACACAAACCATAAAAATCCCACTCCCTGACTCAATCCAGAGTCTAAGGAGGTCCATCTATTCCATCAACATCCTCAACCTGTCCAGAGTAGGTACAATATTAAATCTCGACCATCAATTTAGAAATATAGTATATCCTAACCATCCATTGTAGCACACCATTTGGAGTAAGTTGTGGACCTGAGGAGGATGAACTCCGACAAGGGGATTCTGAGGTGAGATCTAGACCCTTAATCGAAGAAAGAGAAAGATTAACTCTTAGTCGTCGATCCATCGCAAGGGCCCCACATTTCCTTGGCGTGTGATAAGACCTTTTTTTGCTTCGAAAGGATCATAACCATCGATTGGGCACGAAAACAATACATGACCATTGATCAGCGTGGAGGCGAGCCTTGGGGCTAGACCAGATCTTGGCCGTCGATTTGGCGATATAAAATTCTCTTATCTGTTCTTCACAGGACATTATTCGGAGTAAGTTATATTCCCAGACAAGTAGCACTGAGAAGGATGGACTCGAAAGGAATATTTGAACCGTTAATTGAGACCAAAGTTAGATCTGTTCCTAGTTGTCCATCTTGGGGAAATTGTTCGGAGTAAGTTATATTCCTAGAGGAGAAGCACTCTGAAGGAAAATATGGACCGTTAATCAAAACCATAGCAACATTTGATCCTAACCATCCATCGCAGGATGTTGTTCAGAGTAAGATGCAAACCCACGGGAGGTGTACATCGAAGGAGGAACTCTGATAACATATCTAGATTGTTGATCTACCGTGTTCAAAGGAACTTTGAAAGGAGATCTTGAATTTGAAAGATGTAAATGCTAATAGATATTTTTTAATATATATATAGATGTTATTTTGTTTGTAAACATGTATTATGCTAATAAATATTCTTTTTATTTTAACTCATTTTACATGGTATAACTTTTAATTTAATTATTATTTTTTATTTAATAAATAAATATTTTGCATTTTGGAGATAAACATTGTGTTATACAACATAACTTATTTTTTGTTACATATATTCTTTCATTTACTAGATAAACATTATGCAATTTATTAAAATTAAATTAATAGTATATGTGTTGATATATATGTTTTTAAATTTAATTGTGTATTTTTATTAAAAATAAATTAATAGTATATGTCTTGATATATATATACTTTTAAATTTAATTGTGTATTTTTATTTTTTGTTTGTAAACATATCTATGCATTAAATCAATTAATTGTGTGTTTTTATTAAAAACAAATTAATAGTATATGTGTTGATATATATATACTTTTAAATTTAATTGTGTATTTTTATTTTTTTTGTTTGTAAACATATCTATGCATTAAATTAATTAATGATGCATATGTTAATATTTTTCATTTTACATGTATAACTTTTAATTTTATTTTTATTATATATATTTTTTAATTTAGTAAATACACATTGTGTACTTGTATATAAACATTCTACACTATGTCTTAGCATAATTATTTTTGTTAGATATATTATTTAATTTAGTAGATAAGCATTCTGCATTCTGTCATAAAGCAATTAATACTATATGTGTTGTATATATATTTTTAGATTTAAAAGTATTTTATATTTAAATGGTAGATATTTCAATTCATATCACATTAATTTATTTGTTGTGGAGTATATATTGATACTTTGTTTTTAACATTACCATTCAAAACATCTAATAAGAAAAGTAGGATATTAATGTTTTAAATCGTAAGTTTTCATATTATTTAAACCACTAAACATTAAATAGAATTAATACTTATAGTAAATCAACTAATATTATATATATTGATATATAATTACCAAATTCTCTAATCTATCTCAAGATTTTAGAAGGTCTCATGATTATTTTTAGGCTTTGATTGCATGGGTATGGAGGAAGGAAATAAGCTTCATGTTGATGGGAAAAAAACGGGTTCTCATGGTTTAACTATTAAAATGGTCAAATTAGAAGGTTCACCTTTATATGCACTTCTCAATAATTTATTAAATAAAACCATATGATACAATTTTCTTTAAATGAGTTGACAAAATGATAACTATTCAAAAAAAAAATATGACTTGACATTTCATTTATCACTTAATGGGTGGATACCTATGACATGCATACCTCTCTATAACTCTCTTAATAAATGGGTAAGTTGTTTAAATTAAAGTAGTGTTACTTTCAAGAGTTTAGTGACAAGCAATTATCAAGGTAGAAAGTCCCTCATATAGGTCCGTGCTAATTTGAATCATACATGATTGTTAGAAGTTGTCGTTAAAGAGATTATGTAGCATGTTTTAACAAAATTTAAGCTAGGCATCTTGTGGAGTTTATTACTATTTCGTTCTGTGAATTTTTTATTGAATTCAGAAACATATGATGTATATTCCATGTCTTGTTTCAATACCAGCCTTAGTTGAAGGTATATGATTTTATTACAAGTTGTGAAACCTCATAAATATAGCCACTTAACAAATTTTGAGTTTGGTTGTTTAAGAAATTTTCATTTATTAATATGGAAATGTGACTTAGGATTGCACTTGTAGTTAATTTGATGTTTATGAATTCTCATCAAATTTAGTATGGACATGTCATGATTTACAGGAACAAAAAGGTTTCTTACACATACGATGGTTATTTGCAAATGTTGTTGATCTCTTCCATTCATGGTTATGATTTACATGATCAAAATTTTGTATCTCTTGCATTCATTTTTAGGAGTCATAATTTGAAAAATGAAATACTCTAGAAAGCAAGTCTATTTTTTAATACTCTAGTTTTGATCCCCATATTAGAAATATATGTTTGTATATACAATGAATGGTCGAGGGTCAACTGATGTACTATTTAAACATTGTACATTGGATGTTAATAATAAAAATACGTCATCAATTGGAGAGAAGAATGACAAAGACACAGGGGGATATGATTCCATAAGAGAGGGGGAATAAGAAGGGCTAATCCAAATTATCATATTTTATTTCTAGTATTTTCTTAAGTCATCTTATGTCACACCCACCTTCAAGTTATTAAGGAAAGTACTTACGTGGGATTCTTGGGGAAACCATGTGGTGCATTATTAGCATTCAAATATATGGAAAAGTTTAGGGCATGCAAGGGGGTTCCTTGATCATTCTTGATCTTGTATTGTATGAGAATATTAGAGGGAGATCCAATGCTACAAAGGTTGTAAGATATTACTCGTTATACCAACTAGTATGTTATGTTGAAATTATGTTGTATGCATAGAAACATTTACAGTTGAGAAGGACTAGTGATGAATGAGTGTCCTTGGAATTTCCAGCATTGAGATATTTTGGATAGCCCAAGCAAGAGCTCAAGAAAGAAGTGGGATGGCCCAAGGGACTACATTGCAGAGAAGAGGGGTCCCTTATTTGGGTTGTGTAGGTTGAGGAAGAAAGAGATATGGTGAGTCAGTATTTTTTTGATGTGGGTAAAACTCCCTTCAACAAATAGGGGTAGTCCTCAGTATGAGGTCCCTATTAGAATTCACATCATTTGTATTAAGAGAGCCATCCATATTCTGACCCAACTTCCATTACTGGGTTGAGGGTGAATGAATGGTTTAATGCAAAGGGATGAAGATGAAAACTAAACTAGCATCAGAATAAAATCATATTCTATCCTATCGTAGCTAGGAGCAGCTAAGGTTAACTAATGAATAGACCTAAATATGAGTAATACATGCGTTGAATTTTTTTCGGATAGTTGTAAGAAAGAACCAAAGATCAATAACACACACACACACACACACACACACACACACACACACACACATATAACAATAATAATATAATTCTTAACTATGAAGTGATACATACAAACTTGTTCATTATCTTAGAAGGATTCATAAGAGAGAAAGAAAAGTATTGGAGGAAATTTCAATTCATAAAAGAAAAGTATAGATCTATGCAAAGAAATCCTTACAGTTATTCAAGGCAATAAAATATTCACTTGAATGACTTCAAAGTAAAGAAAATAGAAGGAGGACAATTATTTCTATTCATCAAAATATCCCTCAGGGCTTCTCAATATTATACTAAGAAAAAATAATTCTCCCAAAATTACAAAGTTGAAGAGTGCCCTAAAAATGGGTCTCTTGTGGTTTTTATAACTGGTCTACATAAGTGCCCCTTGTTACTTCTTCAATTCCACAAGAAGCAATTACAAATCTCTTCATCTTCCCCTTTTCATATTTTTACATTAGCTCCAATAAAGACAAGGAAGAGATGATGATGAAAGGGGGGGAATAATTTCGAATTTCCTCAAATTCTCTTTTATTTATTTTTGTCTCTTATGTAATCCAACCATATTTTGTGATGTCTCGAGTTTATGATGATTTTGTGGTGAAGAAAGGATTCCAAGGTGACTCGTTGGTTGTTGAGTTTTGTGAAAGGGTTTTCACATCCCTAGTTATATTTACCATTGTAATGTTCCTTGACTTAACCAAGGACATTACTATATGAAAATACACATAAAAACTAACTTTTCTTTTGCTAACCAAAATCTTGTAGCTTACCAACTATGATTTAAACACATATTCAACTAATTTATGATAACCATAATTAAATGTATCTACAACACTCTAAATGACCATGAATGCAACTAAGGACTCATTCACAACAACAATTAACCATTCACATATATAGAGTTAAGCACAACAATTAAATTCATGGAATAATTCAATAAATAGATAAACACTTATATTTTATAAATATTTGTGCAACCAACTTCTTGGGAAGGACGTTCCACCCAACCATAGACTTTTTGCTCCAAATATCAACAACAATTCACTCCCAATCTAGGAATAGGAATAAAAAAAGGAAGGGTGTCTCTCACAGTCCCTCACTACTCCATATCACACAACCCACTAGTTTTATCCTACAACTATCCCAAAATTCTTCCAGCTCTCTTCCTCTTGACCTACGCAACATGAGGAATGTACCCCTTCACCGCTCTCAGTCCATCGTGTGTCCTATTCTTTTATCATGGTCTCTCTGGCTCAGTTTTGACATTTGAATCCATCAGGACCGAAATGATAATCTCATGAGGACATTAGTCCCCCTTTGTTTTTAGAGAGGTGGTTCTCCTCTTTGGATAAAATATATATCTTTGAATATCTTGGAGTAGGGAGAGTGCTAGAAATCAAACCCCAAATCTTATTTCTTTTATTTAAATGAAAATGGTTCTTCGATAACCCAATATGATGCTTATGTGTAGCAAGATGTTCTTTAGAGATAAAATATTGAAGAAGAGATTCAATATCAGGAAATACAAATACTCAACACCACATATGTAATCCTCTATAGATACATTCATATCTCTTCACAAGGGAAAAGAGAGAATATTTATGATCATCTCGAAGAATTTTAAAAGGGTATTTCATTTAAAATGAAAAGGAAATTGATAGGTCAACCTCAAATATCTCATACTTAAAACTCAAATTCACAAGATACAGTTAAGATCAACACTCAAAGTAATTATTTGTGGAGTCTTTCTCATAAATATATTTAACAATATAAAAAATACATTTGACAGTCACATATATAGTTGCAAATGATCCATGATCATATATGAAAAGTCTTGAAATATTACAATAAAAACACTTGAGACCTCAGCCCCATCATTGTTTCAAGAATACAAACACAAAGCTTTGAGGAAACAGTGTAGAAGAAGAAAATAATGGAGAATAATGAAAATATTTTATTTCTAATAAAAATATCGATTACATAATGATGGCTGGTATGTTCCTCTCTTTCTCCTTTGAATTCCCTCTCAACAATGGATTAATGAACTCAAGAATTCTCTCTTTTCCCTTTTTAAAGAAATGCTCTTCTAACTACTTGAGTAGTTAGGGTTTTTTTCTTTTTTCTTTTTTATAAAATCAATTTAATTAATACAACATTGGAATATCATTAATGACTTGATTTCATTGATATTTGTTCTTTAAAGTGGGCCCCAAAAATCTTTAAATAATTTTTTTTTCTAAATAAACATTTATTTCAAATAATTTTTAATTTGTTACCTCCTTTAAGAGGTGTCTGTGTTTTACTTTTTTGGTAAGTATGTAGATATTTTAATAGCTTTAAAACTCTTCTTAGATGATATTCATCGTCTTATATTTCCAACAATACAAAATTTTCCCAAATCTGTCACCCGTATCTCAAGATATGAGCTCGTGAAGTTGAGTTGTCATGCAGGCCCATTAAAAATGGAGTTGACTAATATTTTAATTTTTGAGAAAAATGTATCATCTTTAAGCACTTAAAACATGTACCACCATCTTCTACGTTGAAATATATTTCCAACGGTAGACATTTTTCACGATTCTGACACCTTGATCTCAATTTATGGCATCCGCAAGATCAACACTCAACCATCGTCGATCAAAATTGATGGACAAATCTGAGCCTTTGGATTGAATTTGCTTTTATTCATGCAAATTCAACTTTTTTCCTCATATAGGTTATCCCACATGCATGGGATATTACAAATATTAATGGTATATAATACTAACTGTCTCACATACTTAGCAAGAAACGAAGAAGAGAAGAAATTATGGAGCTTGGAGAGGGTAAGTGAAGGGAAAATTGTGGGTAGAAGAATTTGAGGGGGTAGTTTGTAGGGTGCAAGGATGGGTTAGTGGGTTGGGGAGTGAGGGATGATTCGTGTCTGCCCATCTGCAAGCTATATTACTTAAAAAATGTTTAAGTAGGGAGAGGGTAAGGAGATGAGAGGGGGCGGGGGTAATTTATAGGTGGCAGAGGGATAAGGGTGACATAGCGTGATTTAGGTGGGAAGGTAAAGTGTAGGAAGTGAAATTAGGAGCATGGCGGGTTCATGGGGATGGGAAGGTGAGGAAATTAAAGAGATGAGTCTGCCGACCCGCGAACCCGATGATCCAAATTTTTTGAGTAGAACAAAATGAATATAGACTATTAAAATATGATTAACACAAAATAACAGAGGTACAATAAAACCGGTTTTCTGTTTAATAATTAAATAAGATGAAATTGTAAAATGCAGCGAAAAATAGGATTGTTGCAATGGTGGCATCTTATCTCTAAGAAGAGATGTGACAGTTACACTCATTCGCAAGGAAATGGTTACAATGAAGCTTTGAAGACCTTTTACAATAAACAGGAATGTAAAAAACCCTAGACATCCAAAAACCTAACCCTAGGATATGAAGCGCCAAAAGTCATGTGGGCCTCGTTTGGGTAAGTTAGTACATCAACTTCTTGGGGTCGTAACGTTTGCATACGATATTCATTTTAGGTGCACGATATCCTATTGGAAAGGTCTAACCGGAAAGAAAAACTTTTGATTGGCTCAAAACTACGCCTTTGGCAGTCACTTGGGCCCCAAATCCCCAAAAAACGTCGTTTAGGGCCTCAAAATGCCCCCAGAAGTTTGGAACTCGAAAAACAGCTGAAAAACTGCTGAAAAACTGCCAGGGTGGAAAATTGTTTTTCAAGCCAGTGGAATATGTGGGTGGCCACCGATATACACCTAGATCACCCGATGAGGAGATGAGGTAAGAGTCTCAAAAATGCCTAAGTGTGGAGGCTAGTGGAGTGTATGGGAGAAGAGTGAGGTAAAGTATGGAGAGAAAGATGTTGAGTGAAAATTATAAGTGTTGAGTATGAAAGAAGAGAGGAGAGCAGAAAAGTTTGAAAATGATACTAAGTATGAAAGAGGTGCACCCTTTTTTTCTTAAACTTTAAAGTTGTATATCTTGAGCATATGAAATAAGATTTCTGATCTGAAAAATGCGTGGCAAAGCTGAGACCGAGGTTGCATAATGAACTGATAAAAGTTCAAAACATGTCTTCTTTTTATATCAATACTTTTATGGATCCAAGAGTGGGAAAATATAGATGACCAAATTTTGGTCAACACTAAAGTAGCTAGGAATCTCTCAACTGGGAACTCAAGGGAACTCACTTCTAGGAAAACCACCAACAAAAATAATAACAAACACTTGTTGATACAATGCAACTCACGCAGAAGTTCACTTTTTAGGCCCGACAACCCGACTCTTCAATTTCCAACTCCAAAATGCCCCAAAATGGCCCATAATTCACCCATCCTTTTTGTTATATCTCCCAAGCGCTTCTCCCCTCTTCTCTACTTGTTGTTCATGTTAAATTGAATGTGAAAAACTGTTTTTTACTACCCATATGAATTTTCTCTCTTTCCCCAAGACAATTGATTGATCACTCCACCTAATTTTGATTATACCTCAGCCCAATGATCTCCCATAACTATGGGATGTGATACTCACGCCCACCATATGACAGGTATTCAGTGATTACGCTTTCATACACTCAACCAAAAAATAGAAGTTACCTGCAAATGTTTATAAAATTTAGAAGTGTGGGTTTGAATTAATATCCATAAATCATTTATCTTTCGACCCCTCTTAGGCACTCTCTAGGAATTCCCTTTCTCTTGTGGATTAATCAACCCCCATATATATCCATATCCCAACAACTGATATTACATTATATTTATTTACAATTCAGAAAAATACATTATGCATTTGAATTTCTTGGACATAGCCACATTTATATCTACATTATGCATTAATTAAACTAAAGAGTATAATGGGGATGTTACATTACCCCTCCCATACAATTGGACATCGTCCTCTATGCATCACACCATGCCAAAATACATATATAAAATCACATCACAATACTTAGAAAATAAAAGAAAATTCAAAAATCTTTACCCTCCAACAAGAGTCCCAACCATAATCTCTTGTTCTTCTCAATGTGTTGACCCAAGGAATGTTACCCTTTCACTTCCTTCAGTCCATTAAGATGCATAATGTTTTATCATGGATATCAACATAGGTGACCAAGAATTTCTGAGATGTGGTTTTGGTAACTAGTTTTCCAAAAATGGAGTCTTGTGTTTTCAACTTCTATTTTCTTCAAAATTGGTAAAACATTATGGGTATTCATCCTGCATGGTTTCTTCATGGTTCCATGTTGCATATTCAAGACCATAGTAGGTCCGTTGAACCTTTACTAGGCCTATGGATTTATTCTGAAGCACTTTGACTTTCCAATCCATGATGCATATTGGTTCCACCTGGAAATCCGCTTCATTTTCCATCTATATCAGAGTCCAATAAATTATGTGGTTAGGAGTTCTAAGATGAAATTTCCCACTAAAAGTGTGAATCAATAGAACTTTCCATCTCGTAGTGGAAATAAAACCTTTGGATCAACCCTGGAAAGGACTGATACTACAAAGAAATAACCATTGAAATGTTGGGTATGTGGAGAAGAAAATATGCTAAGGGACTACCCACATAAGAAAACAGACAGTAGGAGAGTCTAAAACATCCAAGAGGCTACCATGGTTAATGATGTTGCCAGAAGCATACCAAAAATTCATGCATCCTTGGATAATAGAAAAGAAGACCACCAAGCCATGGTGGTGGAAATGGAAGGTATTCTTACAAACCATATTGTTTCTATTATTATTGACCTCGGTTCTAATTTGAGTTATGATTCCCCTCAAACTACTTAGAAATGTAAGCTACAACATGTAAAACATGTTAAAACTTGGTTGGTATAGTTGGCCATTGGAAGAAAGAGGAAGGTAACATAGGTCACACCAACATGCCAATTCATTATGAATAGGTTTCCTACTCAAGGAACACTAAACACACTTCCCTTAGGATCTTATGACATGTTGATTGGCATGGATTGGTTGGATTCCAACAAAGACAAGTTGGATTGTTATAATAAAACATTAGAGTGCAAATATGAAGAAGGGAATAGAAAGAACCTACAAGGAATTCAAAAGCTTGTATGTTTGGTATCTAGAGAGGTAGTGGGGGGCCTGGAGGGCCCATAGTTATAATAGGAGAGGCCATTCAATGTAAGGTGGAATAGATCCACAATAGTATAAAATAAGGCCCACTATGGTAGTTAGATATAATAAATGTAAGAGGACTTCTTAGAAGGTTCTACTTCTAGAAGGTTCTTCCTCTAGAATGTTCTTAGATGGTTGGTATGACTATATAAAGCGGTTCAAACAATGTAATGGTACATGAAGAAAATTATTGTATTTGGAGATGAAGCTCAATAGGTGGATGCCCCCTTGAAGAGGCAAGTGAGAATGAGAGGATCCCTTCCATAATATGATCCATTGTATGGTGTTTTCCTACCCTAAGGGTTTGATAATAATAAATGATATTTTTCATATTGTTCTTATATATCTGTTGTGGTTCTTTTGTATTCAATATTTGGTACTTAACAAGTGGTATCATAGCACTTTTCTTGGCCAAAGAAGGGGAGAATTTTTTGGCTCCTTTTGCAGAATGTTTCTAAGGAAAAAAGAGGGAGGTGCACTTCAGGTTCATATATAAAACTTTATGAGTAGAATTTTTCCAAACAAATTTTATATTTGAATTCCTCTTGGAAAAATACCCAATTTCAAAAAACAAATCGGCCGAAACAGAATCTGGGAAGTGAAGTTATCAACATTTTAAATTCAACATTTTTTCAAGGTTTTTCGAGAAAAGGTTGCGCGATTCACACAATAAGTTATAGTTCTATTTTTGGGTTTTCACAGAAAGCGGTATTTTACAGGAACTTCTGATGGCCCTAGTATTGAATAAGTCATAAAACATAGGAAGTCATTCAGTAAATAGCATTTGAAAGTGATGATCAATTTGAGTTTACAAGGTGATGCAACCATTTGGTGGAATTCGCTTAACTATAAACAAATGATGGAACTCTCTGATGAAGAATTTGAAAAATTCCTCTTAGAAAAATGGTCTTGTGCCAAAAGCAAAGCAATAAGCAAGGGTTTATTTTCATGAGGCAATTCTATATTACAGGTTCATGGTTGTATTCATAAAGAAAATATCATTGTTTCTATTAACCCTAGTTGTCGCCATAATTTTATCAATGTTTTGTTGGTCAATAAATTGCAAGTTCCTGCAACGAATGTTCAAAGCACACAGGTTGACGGTGAAAATGTTCAAATTTTTAAAGATTTAAATATCACCTTGGACAAATATTTGTTACATTCAAATTTTTATGCTATGGATGTGGATGAAGTGGATATTGTTTTTGGATATCCTTGGATGAAATCAGTTGGTACAATTAATATTAATGTACAAAATAAGTTTCTAAATCTTTGGTACAAGAAAAATAAAATCACATTGCAAGATGTGTCCCTTAGTAAGAAAGATGGGTCAATGGAGGCTAGAAAAGAAGTTATTGTCGAGTCTGAATTTGAATCAAAGGCAGAGTCTATAGAAGGAGATGAAGCAAAACTACATGAAGGACATAATCAGGAAGCTAAGGATGTCGTTGACTCAAAGGCACAAAGTGTTGTAGAATTGAAGAAAAATGAACATATTCCTATAGTTCATGTATATTGTCGTCCACATCATATAGAGAAACAACGATCATCAAGGAAAGGTTGTGTGCATCAACACATTTATGCACAAGCAAAGAAATATAAAGGAAATCAATCAAGAGGTGCATGGAGGCCTACTAGAACTACACGAAAACATCAATCTAGAGAACTAATATCATGGCGACACCAACATAATGCAGATCAAGATCGGGGTGGAAAGGAAGTAGATGGACATCATGTTAAACATCCATTGAGATGGATGGATGGTCGTACTTGGTACCAGTTGGATACATTTATTATCCAGTCATATTGTATCATTTATTCTCGTGTTTCGAGGATGAAACATGTGAAGGGGGATGGAATGTAGTATACCTAGGAAGCTAATATGGGGTACCTAGGGAGGTACCCAATCGAAATGTGGTTATGTATTATTAGTGGAAGTCATTTAATATATGATAATGTGGTGATTCAATGTAAGGTGGTCTAGGTCCACTATATTAATAAAGGCCCACTATGGTAGTTAGATATAATAAATGTGAGAAGACACTCTAGAAGGTTCTTAGGAGATAGAGAGAGATATATAAAGAAGTGTGAGAAATTTAATGAAACATAGTGAAGAATATTTTCATTGTAACAAGAAAGTCTTTCTTGATGAGTGCATTCCTTACATAAGAAATAATATATGGTGTTACCCTACCTCAAGGGTTTTCCCTATTTCTTGTGTGCAGTATTTGGTGAATGGTTTGGATTATTCTTTTTGATATTGTGATTTTGTTTTGAGATTTATTTTTAGATATATTCAATTACTTAAAAAGTGGTGTCAAATCACTTTCCTTGGCAATAAGTGTGGGGAATTTTTTATTTTTATTTTTGTCGATTTTGTTTTTTGAAAAAAAAGGAGGGTCGCAGAATTCCGGACCATTTCTGTATGTTTTGGTGAAAATTTTTCAAAATATGGTTGTATATTTGATTTTTTGTTAGAAAATCACCCAAGTTAAAAAAAAAAAATGTATGAAACAGAGTTTGGGAAGTCAATTTATT
>ML783675.1:199730-229153 GCA_009831015.1 Picea engelmannii
CGAACGACCGCATGATTTTTCTGATTTGTCTAGAAGCTCAGGAATAATTTTCAAAAAAAAATTACATATATTATTTCCGCTCATAATTTCTCCCAATTTCAAAAAAAAATATCATCTCAATCTGAGCTTTGGAAGTGAAGATATTCTAGATTTAAAATCGGTGGTTTTTGAGGTTTTTTGTGATGGCAACGAGACTATAGAGTTCATAAATTTTCATAGGGTGTTGACTACTACCAGATCAGTGCCTTTGGATAGATAATTTTTATATTTTTATTTAGGTACATTTTATCTGGTGTTTGCAATGGATATTATATTTCTCATTGAACTTCCACATAAGTTTGCCTCCCTCGAGACATGTCTTCAACAAGGTCTTCAAAATATTCAAGAAAGTTTTCAAAATATTCAAGCAATCACCCTTAGAATGCAAGAGATATATATGATGCAAGAAATTAGGGTTGAACATATTCAAAAATTATATGCATGGTATGATTTGGAAGACACTTGTGATGATTTTTATATGGATAATTATCATTTTTTGGATGAAAACCACTTCCATCTTCTATTTGATGACTCTCCTTCACCTTATGTAGAGCACATTATGGAGAGAAGTCCAACGCCTTCTATGAACACTATTTTTTAGTATTCTCGAGTACTATTGTGTTATTAAGATGATTTTGTGGATATGGAGGGATCTACATATTTGGATCCCCATGATCAATGTAGATCTTTGGAGCATCATTTTCAACTGGTTCTTGAGTTTAGATATCTCCCGCGTGGAGTTCACATGAGAACTTGGACATGGGACCCCGGTTCACAATGGAATTCGGACTACTTCAACATGATGGTTTTCATTTCTCCTTGGGAGCCTGGTTCTCTAGTCTACTTCAACACTATGGTCAACACTTATCCATAGGACACTGGTATATGGTTGTACTTCAAGCATTGATGACAACGCTTTCATAAGGGGGATGGAATCTTAGGTAGCTAGAAAGATAGTGGGGGGCTTGGAGGGCCCATATTTATAATATTAGAATCCATTCAATGTAAGGTGTACTAGGTCCACAATAGTATTATATAAGGCTCACTATGGTAGATAGATATAATAATTGTAAGCAGACTTCTTAGAAGGTTCTACTTCTAGAAGGTTCCTCCTCTAGAATGTTCTTAGATGGTTGGTAGCACTATATAACGGGGTTCAAACAATGTAATGGGACATGAAAATAATTATTTTATTTGGATTTGAAGCTCAATAGGAGGATTCCCCCTCGAAGAGGCAAGTGAACATGAGAGGATCCCTTCCATAATAGGATCCATTGTATGGTGTTTCCCTACCCTAAGGGTTTTATCATAATAAAGGAGATTTTTCATATTGTTCTTGTATATCTGCTGTGGTGATTTTGTATTCAGTGTTTGGTACTTAACATTGTATCAGTGAGACAAATAGCATCCATTCAAGTGAAGATGTATTGCAAAAAATGATGCGATTTGTATTCAATACAAGTACTGAACTCTGTGGAAGACATTAAATTGAGCCTAGAAGATCATCCTATATTGAGAAGTATAATGGTTTATTTTTGGAATAGGTACCAAGTTCACCTCCGAGAAGAGACATTGGTTTCTCAATAGAACTTTTTCTTGGAGCAGTGCCAACATTGATAATGCCTTACATGATGAGCACGTCGAAGTTGGTGGAACTAAAAATGCAGTTGAAATAAATGTTGGACAAGGGTTACATCAGAATGAGTGTGTTTCCATGGGGAGCACCAACCTTGTTTGTAAAGAAGAAATATGGTACCTTGAGACTATGCAACAATTATAGACAGTTGAACAAGATGACCAACAAGAACAAATACCCTTTTCCTAGAATAAACAATATCTTTGATCATCTTAGAGGGGCTACAATTTTTTCAAAGATATATTTTAGGTCGAGATATCACCAAGTCAGGATTAAAGATGAGGGCATCCAAAAGATAGCCTTTAGGACAAGGTATGGCCACTATGTGTTTTCTTTGGTGCCATTTGGGCTTACAAATGCACTATCTACATTCATGTGTTTGATAAAAAGTGTGCTCAATGGGTATTTAGACAAGTTTGTCTTAGTATTTGTGGAAGAAATTTTGGTGTATTCCAAGAACTGAGAGGAGCATGAAAAAAACCTTAGAATGGTGTTATAGGTGTTAAGGGAACACAATTTGTATTCCAAGTTCAACAAGTATGATTTATTTAAAAAGGAAATCCATTATCTAGGCCATTTAATCTGAACTGAAGGAGTGGCAGTAGATCCTAGAAAGATCAAGGAAATCATGGATTGGATTTCCCCTAGAAATGTAATAGAAGTGAGATCCTTCGTGGGATTGGTTCGATATTACAGAAGGTTCATCAAGGGATTCTGCAAGATCAGTAACACTATTACTTCTTTACAAATGAAAGGGAAGAGGTTTGTGTGGTCACTAGAGTGAAAAGATAGATTCCGACAACTGAAACAACTATTGACTAATGCCCTTGTTTTGAAAATTGAAGACCCAAAAAATGACTTCATGGTTTTCATAGATGCTTGCAAAGAAGGACTTGGTGGATTTTTCATGCAAGAAGGACATGTGGGTTTTTATGAAGCATGTAAACTGAATGAACATGAGAAAAATTATGTCACCCATGACCTAGATCTTGCAGCAATTATAAAAGCACTAAAGATGTGGAGACACTATTTGCTCGAGAGGAAATTTATCCTCATGACTGACCATTGTGGTATGAAGTATTTATTTGACTAGTCGAGTTTTAATTCTAGAAAGGTGAGGTGGATGGCGTTGATCAATGAGTTTGAATTTGAAATCAAACACATAGAAGGAAAAGAGAACAAAGTAGCCAACGTGCTCGACCAAAGCAGTCAGACAATACACTTAGCAGTAGCAAGTATAGGAGAGTCTGACATTTAGCAGAGGATTAATACCCTCTTGCAGGAAGAATATTTCTTCAATGAAGTGAAAACAATATTGCAAAAAGAACCTAGGGAAAAGAGGTATGAAGGATATCGACTAAGGAATGATAATTTGTTGCTATACAATAATAGGCTCTATGTGCCTAATTCAACATATTTGAGGCACTTTATTATGGATGTGTTCCATAGGAAACCATATGCAGGTCATCCTAGTTACTAGAAGATGGTGACATCAATTATAAAAATGTATTGTTGGCTTGGAATGAAACAACACATTGTAAAGTGTTTGGAGTTCCAACGGGTAAAAGTCGAACATCGACACCTTCCCGGACTCTTGCAGCCCTTAGAAATATGAGAATGGAAATGGAAAGTGATTTCCATGGATTTTATCACAGGTTTTCTAAAGAAAATAAAAAAAACATGATGAAATCATGGTTGTAGTAGATAAGTAGAGCAAGGCAACTCATTTCATTCCCATAAAATCTACTTTTAGAGTCATAGACATTGCCAATGTCTCTATGAAATAAATATTAAGATTGCATGGTTTTCCTAAAACCATCATCTTTGAGAGAGAAGCTATGTTCACCTCAAGCTTCTAGAGAATCATTTTTTGTTGGTTTAGAAACACAATTGAAATTTAGCATGGCCTACCATCCTCAAACAAATGGTCGGAATGAAAGCGTGAACAATGTGTTAGAGGATATGTTGCAGATGCATGTTATTCATTGACCCAAGTAGTGGGAAGAATACCTACCCTTGGCAGATTTCTCATACAATAATGGTTATCAAGAATCATTTAACATGATCCCATTCAAGGTTATGTTTGGAAGAAAGTGCATATTTTCAATTAGTTAAGACAGTCTCGTGGATAAAATTATGATTGGACTAGAACTGCTAAAAGAGATGGAACAATCCATTGTCAAGATAAGGTAGAATATGAAGGTTTTCCAACATAGACAAAAGATATATGTTGCTAGAAAAATAACCCCCATAGAGTTCAAATTAGGATCCCATGTGTATCTCTGGGTGAAACCAAAGAGAACCACCCTAAAAATTGGGTTGTGTGCTATGTTGGATACCCTATATTTTGGACCATTTGAATCCTAGAGAGAATAAGACAAGTAGCATACAAAATTTCCTTACCACCTACTATTAAAGAACATAATGTATTCCATGTGTCTTTGTTAAAGTATTATGTATGTGACCCTAATCATGCTATTGACTGGACTGTAATACAAGTGGAACTAGAGGGAGAATTCCATCTAAAACCCCAATGAATTCTAGAAAAAAAAAAAATAATGCTCCAAAACCGAGCCATCACACTGGTTAAGGTGCAGTGGAAACACTTTGGTCTCAATTAAGCTACATGGGAACATGAGGATGCCATGAAACAAGCATGCCCATTTTTTGTTCACTATTGTAAATAGAGTTTTCATGGAAGATTGAACACTGAGGCAGGTGTTCCATTAATGGGGAGGGGATTGTAACAACCATGTTTCTGCCAGTCTGTAAATATAATTATTATCATGACAAAAACTATAGACAAGTTTGTTATGTGACCATTTAAAAACAATGGACCTTTGATTAATTGTGTAATATGCATATTTGGTTATTAATGCAATGGGGAAATGTTGAGCTACTACTGAAGGTGTTTCCTTCACGATTTATGATTTCATGAGAGGAATGGTGGAACAAGGAGACCCTCACTAGTTTAAATGACCATTCCAAGACAATACTCTATCAACAATTAAAAGGAGTGCAGACCATGGATCATCCTATGCCCAATTTTTTTATTACCAGTCAAGATGGTGGTTGGGGAGTCCTCTCGGAAATCAATGAGAGGGATGGTCATAGTCCTATCGAGAATATTCTAGATCTACCCCAAGGTAATGGGGAAATATACAGAAAAAATAAAAAATAAAAATATAGGGAGAGAGAGACACAATCAATGGAAGTAGAGCATAGTAGAAGGAGAGACAACGAACTCTCTGGTTTGAGACGAAAGAATAGAGGAACCTGTTTATTTTTGCAGAGTTATTCCCTCATGGAATCGTACCTTGGCTCAAGGGTGGATGGTTGCAACAATAATTAGTGCAACCTTTCCTATGGTTGGGTGGAGAGTGGCATATACCCTTCAGTAGTTGCCAACATTTCCCAAATTTGTAGATGAGTAACTTATTATGTTTCTATGCATTGATTTGAAAACATATATATGGTTGGATGACCAATACAGTGATTATGGATATGAGTATATGATCTGTGAGCTTGATCATGTGTTCTTAACTACCAAAATTATCTTCCTTTAGAAAAATAATTGTAAGTATATGTCTGTGAAAACTTGTGTGATGTGTGAATATAGGAAAGGCATGAACATATATAGTCATCGAGTATGTAAATACCTCTTAGTGATATCTTAAGTTGAAATATGAATAACATCCCTACTCATTGTAGGTACTACTATGTCCATGTGTGTGTGTGTGTGTGTATAATTGTGCGTTGCTATGTTGGGATACCTTAAGTGAATGAGCCTTTTGAATAGGATGAAATAGAAGGACCCTAGGTAAATGATGGATTTCTTAGGACCAACACAAGAATTATTGAAACTTGGTAAGTATCATAAAGGACTCAGAGAAATCCTTCATGAAATTGGCTACGTCCTGATTGGACCATTAAGCATATGAAAATATTTTTTTTACCTCGAACGATCGTGACTATCAATTGGGAATGGCAGTTATATATGGACCCTCTATCGGAGTAGGGACAATATTAAATCTCGACCGTCGATCTGGGAAGATCATAGATCCTAATCATCCATTGTAGGGAGCCATTTGAAGTAAGTTGTGGACTCGAGAAGGATGAAATCCGACAAAGGGACTTTGAGGTGATATTTGGACCCTCGATTGGAGCAAGGGAAATATTAAATCTTAGGCATCGATCTGTCGCAAGGGTCCCACATCTCCTTCACATGTGATGGATTTTTTTTTTCAAAAGGATCATAGCCATCTTTTGGGTGCGACGACAATATCTGATCACTGATCGATGTGGAGGTGAGGCTTGGGGATAGACTAGATCTTTGTCATCGATTTGGAAAGATAAAATTATCCTAGTAATTCATTGTTCATAGTAAGTTATAGTCCCATAGTAAAATCACTATGAACGATGGACTTGGAAGGAAGATATGGATCGTTAATCGAGACCAAATCTAGACCTATTATTATCTCTCCATCCTAGGACAATGTTCAAAGTAGGTTATAGTCTTGGAGGAGAATCACTTAGAAGGTAAATATGGAACGTTAATCAGAACTAGAGAAAGATTTGATCCTAGCCATCCATTGCAAGATGTCGTTCAGAGTAAGATGTGGACCCAAGGGAGGCATACTCTGAAGAAGGAACTCCGAGGGAAGATCTGGACCATTGATCTACCGTGTTCAGAGAAACTTCAAAGGGAGATCTAGACTATTGATCTACCATTGTTGGAGTAACTCTGAAAGGAGATATAGACTATAGATCTTGTTAAGAACCTGAATAGATATACAAATATAATCACCACAAATATTGAATACAAAATAGATCCACAAAGCAAGATAGAAGAAACCACACTTTATTATTACCAAACCCTTGAGGTAGGGAAACACCATACAATGGATCCTATTATGGAAGGGATCCTCTCATGTTCACTTGCCTCTTCGAGAGGGAATCCTCCTACTGAGCTATAGCTCACAATACAATAATTCTCTTCATTTTCCATTACATTGCTTGAACCACTTTACATCGTCCTACCATCACCTAAGAACATTCTAGAGGAGGAATCTTCTAGAAGTAGAACATTCTAAGAAGTCCTCTTACATTTATTATATCTAAATACCCATTTATTATATCTTACTACCATAGTGGACCTTATTTAATAATATAGTGGACCTAGTCCACCTTACATTGAATGGCCTCCACTATTATCACTATGGGCCCTCTGGGCCTTCATTACTACCTCTTTAGCTACCTAACATTCCATCCCCCTTAATAAAGTTTTTTCCTCAACGCTTGATGTACAACCATAAACCAGTGTCCCATGGATAATTATGGACCATAATGTTGAAGAAGATTAGAGAACCAAGGTCCCATGTAGAAAGGAAATCCACCATGCTGAACTAGTCCAACCACCATTGTAAGTCCGGGGCCCATGTCCAAGTGCTCATGTGAACTCCCTATGGAATATTTTGGAACCCAATAACTAGCTCAAAATGATGCTCCAAATATTGACACCTGTGATGTGGATCCCAATAAGAAGATCCATCCACATAGTGGAAAATGGTCGTAGAAGAATCTGGAAGGAATAATACCACTGTAGAATATGTAGGATGGATGTTGGTAATAATCACTAGATATCGATTTTTCACATTTATACTCTCTACAGAAGGTGGATTAGAATCATCAAATAAAATATGAAAGTGGTTGTCACCCCAGAAATGACAACTATCCATATACCAATCATCGCAATCGGCCTCCAAATCATACCAAGCATATATTTCTTGATTATATTCATATTTGATGTCCGCCATAAGAAATATCTCCTGCATGCTATCCAATGAATCTTGAATACTACGAAAACTATCATTGAGGTCGTTTGTGAGACCATCCAATTTGACATCCAATGTGTCATACACTTGAGATTTGAATTCTTTAGTAATTTGTAGAATTTATTTAAGGGTTTGAAAGGAAATATCCATATGAGCACCCTATGAACTCTTCGGTCCCACTGTCATCATGAAAAATCCCAAAAAATAGAAAAATAAGTTACAACACAAAATCACATTTTTTTCTGCAAAAACACTGAAAAAATGTTGAATTTAAAATGCTCATAACTTCACTTCCCGGACTTCATTTCGATTGATTTGTTTTTGGAAATTAGGTGAAATTGTGAGAGGAACTTAGATCTATAATTTGTTTGGCAAAATTCATCCTCCATCTGCTACAGAAATAAAACAAATCGCACCGTCGTCTGCAGAAAAAGCTCTAAAAATTTCCAGATTTTAAAACTTCAATATATTGACTTCATGGACTCCGTTTCATATGATTTTTTTATTTAACTTTTGTATCTTTCCGAGAGGAACTTATATCTACAACTTGTTTCTACAAATTTTCACATATAAATATACCAACAATTTCTAGAATGTCGATGCCCTCTTTTTTCTTCTCTGAAAAACAAATCTGCAAAATTAAAAAATATTTTCCCACAATGTCTGCCAAGGAAAGTTCTTTGATACCACTCGTTAAGAACCAAAGAACTGAATACAAAAGCACCACAATATATATAAAAGAAAAATATGAAACATCTCTTTTATTACTATTAAACCCTTGAGGTAGGGCAACACCATATCATGGATCCTATTATGGAAGAGATCCTCTCTTGTTCACTTGCCTCTTTGAGGGGGCTTCCTCCTATTGAGCTACCGCTCCAAACACAATACTTCTCTTCATTTCCCATTACATTTATTAAACCCCTTTATATAGTGCTACCATCACCTAAGAACATTATAGAGGATGAATCTTCTAGAAGTAGAACCTTCAAAGAAGTCCTCTTACATTTATTATATCTAACTACCCATTTATTATATCTTAGTACCATAGTGGGCCTTATTTAATAATACAGTGGACCTCGTCCACCTTACATTGAATGGCCTCCACTATTATCACAATGGGCCCTCTGGGCCCCCACTACTACCTCTCTAGCTACCTAACATTCTAGAGATATAGTAATGGGGGCCCAGAGGGCCCATAGTAATAATAGTGGAGGCCATTCAATGTAAGGTGGACTAGGTCCACTATATTAATAAATAAGGCCCACTATGGTAGTAAGATATAATAAATTAGTAGTTAGATATAATAAATGTAAGAGGAATTCTTAGAAGGTTCTACAAAAGTTAGAGAAGGTTCTATTGAGGTTGTTAAGAACCTGAATAGATATACAAATATAATCACCACAAATACTGAATGCACAATAGATCCACAAAGAAAGATAGAAGAAACCACACTTTATTATTACCAAACCCTTGAGGTAGGGAAAAACCATACAATGTATCCTATTATGGAAGGGATCCTCTCTTGTTCAATTGCCTCTTTGAGGGGGCATCCTCCTACTGAGCTACAACTCACAATACAATAATTCTCTTCATTTCCCATTACATTGCTTCAACCCATTTATATAGTCCTACCATCACCTAAGAAAATTCTAGAGGATGAATCTTCTAGAAGTAGAACCTTATAAGAAGTCCTCTTACATTTATTATATCTAACTACCCATTTATTATATCTTGCTACCATAGTGGGCCTTATTTAATAATATAGTGGACCTAGTCCACCTTACATTGAATGACCTCCATTATTATCACTATGGGCCCTCTGGGCCGCCACTACTACCTCTCTAGCTACCTAACAGATCTCCTACCAAGGGTTTAAGAGGGTGACATGGACAATACCACATGTCAAGCAAGTAATATGCCACATGTCATGATGACCTGACACCTACAAGAGAAAATATGTGGGAAGATGAATGACACATGTTAGGTGGAGATGATGTTACATGTACGACATAGGTTGTGTCACGTGTGAGGTGGTGAACCTTTCAGTATTTTACTTTTCAGAGTTGACTCTAAAGGGTTTAGAGTAAAATTCCAAAGAGCTCAGAGCAATAATCGAAAGAGATAATCTAGATTGTTGATCGGTGAGTGGTGAGATGCCATGATAGTTGTCAATCTATTATAGGTCCCACCTAAGCCATGATAGGATGTGGTAACAACTTGATGATGTGGCATGCCTATTTGGTAGTCCATGTGCCCTAATAGTGACATGTGTCATCAAGGGATTCACCAAAGGGATGAAGGTGAGTCCCATTGGGAAAAGAGGTCCTTTGAATCATTGTTTTCAGCTATAGTCGTTGGATATGTCAAGGTTCATCCTCGAGAGATATGGACCATATGTTGGAGTTTGAAGGGTTAGCAAGTTCATGTACCCGATGACACAAACATTGATGACACAACTAGAACCGTCGATATACCATTGGGAAAGGATATCCACCATTGATATTCCATGAGAAGTGTTAGAAGAGGATTGAGGATGCTAACATCGTGAATGACATGACATACTAGCAAGGCAACCATACTTTCCTTAAGACGACAGGTGTAAGTTGTCAATTGGTTGATGAGGGTCTAAAGAGAAAAGATTATGTTAACGGTTGATCTTATCATAGATTTAAAGAGGAGATATGGACTATTGAATCTAGATACATCGTCATCATAAATGTGGGAAGTTAGAATGGTAACATTCGACTGATCAATGTTGAGGATGACAGAGTAATCACTAATGATGATGGGAGCTGGGGATAATGAAAACCATTGATCAACGGAGGGAGGAGGTGAAACCTCCATCATAGATCTCGTGAGTCACATCCATGTATCATGAAAACCATTTAGGGCTTGGTGTTAACATCCATGCCAATTCATATTGCTAACATGTTCTCAACCATAGAGATCATGAGTTGAGAACCATAGGATTTAGGGTAGGTTCTCCTTGGCATGTCATCGTCAGAGTTTTGATAGTGGAAGTGAACCATGGGATAAGAAATCCTGAAGGAAATGAAGGTGAGCCATGGGATCATACCCATGGAAAAAACATATAGGTGGAAAATGCCATGCTAGATGGCATGAGTAATAATCATCCACGTGGATGCCACTTGGAAATGAGCTATTTGTTGGCCAATAAAGATCCAAAAACTTTGAGGGACTGTAATTTTAAAGCAGAGCTTAGTTTTGAGCATATTTATAGTCGTTGGAAATGTCTCGACGAGTAGAAGACGATAGTGTGCTTACCAAAAGGGAATTGAGATGATTAGAATAAGAGAAATTTTAGTACCCCATTCCTTAGAAGGCATTTAGGGGATTGGGTGTGTTACAATTTTGGTTCAAACACTAGCCCTAAATGGGCTAGAGATCGACCATCAAGATTCATAGGCCAAGGTTATGATGAGAATGTTGCATTTTTTCTTCTCTAAAATATCACCTATCAGCTGCACAAGTTTTCATGAGATGGTTTTAAATGAATTCATAATTGTTGAAAAGAAGTACTACAGATTTATTTTCAGAATTTCTACAATAGAAAAGTTATGTATTTTTCCTTCTTTTGAGCTAGAATGATTCCTACAGAAATTTGATTTTGAGTTTGAGTGGAAGAGGAGAAAAGTACTACATTTGGGGCTATTGTAGGCCAATAAAAAATTTATCATGGCTAAGTGTTTATATGTATTTCAATTATATAGTTAGCTAACAATGACATGTTATTTCATCACTTAGAAGACACAATGAAGTGAATAAAATAATAGAAGAATGGGACATCACAACATGGAATAAAACTCTCATATCATAGATGAGGAATCAATAGAGAGGAGGGATGTAGAAACTCCTCCAGAGTTAGCGGAGACATTGAGAAATTTGAAGGATGAACTTCAGAGCTACATATATGATAATTATAATATCATTAAATCGCAAGAGAAACAAAAATAATTGAATGCAGTACTGTTACAAAGCCTGTCTGAAACAAAAAGGTATTTGCAGCACTGACCAGATGTCAACAATGCAGGAGGAAATCACTTCATGAAGCTGCAAATCCCATCAAAAATACAAAATCATGTGCCAACACTTAACAACATGGGGAATATTTCCCTAAGGAAAAGCCACAAGAATTCCAAGAGGGACACATATAGTGAGGAATTTTCAATAGATTCCTCCAGTAAGAAGACCACCACTTCTAAAATACTGTCCAACAATGAGACCGGTTCAGGTACCCATAAAAAAAAGAGGAAGATGTTCTCCAAGAGTTCCCTATATAAGGAATTCAAGAAGGAAAATCCACCCACATTTTATGAAGAAATCAAGAAGGGTGTGAAGGTATGGGTATGGCATCCAGGATTGAAGAAATATTTCCTAGTGCAGAACTACTCTGGGAACATGAAGGAAAGAGTGTCCATATTTAACTAAAATATAGGGGCTTCCATCTGGTTGGAGGACCCTAAGAATTTCAAAAGGGTAAATGAGAGGATGTTGACCTAGAAGCAGTGTAAGAAGTATTTCAGGAGGATGTATATGTCATAAACATACTATGATGACAAAATTAGGGAGTTCCATGAACACAATATGGGGCAGCTCACCATAGATGATTATATTATGTTAAAAGGGTTATAGAACTAATTAGGTATGTCCCATACATCAAATACGCGAAGGTAAAGATACAACACTTTCTCAGTTGATTTCCATAGTCCTTTCAGGATAGAATTGAATTTCATGAACTCAAGACACTAAATTACATCATTCGAAAATATAAGTATTTCTATGAGAAATCAAAGCATAGGAAGGATCCTCACAAGGACTAGAAAAGGGAGGATAAGGATGGATTTGGAAAGAAAGGATTTAAATCACCTTAGTATGAGAATCTAGGAATGATTTTCGAGTCCAATTATCTAGTTAAAATCATGCATCGAAAAAATATCCCACTCAAAGTGGGAATAGGCTAGCATAACCCATAAGGGAAAAAATAGAAGAGTAGAATAAAGGAAAATGAAAATGTTGGGAGTGTGGGAAGGAAAACATGTTAGTCTTCTCGAGCCTAATGATATGAGGAGGATTTGCATTTTCCAGGAGGCTACCACTATTGATGATGTAGAAAAAATTGTACCTCGGATATATGAAACTATCAAGAATCAACAAAACATACTACGAGGTATCAGTGGTGGTGATGGAAAGTATACTTGTTAACCGATATGTTTCAATTTTCATTGAACCTAGTTCTAACCTTATTTATATTCCACCACAAGTTGTTGAGACATGTGTTTTATAGAAAATAAAGCATACAAAGTCATGGATGGTTCATCTATCTATAGGAACCAAGAGAAAAGTGATCGAAGTGATAGAAGAGTGCCAATTTGAGATGAATGGGTTGCAAAATGGATTGGTTGGAAACACATAAATTTAAGTTGGATTATTTGAATAACACCTTCGAATGTGAATATTCTAAAGGAAATAAAAGGGTCTTACATGACATCCAAAAACCTATGTTAGTAAGGAAAACTTTAGCACTGCAACTAAAGAAATATTGCATAAAGTGGTGTCCATTGTATGTCATACATGTGCTAGATTCAGGAGAAGATAAAAAGATGAAAATTGAAGACATCTAGTACTATATGAGTATAGGGATATGTTTCCAAATGAACTACTTAGACTACCTCCAAAAGAGATAGTGATTTTTCCATAGAGCTTATGCTAGGAGAAATGTCTATGTCTAAGGTACATTACATGATGAGCACAACTCAATTGGTGGAGATAAAAATGGAACTGAAAAAAAATGTTAGACAATGGATATACCAGACCTGATGTATCCCCATGGGAAGCACCAAATTTTTTTTCAAGAAGAAAGATGGTACTCCTAGGTTATTCATTGATTACAAACAATTGAACAATATGACCATAAAAAATAGATATCCAATTCCCAGGATTAATGACCTATTGCATCAGTCAAGAGGGTCCATACTGTTTCTAAGATAGATTTTAGGTTCGTATATCATTAGGTCAGGATCAAGGATGAGGAAATCTATAAAACATCATTTGGGACAAGGTATGGGCACTATGAATTTGTGGTGGTTCCCTTTGGGATTACCAATGCACTAGCTACGTTTATGTGTCTAATGAACAATATTCTCAGTAAGTACTTGGACATGATTTTATTTTATTTTATTGATGATATCCTGATTTATTTCAAGACCGAGGAGGAGTATGAGGATCACCTCGGGTTAGTACTACAAGTATTGAGATAACACAAACTATATTTTAAATACAACAAGTGTGACTTATTTCAAAGAAAAATCCATTACTTGGGCCATACGATATCATAGGAAGGAGTTGCAGTAGACCCTAAGAAGATTGAGGCAATCATGGATTGGCCTGCTCCTCGAAATGTATCATAAGTGAGATCATTTATGGGATTGGCTAGATAATACAAAAGGTTCATTCAAGGATTTTCAAATATTGGCCATCCAACCACTTCATTACAAAGAAAGGGAGTAAAATTCCTATGGTCAACATAATGTGAAGCAATTTTCCAGCATCTGAAAAACCTTCTGACTAATGCACATGTCTTAAATATTGTAGAAATAGACAAGGAATTCTTGGTTTTTATGGATGCTTGCAAGGAATAACTTGGTGGTGTTGTCATGAAAGAAGGACATGCAATCAATTATGAATCTAGGAAAACTAAATGAACATGAGAAACACTATGTTACTCATGATCTATAGCTTGCAGATATTGTGCATGTCTTGAAGATGTGGAGTCACTACTTTCTTGGAAGAATGTTTTTGCTGATGAAAAATCACAGTGGGTTGAAATACTTGTTTGATTAGCCCCGCTTAGATTCCAACATGTTAAGGCTTAACATGGGCATATAGTCACATTTTTGTATCCATTACCGATTCCATAATGGAAGTGGCAAGTCATGTTTATAGACTTCATCACTAGATTTCCAAGGACATCCAAGCAACATGATGCAATCATGATAGTGGAGGATAATTTGATCAAGGCATCTCACTTCATTTCAGTGGAATCCACCTACAAAGCAATTGATATTGCAAATATTTTCAATAATAAATTTTCAAGTTACATGGCATGCCCAAGACAATCATATCATATTGAGATGCCAAATTTACTTCAAATTTTTGGAAGGGTTTATTTGCAAGCTTTGGGACACAGTTGGAGTTTAGAACTACTTACCATCCTCAAATAGATGGAAAATCAGAGAGAGTAAATAGAGTGATAGAAAAAATGATAAGAATGTATTCTATGCACCATCCCAATAAGTGGGAGTATTACTTACCCATGGTGGAGTTTTCATATAATAATGGCTACTACAAGTCATTGAAAATGAGTCCCTTTGAGGCCTTATATGGTAGAAAATGTAATATCCCAATCAATTGGGGTAATCTAGTGGAATGGATTACGCTCGGACAAAATATGTTGAAATATATGGAATGATAAGTGGCCAATATCAAGTATAACTTAAAAGAGGCAAAAGACACACAAAAGAGCTATGTCGTTAGAAATAAAACTTGTAGGGAGTTCAAAATGGGGTTTGTTTCAAACTTTTATGGGAAGGTTCAAAGGACCATTTTTTAATTCCTTGGGTAAAATGGGAATATTTGTGATCTAGGTGGATATATGTTTCCACCCAACTATCCCAACGACCTCAAAACAATCTTCTAATAATTTACTATTTTTAGTAGTCTCCTGGGTCCTAAACTTTCGGGGCCATTTTGAGGGCCTAAATGATAGTTTTTCATGATTAGGAACCTAAATTATATTCAAAGGATTTTATTGATCCCCAAAAATGAATCTCCTCTTCAATACCTTCCCAACGAGCTATCATGCACCCCAAACAGGGATCATATGCCAAAGTTACACCCTCGGGAAGTTGATACACTAAACTACCCAAAACGAGGTCCACAAAAATATTGGATTTTCATCTTCTGTGGTTAGGGTTTTGGTTTTTATTTGTGTTAAAAATGCCTTTGGATCCTAATTTTAACGATCATATTCTTGCAAATGTGATTTTTCATGACATCTCTTCTTAGAGATAAGCTAACACAATTCTAGTGAGTATTTCACTCTACATTTCTACAGATTTGTACATTTCACTCATTAATATAAATTGTGTATTAATGTATATTTGTATTTATGGTTGTATCTCTAATATATCTCTGTTATATTATTGGATATCAGATATATATATGTACATTTATTTATTATATCTCCGCTCTCATTTCATGCCGAAAATACTCTCAATCATTGGTATCAGAGGAGGATGCTCTTGATCATTTTTCAATGCATGTTCCTGATGAGGTTTGAGTATAGAATGTTGGGTCTCAATATTGTCTCTCTTGAGAAAAATCGCTCTCGCATGACCAAGAAACCCTCCATGGCATAATAAAAGGAAAGAAAAATAACATAAGATTCTATTAATCTGTTGCTTGAGCAAGCTCTCACATGACAAAGGGACGAAATGATGGAGAATTTTTTCCACATCCTTCAATGCTTTCCAATAACAAAAGACACTTCTTCATCAAGCGACCACTTTGGAAATGCCTCTCCTTTGAAGGTACAAGTTAATTTTTATATTCCTGTATTTGAAGGTCAGATAGATGCAGATGCCCTAGAAAAATGGTTAAATCTACTAGAAGGTTATTTCTTTGTTCACAATTTTTTCGAGAGGGAAAATATCACCTTTTCACTCCTTAAGGTTCTCCCCCATGTAAAAAAATGGTGGGAAACTTATTGGGAGAAAAATTTCCATAGAGTAGTCTAGAATATAAGGGGCCGAACCCACTTGGGATTTTTTTGTGGATGCGGTCAAGGAATAATATTAGCTTGTTGGTAACTATGATGACCAATACATGAGATGGACCACATCGTGTCAAGGGAGGGGCCAAGCAATGCCAGAATTCATCAATACCTTCCATATCTTGTGCACCAAGATGAGTATCAAATACTTTGAGTGACATTTGGTTTTGAAATACCATGGGGCTCTACACAGATAAATCCAAACTGAAATAGATTTTTTGGACATCTCATTATTGGTTGTTTCTTATCGATATGTTGTTAAAATAGAGAAGAAATTGAAGCATGAGAACAAGCAGAAGTTTGGGTCTACAAATCCGCAACAACTAAAGTATGGTAAAGATGACCCTAACACGCAACCTTCAAAAAACCATTCCAAGCCACATGAAAATAAGGGTAACGGAAATATGACGAATTACACTGGAAAATTGTCCGATATACACAAAATCCCCTCACACAACACCGATGAATGTCGCTCAAAACAATCATTGGTGGCCAAGATCAAGGAAAATGAGTCAAACCCTGATTCAAAATATGATTCATAAAATATTGGTAGAAGACAGATCATTGACGCATACCCCAATGCTACAGTTGCAACCATAACAATTCAACCAGAAGAACTAGAAGATCCTGAAGAGGGGGAGAGCCTTTTTCATTCACATATGTGGGTGAAGGGGACTCCGCTTCATTTTATTGTTGATAGCGGATGCCATAAGAACTGCATCTCAGAAGAGGATGTCAAACAATTGGTATTGTCGACAACACCACACTCACAACCATACAACATCGGGTGGCTTCGCCAAGCACGAGATATTTGTGCATCCAACCATGTCGATTGTCATATGACATCCATCCCTTCAAGGATGAGGTATTATGTGATGTTGTCTCTTTGGATGTCTATGATGTTCTTTAGGGCCAACCATATATGTGGAAGTGCCATGTTATTTATAAGTCTCAACCTCGTGGTGTCATTGTTACTCTTGGGGGTCATCTCTATAGAATACCAGAGGTAGTTTCGACTATTGTGCCAACTAAAAAGTTCCAAAAGGTAGTATCCCATACTACAAAATTAAACTTCTTCATAATCTATTCAAAAGGTGAAAAGAAGGACACTGCAACCACTATAGCCTTAGTCCAAGCACCATCTATCCAACAGAAGCAGGATGAAAAAATTGCCAAAGCATAATTATTCCTTCTGCACACAGTCATCTAAGGTAGCCCGATTGGTTAAAAAGGTCCAACCCTTCCAACGTGAGGTTCTCGACAACATTCCACAAGCCAAGCAACACAACTTCTCTAGTGTGGAAAGCAACACACCAAGGTTCAGATTCAACAAACACTTCCTCCTATTGCCTGAGAACTCAATGAAATGGAGACCATTGCTTCCTAAGAAGGGAGGATTGATCCAGGTGTATATTAGTGAGTACTAACCTATCCCAACTGGTTCAAAATAGTCTTCTGACAATTTACTATTTTTAGTAGTTTTTTGGGTCCTAAACATCCGAGGCCATTTTGAGGGCCTAAATGATTTTTTTCCCCAATTGGGCACCTAAATATTTTATTTTTATCTAATTGAGCCTCCAAAATTAATCTCCTCGTTGATACCTTTCCAAGGAACTATCATTCTCGCCAAACAAAGATCTTATGCCAAAGTTACGTCCCCGATAAGTTGATATACCAAACTACTCAAAACATGGTCCACACAATTGTTGGGTTTTCATCTTCCATGGTTATGGTTATGGATTTTATTATGTTAAAAATCCCTTTAGAGCCTCATTGTAACGATCATATTCTTTCAAATGTGATTAGCCATCACATCTCTTCTCAGAGATAAGTTTCCACCATTCTAGCGAGTCTTTCACTCTATATTTCTACAGTTTTGTACATTTCGCTCAGTAACAGAAATTGTGTATTAATGTATCTCTCTATTTATGGTTATATCTCTGATATATCTGTGTTATATTATTGGATATATGATATATCTCTATACATTTCTTTATTATATCTCGGCTCTCATTTCATGCCGAAAATAATCTCGATCAAGTTGGTAGATCCAAAAATGCTTGGAGGATGGGATTTAAAAAAAAAAATCTCTATTCTAAAAAGAATTTGTTGTCGGCTCCAGCTCGATATTGATAAACAAAGAAAACTTGTGGACTAGTGTGGTTAGCCAAACGTATATACACTCGAAAACGATAGAGTAATGGATCATAAGCCCAACCAAAAGGAAGAAAAAACTATAGAATTATTTGGAAATCCATTCTAAATTCCTTTTTAGTTATTCGAGAAGGTATAGCATGGAGAATAGGAAAAGGAAACAAATCTAGGATCATAACAGATCCATGGCCTCAAAGTGGGAATATGCATACCCTTCTAGAGGAGTTGGTTCGACATTTAAGCATAAATGGTATTTTTTAAATATGTCAAACAATTGATTAGGGCCGCACCACTATCTGGTCCCAAGAATGGAAAGAAGAAAATCAAATTAGTGTGGGGAAAGAATATTCAGACGTTTGAGCTACATACCCAAGGGGGATATGGAAGTTAAAATTCCCTCTAAAAGCTCGAATTTTTATGTGGTTTATGATCAAGAACAAACTCCCTACTTGGGATAGAATGAAATGTCGAAGGGTGGAGGGTCCATGATGGTGTGCATTGTGCAAGGCCAATGAGGAAAATAGAATGCACCTCTTTATATATAGTTCATTTGTTAAGAAAGTGTGGGGGGGGGGAAATCTTGTACACTAGGACAAGACTGCAAGAGGTAAGGACAAACAATAGAAGAGGCTTGGAAGGAATGGCTCACACAACCTAACAACAAGAATATGAATGCTCTCCCTCTCATATTAATATTTGGAGTATAGCTAGCCAGAAACTCAACAGTCTTTAAAGACACGCATACTCTTCTAGAACTCATAGCTTCACAGGGTCTTAGTATCCTTTCTCACTTCCCTCACGATAAAGATAACATCACATTCTAGACATTTAAGAAGAAAAAATTGACTACAACATACCATGGGATTTTTTCGATGGAGCTTCTAAAAATAACAATACAATTTGTGGTGGGGGAGTGGTTCTACACTTGTCACAATTTTTTTTTTTCAAAACAAAAATGGGGCTAGGGACAGGATCAAACAACTACTCATAACTCATGGCTCTAAAATTGCTATTATTGTTTGCAAAAGAAAATGCAGTTTCTTCTCTTCAAATATTTGGTGACTCTATGATTGTTATAAGTTGGATCAGAAAAACTCAATAATGCCATAACATTCTTTTATCTCCTCTATCTGATGAAATATTCATAATTTTGGCTATGTATGATTCCGTTACTATTCAACATGTATACAGGGAGCGTAACAAGGAGGAAAATCTCCTCTCTAAAGAAGGTCTACACATGGATTTTGGGACATGGCTGATTACTGAAGTCAATGAAGGATGTGAGTTTTCCTTCTTCCATAGTTTGTTTATAGATCCTTCAGGTCGCTTGGAGGCGTCTTTTGTAACTCAGACGTTTTTGGGTTTTGGGATGTTTCGCTGATAAATACGGGATGTGTCACTTTTTGTGTAGATAGTCTTAGCTGGACACATATTTTGGGTGTATTTAAATAAAAGATAAAAAAACATTCAAGCTCTGATGTAAAATCAGATGACTTCCATCATTTCTTTGGGGATGTGTTTGTTGCAAATGTATAGACTCATGATGGTATGCAGGAAGACTTCTCGGCCATTTTTTTTGTTTTCTTGCTCTTATGAGATTAAGGGATGCTCAAAGAGTCTCTCTGTAGGGAAAAGAAAGCTTTCTAATTATGATTTCAAGTATTGTAAGTTTTTGAATGTAAGCATTAAAGGGGGGTGTTAGAATTAATGCTTACAATAGAATTAGTTTGAGGATTTGTTGGAGTCTGTTGAGATATTCTCTCAACTCCTTCACCCACGTTTAGAATTAGTTAGATCTCATTTTAACTATATATACATATGTAACTTTGTGTAAGTGTGTAATACAAATCATTATTGTGTGTGTTATTCCTGTGTGCCTCTGCTTTCTTAAATTCTGTCATGGTATCAGAGATTGGACAGCCCTGACTCTCGCATGAGAGGGGCTGGAATATGAGAGATTGAGAGCAGATGCCCTGTACATAGGTGAGAGTAGAAAGTTTTGTTTGAGTGATCGTTGTTTACAGATGAGCCTGTGTTTAGTGGCTGATATAAAGAGAACCACTGCCAGATCTGCTGCCAGATTCAAAGAAAATCAAGTGGAGGCAGAGTGTGAAGGAGTAATCGCTGTGTGCTACATCCGGTGACAGATACATATCTGTTAAATCAGAAGAGAAGGATCATAATCATTTTTTGCAGATCACCTGCCTAATAAAACGATCAGATCTAGAATTGGGGGACCTAAAGATTATTTCTTTGAATACTTGAAATTCAAGGGCAACTGTTGGCAAATATGATGAGTTGATGGAGCTGCTATCAATCGAGCTCTTTCCGGAGTCTGTTTCTGATCTGGACGAGAAACCGTGCCAACATGAAGAAAGTTCAGCGTGGAAGAGGAGCTTTCATTTCCAGAGATGTGCACATCCATTGATGAAAGATCTGCGCAGAAGAGTTATAGTATTCGGCACTGAGCCATCTGGATTGGCCATTGCAGCAGGTCAATCAGTCGTGGATGTCTGCATGAATGAGAGATGCTATTTGTTGTGCATGAAGGAGGATCTGAGATAAAGATCGTTGTTGTTTCAAAGATTTAGAAAGCCGTTGTCAATGTGTTGTTTGGTATTGTTAGCTGTAGAGAAGAACTGTAATTCGTGGTGTGCAGAGTGTTATTGTGATTTTTATTTTTGTAATGATACAGATCAGAATGTATGATTGATTCCTAGACTATTTTTCGAAGTATGTCTAGAATTGCCAATCACTACAAGAGAAAGGTCAATTATAAGATTGACTGCTGAAAACATTTCGTACTTAGATCATTGTCCTATATAACTGTCCAAATTTTCTCTTCGGAGGGATTTTTACAGATGGAAGTGTATCCATAAAATGGTTCAGTATTGAGACTATCCTTCAGGAGGTTGAGAAGCGTCAGTTTTACAAAGAATGTCAACGATGGTTAGAAGCGTTTTGACTTTAAATGTGTCAGTGGGAAGCTAGAATGTGTGGAGAAGAAAGAGCGGAAACTGGGTGATTGCAGAGTGAGTTTCAGTGCTGATGAAGACTAGTGAGACAAAGACAAAGACAAGTTTTCTAATTATGATTTCAAGTATTGTAAGTTTTTGAATGTAAGCATTAAAGGGGGGTGTTAGAATTAATGCTTACAATAGAATTAGTTTGAGGATTTGTTGGAGTCTGTTGAGATATTCTCTCAACTCCTTCACCCAAGTTTAGAATTAATTAGATCTCATTTTAACTATATATACATATATAATTCTGTGTAAGTGTGTAATACAAATCATTATTGTGTGTGTTATTCGTGTGTGCCCTTTCTTAAATTCTGTCAGTTTTGTTTTTCAAGACAAAATACATGACGACATGTATTCTACACAATGTAAGTTTTTTTTTTTTTCTTTCTAGATGAAAAATAAAATTTAAATTTTTTCATTGAAAAAAACAATATTTATTATAAATTTTTTTATTTAACATATGATTGATATATAATATTTTGATTCACATGTGCAAACATTAACCATTCTCAACTTAGATCCATCTCTAAGTGATTGTCTTTATATGAACATCATTTAACCATATAATCTACTCATGATACTACATAGTGGTTTTAGAAGCCTCATTTATCTTTTTGAAATATAATGATATAAATAGAACTAAATGGGGTTTGAAAAAAACTAAATTGTATTTAACTTGGCCCCTTTAATTATAAATTAAAATTTAATGAAATGTGTAATTAGGTCGAGAATCGCAAGGATGTTACAAGGATAGGGCCAACACAACATCTTGCATTGAACACCATTTAATATTCATTATATTTTGTGTGAGGTCATTTTGGACTGGTTACGCAAATGTGTAGTAAGTAGAAAAATGGTTTGCTAAAGTCGCCTGACTCCGCTACCCTAATTTAAACTTGTAACCTTTCACCATTAGACTCTCACTTAACGAATTAATAAAGATCACCAAATTACCATGGTAATCTCACTGTCTCCGCTACCCTACTGGATTTAAACTTGTAACCTTTCACCATTAGACTCTCAATAAGACAGTATACCGTTAACCAATTAATAAAGATCACCAAATCACCATGGTAATCTTACTCAGACTGTATACCATTAACCAATTAATTAAGATCACCAAATCACCATGGTAATCCTACCATAATCAATAATTCTTATCGCCTCTATTATTAATAGAGTACTCTCCACTGTAGTTTGTAAGTTGTGAAGAAATCACAAATTTCGCAGGTACAATATGCCGAAATGTGTTAATAATGTAAAATCAATTATATTAAAATCTATTTAAACTAATTGAATTAACCAATGATCTTGAAAAAATCAGCAATTCAAATCATTATAGGTTCGAGTCTAGCAGCGTAACAAATTTCTACAGGATTTCGGTCTTCTGTAACCCTACCTGCCATGCGTGCCCAAAATTAAGAAAAATCACAGTGAAAATGGAAATGTGAACGCCTTTAATGATGATTCTGTAGAAGTTTGGACCCTGGCTACCCTCGATCGAAAATCAGGAGCAGAGAGCACGGTACTTAAGAGGAGAGCGAGAGAGTGGGAGGCTAACTAATAAGATGAACATGAAGATTCAAACCTCGACACCCATAAACCTGATGAACAGCAACAGCAGAGCGGCCTCGTGAAAGTGGCGATGCCGGCCGGGTCGGGCAGTGGGGAACAATTGGGTTAAAACTGCGGAAGCCAACCCATTTTGAAGGTATCTGGCGCCATTTATATGACTGAGGGCCAGTCCCACTATTGAATTCTCCACTAGGCATACGTAGCACGTTACAAGTGGAAATTGATTCTGTTTGTAATGATGTGTGAAGAAGAGTAGTCATGGAATTAGCGAGGAGCAAAGTGGATGAACCAGTTTTAATTTGTGCATCGGACATTAAAGTTGGGGAGGTCGTCCAACTTGCTCCTTCAAAACTCACGCCTACGGAAACACTGTATCCCTCCAACCTTGATATTGCCATGGTTTTCCCAATGGAGATCATATATTTCTTCCCCCGCGTGCTTCAGACAAACCCTCCACGAAGAATGTTGTGGATAAAATGAAGGAATGGCGTTCTCCCCTCGCCATGGAAGCAAAGTTGTCGAGAAAATCTACAATAGATTGGCCGTCCATGAGATTGTGAGAGAATACCAGTGCAACACAAAATCCTCCACACTTGAACCGAGTACCCTGCACATACCAGTCTCCTGCTGTTACTATGTTAGTTCTTTTCTAACATTACAGATACATACTTTTTAAATAAATCCAAATTATTAACATAAATCCATCTAAACTTGCATCTTTTAAGCCAGCAAAGAAATCAGATAACCTAAGAGATAAACCTCCTAGCTCTTAATAGATCCATCCGGGGATTTGAACTTTACAACCTCCATGATGTAAACGGATGGATATGGAAGAGTTTCTACATAGAAAGGGGAGGTGATGTTGGAATAATGGAGAAATTAGAATACTTAGTTAAGATCTGTGTAACTAAGTTATTGTGTGTCTTTCATATTTAGGTTTGGATTAGTTTCAAGATCCAATTTTGTAGGAGGTTGTTGTAAGCACCTTGTGCTATATATATGTGTACTTGATTTACATTAAACACAACACAGATTATGTGAGCGTAGATTCACAGGTGATGTGCCCTTGTGGCCTCACTGTTATGAGATTAATTGATCTCTGTTTTGTAAGTTGGTATCAGAGCTTGAGGTGGAGCCTGCGTGGAAAGGACGGAGGAGTTGTGCTGAGTTCTATGTGTCGTGGTGCAGCCATTGTCAGCGCTTGGTTCTGGAGTATGCTGGGGCTGCGACTGAGTTGAAGGGGGAAGTAACCCGTGCCTTTTGTTGCTGTCATTGGTGCTATTGAGCACAGGAGATCGGTGCTGGTGTCATATAATTTGCTCCAGCCACGACCCATTTGTGTAGCCCCTGAGGAAACAACGACAGCTTTGTACAGCGACTGTCTAGTGTGCAGCGACAACATCGTGGAGACGACAGCATCACCCGAGTGGTGTGGCCCGAGTCGTGCAGCGGCAGCATGGTGGAGACGACAGCGTGACGTCCAGGAAGAGCTTCAATCTCACCAAGAAGTCGTGGGGTTCGAAGCTTGATGTGAATTATAGAGCCTGCAAAAAAAAAAGGAAAAAGGCATGAGCCTGCAAAAGGCGTGAAGCATCGAAATTGCAGTGGACTACTCAGCGCTGGAGGAGCAAGTCCGCGCTGGTGAAGGGAGTCCGCGCTGGAGGAGAGAGTCCGCACCAGATCATCACTATATGATGGTGTATATGATAGTGTTTAACTCAAGGAGAACCCATGGAAAATCAATTGGAAGCCGCTGATTGTTTGGAGAAACACCAGACGTTTTGTCTCATTTGTTAGTTTTGTCCCATTGCAAATGTTTTGTATTACTCTGATTCTGCCCCGTGCTGGAGATGGTTGTATGCAGCTCAGTGTGTATTCCATAGCTCGAGATTTGTTTGCCTGATTGTTGTTGGATGAGGCGCCACGCTGCTAGAGGAGAGTCATCGTTTAAGGGCTGGTCGTGAAGAGCCAACCTGGTTGAAGAACCACAGACCAAATGATTGTTACTGCCTTACTGTGGATCAAATATTTACTGCCTTTGTGAGCAGAGCGTGAGGGTGAGACCCTGTTAGGGAGAATTTCCGCTGCTATTGAATTGCGTTGGCAGTGCTATATGCATTATCTATGAGACGCACGATCTGTGGATGTGTGTTGTGGAGCTGTTGATTTCTATTGCATAGAAGAGCAGGCGTGTGAGAGATCTGGGAGAGTTGGTGAACCACCAGATCACAGAAGTTCAAAATACTTGTGCAACAAGAGATCTGAGAGGCATGAGTTCTAGATCTGGAATCTAAGGTTGTGAGTGTACATATCTGCACCATTGCATTGCCTTTCAGGCTAGCGTTTTGTAAGAGTTGATCTATGTGAAGGTACTTACATTGCAGAAATTATTTTTTACTTGTTAGAAATTGTGGGTGAGATGAGAAGAAAGTGAAATTCTCATGGGTCAGCAAAAGAGATTGAAACAAATCCGAAGAGAGTTGAAACAAATGAGGAGGAAGAATCAACAAGAGGAAATATATTTTGCAGGTAAATATAAAGTGTCTTCAACGGTAGTAGAGGAACACATATCTGATGGAGACCAAGATCAGATTGCGGATCTGGAGCAGATTGATGAAGATGAAGAAATCAATGCAATAATGAAAAGGTTAATACCAGTTTTACCATCATTTTCAGGTAAAAATTTTGATCTTTGGAAAATGAAAATGGAAGGTTTACTTGGATCAGTAGATTTATGGGAAGTTGTTCAAAATGGTTATGAAGACCCTACTGAGAAGAAAAAAGATAAATTAACATTATATCTTGTTAGTTCAACATTGAATAATGACATCCCGTCTGCTCTGTTATATGAATTTGGTGAAATTGAGAATGCAAAAATGTTTTGGGATAATCTAGAGATGAAGTTTAGTGTGAGGTGGAGCAAGATCGTTGTTGAAAATGGTGAGTGTATTGACAGTCTTATAACTGAAATAAAGACTGGAAATGATTGCATTGAGATCGCAATGATTGATGATGAAAGTGTGTATGTAGTTGATTGTGATAATGAGAATGAAAGCTTTGTGGAGGAAGATCTCTTTGAAGGAGAGACATATGAAGTCAAATTTGATGAAGACAATTCATCTAATGAAGAGAGGTCAAAATTGATGCATGAGAAACATCTTATTGAAGAGTTGTTGTTTGGTGAGAAGAATGGTCCACTTGCATACACAAATCAAGTGGAAGACAACTCTATTGTCGCAGAGAAGGAAGATGAAGAGGAGAAAAATCAGAAAGCTCTCTTAGAAGAGCAAAAGGAAAATAGCAAAAATTGTTTTGATATTCTAATGAATGCTTTTGAGTGTGCAGGGTTTGCTAAGGAAGAATGTGATGTGAAGCACTTAGGTGAAGTGCCACATAAGTTTGATGAAGAATTAGAATTTATTGAGGAATGGCTTCAAAATCCATATTATGATGAATGCAAAGAAACATTAGATTATGATGATGAATGTATGGACACTGAAGAAGAAGAAGACTGCATTACAAATATAGAAATTGAGTCAGTTTTTATAAAGTGGAGTCCTGAAGAAATAAAGTACTACTATGAGCTGACGTTGCAAGAGTCTGTTGAGCAGGACATTGTTGATTGTATCCAGAAATGGGAGCAACATATTTATGTGGAGTTGGAAGCATTTGCAAACATTAATGACAAATGTTCTCAGGACAAAGAAAATGCAAAAGTGTTGAGGACAGAGAACAATAATAAGAAGTCAAATTCCAAAATGCAGAGGAACAAAGTAAAAAGGGCTATGAAGCATAACAGAGTCAAGATGAAACATATATGGCATAGCAAGCCAAGGAAGAAGCTCCATCTATATCACTATCTAAGATCAAGAAAGGTTAAGGTGAAATTGTTAATTTGTAAGCTTAGCTGAGACTGAGACCAGCAAGCATGTTATGTTCTGCTCTGTTATGTTTGGTAGAAAATCCATTTCTCCATTAAGGGGGAATGTTGGAATAATGGAGAAATTAGAATACTTAGTTAAGATCTGTGTAACTAAGTTATTGTGTGTCTTTCATATTTAGGTTTGGATTAGTTTCAAGATCCAACTTTGTAGGAGGTTGTTGTAAGCACCTTGTGCTATATATATGTGTACTTGATTTACATTAAACACAACACAGATTATGTGAGCGTAGACTCACAGGTGATGTGCCCTTGTGGCCTCACTGTTATGAGATTAATTGATCTCGATTTTGTAAGTGATTCATTATATCTCATGCATATATCACTCCTTCAAAAATGTGGACTGCACTTCGTTTCTCTCTCTATTACTAAGTAGGATTTAAAGCATTAAAATCTCAGATTGTGATCAATGATGGCCTCCACTGATCTTGCACATGATTGGAGGACTAACTTTGCATGTTACAGTGATAAAGGATTTGATCAACTGCTAATACACATACCTGCATGGTCATACAAACAGATTTCTAAAGGAAGGGTTTGGACGTGAAACGTCTCCAAGCTGCACAAGCCTAAGCTCTGACGATGCTCCTGCAAATAGAACACCTGATCTGTTGTAATTGAGCTCCAATCTGCCATCTCCAGGATTAAGCTACAGCCTTCCAGCCAGAAAATGATAAGGTAACAGAAGCCGAGAAAGCCATTCCTGATAAATTCTGAAGCAAGAAATGTAGAGAGAAAGAATAGAACAGAAAACAGTATATTCAAATGTATTGAGAAAAGTACAATAACGAAGTTGTGAAGAGATTACAATGTAATGGGAGATGGCTGAGCTAAATATGCTCAAGCAAGACAAAAATAGAAAGTACAACTATCCAGTACAGCTGACAGTGTATAGTCAGACTGTTGAGGTTACATTATGTTTAACACTCCCTCTTAAACTCAACAGTTACAATCATCAGCACTGACTATGCCTAAGTGTTGTCTCTGAAAATCAAAAACTGACTTTCCTAGTGGCTTTGTGAAGATATCAGCAAGTTGATCTCTAGAACCACAGAATTGTAGTGCGATATCACCATTTTTTACTAACTCGCGTATGAAATGAAAACGAGTGTCGATGTGTTTGCTCTTTTTGTGAAACACATGGTTTTTAGATAAAGCAATTGCTGAAGTATTGTCACAGAATATAGGAGTTGGATCCTTTTCTGTATGTGACATATCTCTCAATGATCTTCTCAGCCATACAGCTTGACATGAAGCTGAGGTAGCAGCGACATACTCTGCCTCTGCAGAAGATATTGAAACAATGGGATGCTTCTTTGATGCCCGTGAGATGAGGTTCGTGCCCAGTTGAAAAACATATCCTGATGTGCTTTTCCTGTCATCTAGGATGCCTGCAAAGTCACTATCTGTGTAACTAGAGAGTTGATTACAATCAGATTTAGTGTACCATAAACCAAAATGGAGTGTTCCTGCTACATATCTCAAAATTCGTTTTGCCATTTTCCAGTGCGAATCTTTGGGTGATTCCATGAATCTGGAAACAAGGCTGGCTGCATACATAATGTCAGGCCTAGTTGCTGTAAGATACAACAAACTGCCTACTAAAATTTTGTACAGGGTAGAGTCCACAGTAGGACCTTCATCTTTCTTGCTCAATTTTGTGCCTACTGGTATGGGGGTTTCTGCTGGATTGCATCCTTCCATGCAAAATATTTTGATGATGTCTACTGCATATTTTTGCTGACAGACAAAAATGCCTTTGGCCGATTGATTTACCTCAATCCCGTGCTTATCTGTTTTGGTGTAGAGAGTTGACTCATTTTTGCTGAAACCACTTTTGATCAGATACGTGTCAATTCTGCTGTACCAAGCTCTTGGAGCTTGCTTTAAGCCATACAAGGCTTTCTTCAACCGATATACTTTGGCTGGGTGCTCTTGGACTTCAAATCCAGGTGGTTGATTGACATAAACTTCTTCTTCTAAGAAACCATTCAAGAATGCTGACTTGACATCCATCTGGTATACTTGCCATTTGTGTTGTGCTGCTATGGCCAATAGAGTCCTTACAGTGTCTATTCTTGCTACTGGAGCAAAAGTTTCACCATAATCAGTACCTGGTTGTTGTGAGAATCCTTGGGCAACAAGTATTGCCTTGTGCTCTGTCCTTTTTCATTGAGTTTAGTTTTGTAAACCCACTTGACACCAATACTCTTCTTGTGAGTTGGCAGATCAACAAGATCCCATGTCTTGTTCTTCTCAATGGAGTCAATTTCTTGGTTCATGGCTTGAACCCAATGTGGCTCCTTAGTTGCTTCCTTAAAGGATGTAGGTTGACATGACATTAAAGCAAAAATATTGTGTTGCTCAAAGT
>ML783675.1:229203-317778 GCA_009831015.1 Picea engelmannii
ATTGATTTTCCAGAAATTGTACATCTCTGCTGAGAATTAATTTCTTGGTGATTGGATTGTAAAGCCTGTAAGCTTTAGATGTTTCACTATATCCAGTGAAAATACATTTCTCACTTCTGTCATCAAGCTTCTTCCTTAATTCGAAAAGTATGTGAGCATATGCTATGCATCCAAATGTCCTGAGATGAGCTACATTGAGCTTTGTCCCACTCCATGCTTCTTGGGGAACTTTCATCTTTAGACTAGTGGTTGGAGATCTATTCATGAGATAAACTAAGCATGCTACTGCTTCATCCCAAAAAATGTTTGACAAGTGTTTCTCTTTAAAAAAGTGTTCTTGCCATATTCATTATTGTCAGATTTTTCCTTTCAACCACTCCATTCTGCTGTGGAGTATACCTGGCCGTTGTTTGCATGATAATGCCTTGAGATTTGCAGAAATTTGCAAATTCTATGGAGTTGTATTCTCCTCCTCCATCTGACCTGAGTACTTTGAGATATTTGCCACTCTGTTTTTCATATTTTGCCTTGAATTCTTTGAGTTTTGTAAATGTTTAAGATTTTTGTCTGAGAAAATAGATCCATATTTTCCTACTAAAATCATCAATAAACGTTAGAAAGTAAAAACTACCACCTATTGAATCTATTTGCATTGGTCCACATAGGTCAATGTGAACAAGTTCAAGATGTTGTTTGGTTTGATTGGAAGACTATGGAAAACTAGTTCTCTTATGTTTTCCAAGTATGCAAGACTCACATGGGGGAATTTGCTCTTTAAAGATAGGTAGACCTTTGACCATGGAGTTTTTTTGAAGAAGACTTAGACTCTGAAATGGTAGATGTCCAAATCTTGTATGCCAAACCATAGTTTCATTTAGGGTTGATGCACTCTGTGCATATGGTTGACTCAGATTTGCAGTTCTGAGGGTAAGGGGAAACATCCTATTGGCAGTCATATGGATTTCAGAAATTAATTTTCTACTTGGGATTTTGTCATATATCTTACAAGATGTTCCTTCAAAAAGTACCTTATAGCCATGTTCAATGAGCTGTCCTACACTTAGCAAATTATGTTTTAAATCTGGAACATGGTAGACATTGTTTATGTCTTTCTTTACATTCTGTTTAGTAAGAATAGGAACAATTCCTTTTCCTTGAACTTTGACTAAATAATCATTTCCAAGTGTAATATTAGATGAGATTGAAGAATCAATGCATGGAAGTAATTCTTTGTTACCTGTCATGTGATTTTTGCATCCACTGTCCAACAACCAGAGATCTTTAGGTTGTTCTTCAGTCTTGTGGAATGAGAGAAACATACCTCTTGAGGTGTCTCCCGTTTGATTTGACACATGTGCTCTGCCTGAGAGATGATCTTCTTGCTTCTTCTTGCATTCAGATTCATAGTGCCCATACTTTTTGCAATAATAGCATTGTATGCTTGATTTCTCATTTGATCTTCTCCCTCTGCCTCTTTGAGGCTGTAAATTCTGATATTGATTTTGTTGCTGTTGTCTTTGACCTTGGAAATTTTGATTCGGATACTGTTGTCTGTTACCTCCACTAGAGTGAGAGTTATTTTGATTGCTCCCTCTTCCTTGGTGACCTCTGCTTCTTCCTCTGCCTCTCCCTCTGCTGAAGGATAATTGAGTTTTGAATGCATTGGAGATTGACTCATCTATGAGATGCAGTCTGGTCTCATGTGTCACCAGAGAACCAATTAATTCATCTGTTGAAAATCTTGATAGATCCTTGGATTCAAGGATTTCTGTTACAACCATTTCATATTTCTTGGGTAGACTTCTGAGAATTTTCTCAACAATTCGTTGATTAATGATGGTTTCACCAATTAGTCTGATCTGGTTCACGATTCCCATGACTCTGGTCATGAACTGATGATTCAGACTCTGTCATCCTTAGAGTCTCGAATTGTGTCCACAAGGTCTGCAGTTTAACTATTTTGACCCTGTCATTTCCTTGGTAGGAAGATTTAAGGATGTCCTAGGCCTATTTTGAAGTACCAGCGCCTGTGATTTTCGAGAAAATCGAATCATCCACAGAATTTTGAATCCAGAATTTTGCTTTATTTTCTTTGGTCCTCAGAGTTGCTTGAGAAATTCTCTGTGCATTTGTCATGGCAGCGAGGGCGGATGGATCCAGTTCCACATATCCAAGATCCATTGGTTCCCAGCACTCTTGTGCTTGCAAGAACGATCTCATTCGTAGAGACCAAAACTCATAGTTCTTCCCCAGTAGAATCGGACCCTGAGTTGGTCCTAAGTTGCTAGACGACATATTTTTTTTTTGAAAAAAAATTTTAGAGAAAAAAAATATAGGGAAAAATTTCGTATTTACCTCTGATCTCATAAATGTCGATTTGCCGATGGTCGATGGGAGCTTATCCGGCTGGAATTGGCCCTTAGTATCCTTGCAATGTGACCATGCGCCTTACTTTTAAAGCGCTACGGGATTTTCCCGTTTCTTTGTCTTTCAAATCGCCGAAATGGGAAAAATTGCCTTTGGACAATTCGACGGTCCAGATCTTGTCAGCATATCGCGAATCGGGATTTCGCGAGTTCTTATGATGAGTTTTTATGACTCCTCGATTCCCCGATATTCGATTTACCGATGGCACTGTCCTTTCAGGACTTTTCCCGATTGCTTCGATCTGTGCCACGCATCCTCCTATAATGGATGGACCTGATTCCTTCTCACGAAATCAAGACTTCAAATGCACCGGATGTCTCGTCGTTAGGATCTGCGATTTTTCGAATCCCATAATGCCGATGGGCTTGATTCCTGCCACGCATCCCAATAGATGGATGACTCAAATCGGCGTTGGGGATTTCTCTGTGGAGATTTCTAATCTCGCGGTTTTGATGAGATGACGCTAGCTGGGCCCCACGACGGAGTTTACCTCGTGTCGAGATTTCAGACTTCGGAGTTCTGAAGTGCTTGTGTTTCTTGTACTCAAGATTCATGAAATGCCGAATCTCGATGTGCCAATGGGCTCTTTCCTTTTCGGGACTTTTCCCGAGTCCTCGAATTTACGCCACGCGTCCTAGAGAGATGGACGGTCCTGATTCAACCTTGGGATATCGCGACTTGCGATGGTCCGTTGACACAATGTCTCTGTCAACTTGAAACCCCGAATGCCGAAACGCTGACGGGTTCTTCGATGTCCGTCGCGTGTCTAAGCAAAAGAACGACTGAGATCTTATTGCTATTTCGCGTATTGTGATTTCGCGAGTTTCAAAGTCCTGTTGCAACGGTCTTTCAAAACCGCGAAATCCGAAATGTCGATGTGACAATGCGTTGATCTACTTCCACCTGTCCTCTGAGATGGACGGCTGAGATCTTATTGCGATATCGTGAATCGTGATTTCGTGACTTTCGCTATGGAGTGTCTTTTGTCAACGAGACCTCCGATATCCCGAACTCCGAAAAGGCGATGGAGTGATGGCTTGGATCTGCTGCCACCTATCCTCTGAGATGGACGGCTCACACGTCTTCTCGAGATTTCGCGATATCGCGTATCGGAGTTCTGGATTGCAATTGTCTTTGCGCGTCCAACTCCCAATTACCGATTTTGCGATGGAATAGGATCTCGCCACGTTTTTCTGGATGGACATTCTAGATGATGTCGGGATTTCGCGACTTCACAAGTCGAGATGTCTCCTGTACTCTTCAGAGGATTAAACCTCGTGCACCTTCTCACTGATCCAACGGCTGTCAGTCCTTTGTGCAAGATCTGACGGTTGAAACTCTTTCGCCTTTTCCGTGCTCTCCTTGTCCCTTCTGGACTGATTTCTTGCTCTGGATCCATTCGCAGGATGAATCTTATGGCCACAATGGCGGTTCCTTGCATATTTGACACGATCTTTGCCGAATTTGACAGAATTTCTCCTGTGGAAGAAAATATTTGTGAATCTTTCAAAGATTTGAAAGAATTTCACGAGTTCTTCGTTCTCTGCTACAATCCTTAACAGATTTGAGCGAGATTTTCGAGTTCTTTTAAAGTTCTCGCCTCCTCCGGCTTTTCTTCGTCAATCTTTGACGATTCTTGAAAATATTACAAGAATCTTTACTATTTCTTCTCTCTCGATCTCTGCTTCGTCATTCTTTCGAGCGTAGTACGCTTTTCAACCTCGCGTGAGTTTCTTACGACAATCTTTAGAGATTATTATAGACATCTTTCCAAACCTTGTGAAAAGTCTGTGTCACATGCTCTCAAGATGCGTGTAAGCTCTGCGCTGTGAGGATCGTGTTGCTCTCCGGACTGTGTGAAGAGGCTTACTGCTGAAGCTCTGATACCATGATAAATTATGAAGCAAGAGATGTAGAGAGAAAGAATAGAACAGAAAACAGTATATTCAAATGTATTGAGAAAAGTACAATAACGAAGCTGTGAAGAGATTACAATGTAATGGGAGATGTCTGAGCTAAATATGTTCAAGCAAGACAAAAATAGAAAGTACAATTGTCCAGTACAGCTGGCAGTGTACAGTCAGACTGTTGAGGTTACATTATGTTTAACAATTCCTTCATTTTATCCACAACATCCTTTGTACAGGGTTTGTCTGAAGCAGGCGGGTGGATGAAATATATGGTGTCCACTGAGAAAGCCTCGGCAAGATCAATGTTGAAGAGATACAGTGGGTTTTGAAGGAAGAAGTTTAATGACCTCCCAAATTTTAATGTCTGATTCACAAGTTAAAACTGCTTCATCCACTTTGCTCCTCACTAATTCGATGACTATTCTTCACACATCATTACAAACAGAATCAGTTTGTAATAAAATATATCTCAAGTTGTAACGTGCTGCGTAATCTTAGTGGAGAATTCTCATACCTTGCTTTCTTTTAAGATTTTGAGAGTTTTCTCAATAGCCTCTGATGGCTTCGATCTCCCAGCAACTTAAAGGGAGAGCTTTCTCTTTAAAATAAATGCAAAAATGCTCTTAACTGTATAGGCGGAGGATTGAACCAGTGTTACACTATCCGCTCGCGAATGCCACACTTGGAGCTGAGCTATAATGTCAATGCATCAGCTTTTTTGTTTTGGTGGGCGTATTTTCAATTTTTTAAGATAAATAGCATTAAATCAATTGAGGTTGTAGACTCTGACATATTTTACATTTTATGTATTTTTAATTTTAGAATTATTTGTTTCGGTAAGCTTATTTTCAATTTTGAAGTAGAATGACATTAAATCAATTAATGTTGTACACCATATTTTACATTTTATAACTTTCTTACTTTTATAACTTTCTTACTTTTGTTAGGTGTATTTTTAATTCCAGAAGATAAAGTTATGTACTCTACATTAAAGTAATTTATATTATATTATACACTCTATATTCATAAGTTATCTTAAATTAGATAATAGGTATCTGAATTCATATAAATTAGTTATTAAATATTTTACATGAAATCTTATCCACATGCCTTTAATTTATTCCCCGTTCCCAAAATAGCGAATGAGGACCTTTGAACACCCGCAAAGTCTCTCAAGAGACCCTAGGCCAATCTATGGGCAAACTTTGCTGATACCCGACGATTTCAAGCCCTTTTTTATCCTCTTGGTGCAAGTGTGTGCTAACCCAAACCCCTCGAGTGCTTTCTCTAGCTTCTCGTGTCTTCTATCTCAAATCTCAGGCTTTAGCCCCTTTTCTCCAGCGACAACTGCATGTGCCCGCGGGCTATGACCAGGCACCTACTCAAAGGGTGCTTTAGAGCTCCAGGCTCCGGGCGTTTTCACCTCTCTTTTCGCCTATTCCTCCAAACCTCAAACCGCGCACACCATTGGCGCGATTGATGATTCTCACCCCTCGGGCATCCGACGGTTGTGATCTTATCGACAATTCGGGCTTCGACCAAATTTGTATGCAGTTTCCATAAGACCTTCAGAATTGTTAGTCTTCGAAGTTCACAATCTATTGACACTCATCGAATCACGATGGACGACCTGGATGGACTCCGACGCTCCGGCCTTCAGGAGTTTTCATGCCACCCAATTAAACTCCTCAATTCTTTCAAAGTATTTATGCTCTATAGTGCAGGATCTGGTGCCACTTGTCCCTACAGGATCAACGACCCAGATCTGCTTCGTCTCCCGACGACTTCGAGACTTTAGGACTTCGGTTATCCTATTCTCCCGTGCACTTAAAAAGAGTTTAAGGCTTGTGCAATAACCTCTAGATCCAACAATTGTTCATCCTTCGCACTTAGATCTGACGGTTGGGATCTGTCTCTCTCCTTCGCGCGCTCCTTGCTAGTGTCTGGATGTATATCTAACAATCCAAATCTTCTTTAGTAGTTGATCTGACGGTTGTTGTTTCTCCTTCTCCTAATCTTTCGCTTTCTCCCACGATTGGGAAAATTTGTAAGTGTTCAAAGGTTTTGGCCCTTGAACCTTCTCCCGCGAGCTCGACCACTGGGTCTTGACTTGTACTCTCCCTCCTGAGATTTTGAACTTGGAATAAGTTCACACCTCTGCGCACTCTTTGCACTTGACTGAGCCTTCAGGTGGCTTCATAATTTCAACACTTTGTCTAAGTGTTGGCTTGTTGTACTCCTTGCATAGGTCTTCCTCCTTCTTCCCGATCTCTTTTAGGTTCAGTAATGTACTCCTTGCATCCTCTCAATGCACACTTGCAGAGCTCCTTTCCCCAGAGTGTTCAACGACTCTAGTTCTCCTCGAATTCCTCCAACACTTTAGAACATGTTTGTTCTGTGCACACTTTGCACCTTCTCGAAGCGCTCCTTGCTGAGATTACAAAGTATTCAACAACTCCATGGTGTCTTCTCCCTAACACTCTTTTCTCTGAACTCGAAACAGAGTTCTTCTTGTGCACTCTTGCGCTTAGTCAATGCCCACCTGATAGAGCTGTACACAATGTTCAACAACTTTGTCTTATGTGCCTTCTCTGCACAGTTTCTCCTCCAAGGTGTTCAGTAACCTTGAGGCTCTCCCTGAGTCTATAAATTATTCCAGTGTGCCCTCTTGGCATGTTCTTCTCTGAATTCGATTTGAAATTCATATGCGCACTCCTTGCATTGGCTCATAGAGTTCTCAATAATTTGTCGTGCACACCTTGCACTTAGCCTAAAAAGAACCCAGAATAACCCAACAAACTCACAGATAGATAGTGAATTCTATCTTAACCCTGCAGATGAAGATTATTCATACATCTACAACATAAATGAACACACACATTGACAACATTCAAATGCATTCATAAAACACATAAACACTCATAAAACTCATAGGCAGGGAAAAAGTGCTCTTTGTATTAATACGAATGTATGTTTACAATGTGTACAAGCTCGGACTGGAACAGAATCTCAACTATCTCCTCTCCTTATTCTCTTCCACTTTAACTTACTTATTAAATTTGATACAAAGATCTTTGTACAAAAGAGGGGCTCCTCGAGCCTTCCCTCCAACTACTCTAGTGGTGTCTAATCACCATTACAATGCCTAACTACCGAGGCAGATTACATTGAATGATCATTAACAATTCATATATGAGGCGGTGCCCTCGATCTGTCCAACTCAAGCCTAATAAAGGCGACTCTAACTATTCTTGTACAAAGACATCAACTCAGCTCTACCTAGTCTTACATCATTTAATTGCATTTAATTACATTTAATTTTTAAATTCAAAGGAAAAATGAGAGGGTTGGCGCCTCTTCCTCCTTGAATGGGCATTGATGTGCTACTGGAATGTTAGTGCATTACTAAGGTGGAGAGATGCTCATGCATCATCCCACAAACAAGAAAATCCCATACCTTAAAACTAAATTATTATTATTATATTATTTAATTTGTAATTGTTTATGTATGAAAATTTTATGTTGTTTATTAACCTATTATTTTATTCCAAATATTATTATCCATTTATAAATCTTGATTTGACATAGGATTTTTATTTTCAAATGGTTTGGGTGGCTTACATTTCCAATGACTTTCTTGGCATGTTTTTAATTTCAAAATCATTAAACATTAAACAAATTACAAATATGTGGATTTCCGATTGCAAGGAAAATTGTTTGTTGGTTTCAAAATAGTTTCGATCTCAATATTTACCTTTTTGTTTTGTTATAATTTTTTATGTTTGTTTTTTTTAAATTGTGTATCCGGTTTTTTTGTTTACAAACTAAGGGAAAACTAAGGGAAGTAATAAAAAATTGAAAAATTGTGATGATAGTAATAATCAATGCTTCAAAGGTCCCAGCTCAATTGGTAAGTGCCGTGAAAATGAAGTTCCATGAGGTTTCGAGTTCAATTCCCCCCTACTTACAATGTGTGCTCAACTAATTGAACTAATTTTTGCTCAACTAATTGAACTAATTGCTGATTCCGCCAAACATTTAAAAAAAATAAAAATAATAATCAATGCTCCAATACTCTGGTTGGGTGTTTGGGATTGTAAAGAGATTGATGTGAGGTACCTAAGGTCCTGTTGGAGTTTCAATGCATTGTTAGAGTTACAATGCAGAGTGAGTTGTAAGCTTATGTAGGAGGTCTTATGGAGTTTCAATGCATTGTTAGAGTTACAATGCAGAGTGAGTTGTAAGCTTATGTAGGAGGTCTTATCTGCCCAGCTGTGACAACTATCAGTGGGCCAATTCCATTGTATAAATAAACCTTCTTCTTTGTTAATTAAAGAGACAGATCTAGTTTAGATCATTCGCTCTCTCTTCGTACAGATCTAGTTTTAGATCATTCGCTCTTTCTTTGTTTTTGTTTTGTAGAAGTGTGGTGCGCTCTCTTTGTTTTGTAGAAGTGTGGTGCTGCACTATGATCCCGAGGATTTCTTAACTCCTTCATGGTATCAGAGCATCACTGCAAACCCCTTCCCGTTCTTTATCTGAGAGTTGTCTAATCTTTGTTCCGAGGGGGAGGAGGCCGGTTCAGATCCCTCCGCCAGTTCCCAAGGGTTGTATTACACCCTTCATCTGGCTATGCAGGCAAACGTGTTAATGTTTTCTTTTGCCTGGTAAGAGTGTCTGAGAGTTGTCTAATCTTTGTTCCGAGGAGGAGGAGGCCGGTTCAGATCCCTCCGCCAGTTCCCAAGGGCTGTATTACACCCTTCATCTGGCTATGCAGGCAAACGTGTTAATGTTTCTTTTGCCTGGTAAGAGTGTTTTTTGTTTGGAAAAAAATATTATTTAGGTGATTGGAAAGCTAGTTTCACGGTTGACAGAGTCAGTGCGTCTTTGAAGCCAACACTTTCGCAACAATCTGAGAAAATTCTATGGCGTTTGTGCATATATGGGCTATTTAATTGCTCAGTCTCACGTGTTTTGGTAGCCGGAGAGCTAAGAGGTGATACGGTTTTTTTTTGTAGTTGAGGCCATCACAATTTGCAGGGATCTGTTTCGGAGATTAGCAAGTGTCGGGGCATTTTTTTTAAGATTTACACCGATCTGATTGTTGGAGGCTATTTTCCCCCTCTCGAGGGTTTGTCGCTTGCAGGAGGTTCGACTTCTTCTGTATTTGCGCAGCAGAGCGTCAACCTTGGACATCCTCGTTTGGTATTGCACGTGCTGAGCTTTCATTACTGGTTGTTTTTTCACGATTTCCGGTAACCAATTAGAGTCCTCCTCCGGCAAAATGGTCTTCTCGTTGGCATTAAGGGAAGCCACTGGGTCGATCCAAAGAGCAGATCATTATTTTTTTTACCTGTGAAGTGCAGCCCCGAGTTTGCTGCGAGGGTAGTTTTTTTAATCCGCGTGCTAGGGCAAGGAGATTCTTATCCAATTTTCGCTGGACAATTTTTTGTCTACCTAAGCTAAGGTAGACAAGGAGGGGTAGAGATGATGGTGATGTTGCCAGATCTGGTGGCCCATCTCCTTTTTTTTTTAACTGAGCCACGATTTCAAACTTTTTATGGTCTCCCTCGAAATCAGGTCAAAAATCGTCCTCTTCTTAATACACAACAATACACAACATTGTATTGCATGTCTCGGCCATCTTCATTGTGCCATCTATCTCTGTTGTGGCTCTTTATTTGTTGGAGAGAATAGGCCTGTGGTTGATTGTTTTGACCATAGCGACGTTTGAAAGACCATCCCGCATGGAGAATGGACCTTAAACATTATGGCAAAGTCATATCTATTCATCCACCGGAGATTTACCACTCAGGGATTATTGAATTTTTTTAATATCCGTTCCAATTTTTTTTGTGGGTTTTTATTTTGAGCCCCAGATTATACGTTTTAGAGATTAGATATCTAGGGTAGATCTCGGTATCATTGATTAGGGGGACACTCGTTATAATGGAGGTAAGGGATACAACTATCTCCAACCTTCAGAGTTTGAATCTAAAACTTGTCAAAGAAGTTTGCAAGCTTCGAGGCGAACAAGAGAAATGCAATGTTTGTCTTCAAAACATGAGTACCTATATTTTTAGGGATTATGGACTTATTGGGGGTCTAATGGACAAGCTTCAAGCTCAAGTTGATACTTGGAACACCCGCTTTAATGAGATGGAGGAGAAACTCACTCTTCTCAATGAGTGTATTTAAGCTAAATTAAAAGACAAGGAATATATCATTTGTTCTTTGCAAAAATAGTGTTTTTTTAGCTAAATTAAAAGACAAGGAATATATTATTTGTTGTTTGCAGAAAGATTTGTAATAGTCTCTTGATTCTAATGGCCTTTTGCATTTTGAATCACTCCTACGCCTCCTTCACCAAATTTTGAGTCGCAAAATTCTAGTATTGGGTTAAAATTGATGCATCGCATAGGTTACACCAGTGTTTGGTAAGAATGGATAGGGGATTGTACATCCCATTCATCCTGTGATGAGACTAGCAAAATCCAGACTTAGTTTTGATGGAACTTTATTGCCATTAGCAAGTTGTGATGATATTTATGTCATCCATACTCAAATTTTCCCAGCACAAGATTCCATCACTTTATATGACTCTTTTACTGTTGAGTCGTAGCAGCCACCACCTACACCTCTTATTGGTACAACTTTGGATATTTCACATCCATATTCGGAACCAAATTTTGCATTAGAGTTGTGAGTATCAAACTCTTCATCCCCAACATTAGATGTTTTGGTAGCAACAAAATCTTTAGCATTAGCTTCAAGGTCTACATCCTCCACATATCAACATCTGCAACATCATGATCAGAGAAAACATTATAGTCTTGTTAGGTATCCACAACCTTTTGTCAGTTCCTCTTCTTTCATCTCTTTGATGAAGAGGCGTGTACGACAACATCTTGGCAAGGTACCATCTCCGAGGATTGCTTGTGGTTAGCTTGATGGTAGGTCATGGAAGCATTTGAGGAATTGTTTGAGGACATATTACAAATTTGTTTTATCCATGATACATGGGATTCATATTAAGGATCATTATCCATGATGACTATTTATGGTCCCTCTCATTCTGCAACTTAGAGTAGTGGATTTTGTGCCACTCGTGTAGACAGTTTTAGGAGTGTAACCAAGCGTTTGTCTTCATATATTGCCTTGTTTCTCAATCTCTTGGAGCTTGCCACTTTGGAGTGTTTCTTTCTTAGCTTGTTTTGGATTTTTTCCACCTTTAGCTCGTACTCCATACTTTAATCATCAGTTGTGACATCCATTTCCATCACCTTTTCCACTCAGTTCAACATTGTGGGGGGATGGTATGCAATGCTTCCTCGAGTGATTTTTTACTCACCATGTTCGATTGAGATCAAGCATCTTCAGAGTGAACCATGTACACAACACTAATTCCTATATTGAATCGGCAGTTGCAGCGGCTAGTAACCCATGCACTCCGGTGAGATGGATTGGAGTCCATAGGGACACTCAACATATGATGTTTTCTCAGTTGTAAGATTTTTGAGTGGGGACTTATTTCAGAGGATCAATGTCCTTGTTTGAGAAGTTTAAAATTTGGATTTCTACATGGATCTTTGATGGCGTTGACAACTTGGGCTAATTGGCCCTCTTTAGAGTTTTGGCCATATTTCCTATTAGGATTTTTTTAGCATCCATAGGCCTCATTGATATTTTGATGGTTGATGGTGTTTTCTTCTATTACAAGGCTTGTTAGGGTTCTTCACCAACACCTATATTTATGAACCACTCATGTGGTGGTTGTCGGTGTTTTCCATTCTTGTTGCTTTGCAGCCAATCCTCTTCGACTTCAGAATTCAACCATGTACTATGAGGCTACTTGCCCCTCTTCTTCAAAGTTTGGTAATACTTCTTGATTGGAGATTTCATCGTTTGCAGGCCTCATGCTCTTGGTTTTCAATGTATCTATTTGGGATCTTCTTCAACCCCATTTTCAACATTGGCATTTTTCTCTCTTTTGGAGTGGAGTTTTCTCCTACGTATTTTTCTCGTTTTCTCCATTTATGAGAGTTTGTACATGGGTACCTCATGAGGACTTGTTGTCAGGACCCATCTTTGTTTTCTTTTTTTCTCTCCGTACATTTCACTTATGGGCGGGTGTTGGAGTTCTAATGCATTGTTAGAGTTACAATGCAGAGTGAGTTGTAAGCTCACGTAAGAGCTCTTATCTGCCCAGTTGTGACAACTATCACTGGGCCAATTCCATTATATAAATAAACCTCCTTGTTTGTTAATTAAATAGATAGATCTATTTTAGATCACTCACTCTCTCTTTGTTTTGTAAAAGTGTGGTGTTGCAGTGTGATTCTTAGGAGTTCTTAACTCCTTCAGGTCCTCCATGTAGTATATATCTTTCTTTTTTTTTGTAAGTGAGTGTAAGAAGTTGTGTTACTGTAGAAAATTGTGATACAAAAAAGGGGGCATCTTGGTCTGCCTAAAAGGAAACCAGACCAAGGGTGCCCGAGTTGCACGTGATGATATTTACGAGGTGTGGGACTGGTCTACCACTAGGCTAGTCCTACCATGTCAAGTTTGATAAAAGATAAGCAACAAAGTCATAAAAGCAAGAGCTGAAACAAACCACTAAATCCAAGTGGGTAGTAGGTCCGAACTAACCTGACTAAGCCTGTCATTACTACCAATAGACTAACCATGAACTAGTCTAGAACAATGATGTGTTTCTTACCACCATCTTCTTGGCTCTTGTTATCATCCTTCTAGGATATCATGCGAGTCTTCCGGATATGGCCTGGCACCCCGCGACCGTCGCCCAGCGTGATTTCCATGTGGTGGACATAGTGCAGATAGAGGTGGAACTGAGCAACCAACCCTTCCATCTGGGATTTCTAGTCCTTCTCGACCTCAACTAATAGTTTGGTGATAGTTTCCAGACTGCTGAGGCGACTCGGGAGTTCGTCCAACATTTTCTATTTTCCTTGTGACCTTCCTGTATGGTGTCTTCCATTTTTGAACTCACTTTGCCGATCATCATCTTAGTTAGCCAAGCCATCTCCACCGTTTTATGGTAGAGGGTTTCCCTTGGCTGCATGGCCCCCAGATCTGTTACCCAGTCTGCTTCACGTGTTAGTGCTTCCTACACTTTGTCTTTGTGTTTTTCTTTTATTTCCTTTTCCCACCGTGTAATGGTCTCTTTTCCTTTCGGCGCAACTAGAGTTCAGAAGGTGGCCTCCACATTTTTTTCCACCTGCTCCATTCTTGACATCCATCATGGGTTGTTTGGTACTTCCTTAGCAAGGGGGTTTCTCTTCCTATTCATTTCCTTAATTAGCACTATCCTGCTTGGCCTATAGCTGCTCCTTTGTGGTAAACTCCGCTTGTCCCTAACTTCACTGGGATTTTTCCTTTCCCTGCCCTTGTATCTGTAATAGTCCGTGCTATTGTGCTCCTTTTGTTTGCGTATCTTTCTACTGTCTCTCCTTTTATTGAGATTCCCCTGCTGCGAGCTTGTCCTTCCAATCATGGTTTGCCCGTAGTGGTGATATCTTATGTCCTTTTCCCCTAGTGCATCTTGTATGATCATGATGACTCGACCTTTATCCCTGTACAGGTCCCTGCCCCTACTCGCTTGAGATCCGACTCTACTGTTGTTCATATATGTACTTTGACATGCTGGATCGAGTCTGGGCCATGTCATACCCTCATGCCATGCATCATTTTTTGCATGTGGTTTTTCATCTGAACTTTCCCACGTGCTTTCCCCCCTACTCTTACTTTTTAGAGGGCCTTGCTTCCCTACCCCCACCTGTTGCTTATGCTAATCCTGCATGGTAATTGGTATCCAAGTGAGAGGTCATCATTTCTTGCCTGGGTCCCACGTGCTTGCAGAAAGGCCTTGCACTACAGTCCTCGATGTGAGTTTCCTCTCTTAAGTTGCCTTCACGGTATTTTGTCGCTAGTTGGATGCAATCTGTTCTGAGTTGTCCATTTCGGATGCTGGTCTAGGTGGTGTCTTGTTATGGACCTTCCTTGCCAACCTCCTCATTGGCGAGTCTGTCCGCCAGACCATTTGTTGACCTACGCACCCGGCGCAACTCCACTATATTTAGAGTTTTCAGATGCTCCTAGATTTTATGTAGGGAGTGTTCCAGGCGCTAGTGTCTTTGAACCTTGCCCACTCTGGTACCATTTTGGAGTCTTTTCGTTGTGTTGATAACCAAGGTGGAGTGACCTTCCATGATATTTTTTGTCATCCTTTCACGATTCAGGATTTCAAGGCCAAGCTCCAGGGCTCCAAATTCCACTATGTTGTTGGTTGAGTTTCCCATACTCCTAGCGTACAACCAAATGATGTTACCACCACTGTCTATGATCACCCCTCCTGTCCCTACCACTCCTGGGTTTCCTTTTTTCGCCCCGTCAAAATTCAGTTTGAGGAACCCTACCAGAGGGGGGGTCCAGTTGCGGTTCCCATCCTGTCAATGCACTGTTGCACTCGTATTTTAGGTGGAAGAACTCCGAGATGTGGGAGTCTTGGTTAGTGAGTTGTGTTTTCTCATTCTCGAAGTTGCAGCTCTGCATTATTTCTCAAATTTGTGAGATTATTGTATCCTTGAGCTTTCCTTCCGGGAGGCTTTCATTCCTCAAGATGCATTGGTTCCTTTCTTTAGATATTGCCCATATGATCATCCCTAACGTTATATTCCAACAGAGGTTCACCATTTCATTTTCACTATAGCTCTAATTCCAATTGTTTATGGTTGCGTTGATGTTACCTTTGATCCTATTGGAATGGCGGTAGATGATTGTTGTCCAATCCCATATCTCTGTTGTGTAAATTCATTCGTAGAGTAGGTGATTGGTTGTTTCCTCCTTTTTTTGAGAGAGGTGGCATCGAGAAGGACCTATAAAACCCCTTTTCTTGAGGTTTTCCCAGGTTAGAATTCGGTTGTGAAGAACTAGCCATTCAAACATTTTGATTTTTTTCCATTGGGGGCTGCACCAAATCTTTCCCCACTGTTGCGTCAGCTCGTCTTGATCCTATTTTGTGATGTAATACCATGCCTCTTTTAGGTTGAGTTCCCCACCATTTTTCCTGCCCCACCTTAATTGGTCCTCTTCCTCTGAGACTACAATTTTCCTTTTCCCCAATACCTCCTCCACCTCTTTTGTTTCAGTTGCGGTCTGGTCTCTATTTTGAGGATTGAGTTTGTCCAGATCCTCCATCTGTCGCTACCATTTATTCGCTTCTAGTAGTGATGGATTTTTGTTTTTCCTTGCACTGCCATTTCCTATTGGAGCTCCTCCCTGTCTGTATTTTGCAATCTGGGTTCCTGTTGCCATGTGTCCTCCTAGAATCTAGTTGTTTTACCATTTCTGACTTCCCAGAAACTGTGTTTATGGATCCAGTTCTTATTGCGCCAGGAAATATTCCAGATGGTTGATGCCTCCCTTAAGCTCATGAAATGAATTCGATCATGGTGATTGATGTTCAAGGCATACTCGGCCTTCCAAAGGTTTTCCCACAGTACCCATTTGTCTTTGACCCATCTCCACTAGAGCTTTGCCCCACAGAATTTGTTGGTTATCTATGGGCCTTGTAACCCAATGCCTCCTTTCATTTTTGGTCTACAAACCTTCTCCCAAGACACCAGGGCCCATTTCTTTTTATTTTCATCACCTCTCCATAGGAAATCTCTTTGAATGGCTTTAATATTTTGTAGTATTCCTTTGGGAGCAGGGAACATTGACATCATATACATCGAAATCGCTCGTAGAACTGTTTTGGTAAGGATAAGCCTCTCAGCCAGGTTGAGAGCTCTGTAGGTCCAATTTTTTACCCTCTCCTACAGTTTGTTGATCACTCCTTCCCACATTGCCATTTTTCATGCTTTGTCTGTCAGGGGGATTCCCAAATATTTCGTTGGGAGTGTTGTGCGTTCAAAACCCAGAATGTTGGTCAAGTTCCTTTGAATTGAAGGATTAGTGTTGAAGAAATAAATCATGGATTTGGAGTGGTTGATCTACGCCCTTGAGGCTTCCCCCAAGTCTTATAATATTATTTTGTAGGCCTTTGCTTCCTTGACCATGGCTATGCCATGGAGTAGGGTATCATCAATGAATTGTTGGTGTGTGGAGGTTGGACATTTTTTGAAAGGTTTGATGCCTTTTATTTCCCCTGTTGCAGTTGCACTTTTTATACTTCTGATTAACCCTTCCATCATCAGAATGAACATGAAGGGGGATAACGGGTCTCCTTGTCTAATGCCTCTCAAAGGCCATAAAGGTTTTGTTGGGGCTCCATTGATTAGAAGCGAGTAGTTTGTTGTTGAGAATAGATTGGCAATCCAGTTGATCCAGTGTTGTTCAAAACCAAAGGCTTTCAACATCTTGGCCATATAGTGCCAGTTAATTTTGTCGTAATCCTTCGCCAGGTCAAGTTGGATTATCATCCACCCTCTCCTTTGGATTTTTAGCATGTGTATAAGCTCATGGGTATGGATGATGTTTTCCAGGATTTGTCTTCCCTCTACAAAACCCGCCTGTTCCTGTGAAATCAAAGTGGGTAGGAGAGGTTTCAGTCTATTCACTATGACTTTGGAGATTATCTTGTAAACTACATTGCATAAATCTATAGGCATGTATCGGTCTAGGGTCCTTGCTTCATTTTCTTTTGGGATTAGAGTGATCATTGTGGAATTTAAATCTTTCAAGATGGAGGTCGAGTGTCTGGAGTCTTCCACCACCCCATAAACATCATGTTTCACCACTTCCCAGTAGGATTTGAAGAATTCCACTGTGAAGCCATCTGGACCTAGGGCCTTTCCATTGGGCATCTCTTGAACTACTTGACCAATTTCCTCCTTTGTGATGGGTTTTCTTAGATTGATATTTTGTTCCTCAGTGACCAACTTGGGGATGTGATGAGTTATCCTTTGTATGGACTTGGTTCTATCTTGGTTGGGTTCCTGGGCTATCCCCTTGAAGTGATTGACCAATTGTGTTTCAATATCCTTGTGGGATTCTCTTTTGATCCCGTCTTGATCCTTAATTTTCAAGATTTTTTTGTGGGTTTTTCTTGCAATGGCTGTTTTATAAAAAAACTTGGTTTTCCTCTCTCCTTCCTTTAGCCACTTGATTCTGGACTCTTTGCGCCATAGAGTTTATTCCTAGTGGCATATTTCTTCCCATTCCTGGATCATTTGGATCTCTTCTCTTTTTCGGTCCTCTATGTATCTCTCATCGATATAGAGTTCCTGGAGTTGCTTCATTCTGTCCTCAATACTTTTTTTTTCTTGGATTATGTTTCCAAATATTTCCTTGTTCCACTCATTGAGTTTAAGTTTGATGTACTTGAGTTTCTTGTATAGTTTGAAAATCCTTTTCCCTTTTTTTGGTTGTTCCTCCCGCCACCATTGGTTGATGTTCTCCATAATTTCTCAAATCTAAACTGTCTGTTATTCAAAGTGCTTTGAAAGTTTTCTTCCAATTGAACTGGCCAATGGTCTGAACCCCCCCATGGAAGGATGATGCAGTCCAAAGCTAGTCCCTACACAATGATGGATTCTGATACCAAGAATCTGTCTATCCTTGTGGCTACTTGGTGGTGTTTTAGTCATTTGTTATTCCAGGTAAACTGGGCATTGCTGGTCCCGATGTCCACCATATCCACTGTGTCAATGAAAAATGAAAATTCCTCCACATCTCTATCCGTTCTCCTAGCGCCCCATTTTTTCTCCACAAGTGTAGTAATGATGTTGAAATCCCCTGATAGGATCCAATGGATGTTGCTCATTCTGGCCTTTAGATTTTCTAGGTGTAGGAGCATTCTCCTTTTTTCCTCCAACATCTAGGGACCATACACATTAGTTCATAGAATCACCTCTGTGTTACCTATGATTTGCATGTTAATCGAAAGTGTGTGTCTCGTGGCTTCAACTGCTAGTAGGTTCAACGATTGTGGGTTCCACAAGGTGAGAATACCACCTGCCATCTGTTGGCCTTTGATAACCAACATCGTGTACTTACTCCATTGTTTTTTACTGATTGTTTCCATTCTGTCTACCATGCATTTTGTCTCTTGGATGAAACAACGGTGAGGTTGTTCCTTCCTTAGTTTATTTTTAAGAATTCTTTTCTTTCGTAGGTTGTTTAGGCCTCTTACATTCCATGTTATGATCTTCATTTAAACATGCGGGGGGGAGTTGGGAAAGAGATTTTTGACATTACCTGAGTTTATCAGTAGGGCTCGTAGTTCTTGTAGGTCTACGTTGTTTGACTTCCTGCCTTTTTTCCTCCTTGTCTTCTTGGGTGAATGTTGTGGTTGTCCATCTCCTTCTTTGATTCCCAAGTGTCCTATCTCACCATGCGTGCATTTGGCCCCTTTGGATTTTTCTTCTTCGCTTAGAAGGAAAAGGTGTTGAATGTGATCTAGTTGCTCCGCTGGAACATTGTCTACTTTCTGCCTTTTCCATTGCTCCAATATGTTCAGGATATCTATTCCTTCCCTTTCCACAATGTCTCTGAGATCAGGATCTTCCATACCTAACTCACTTGGTGTCATCTCTGAGTCTCTGTATGCCTCCTTCATTGGGGTGTTGGCGTCTTCATTTCCTCCTTCTATAGGACTTGTGGTACCTCCTTGTTCTCTCTTATTGGCTGTAATATTTGTGTTCTCCTGAGTTGTGTGTTCCCTAGCTTCTCTAGATTTTGTATTTTCCTTTCCTCCTTATTCCCCTTGGTTAGCCCTGTCTCGCCCTTCTGTTCTAGTCCTGGCTTCCTAATTTATTCCTGTTGGGGATTTTCTTTGCTTTGTTTTTGTGATTCAAATTTACAAACCCGTCCTCATCCTGCTGTATTTTGGTGTTTTATGTTTCTTGTTTTTTATTGAGAGGGAATTCTTTGAATAGGTGTCCATATTCATGGCATATTCTACATCTAAACGAGATCTTCTCATAGTTGATGCTTTGTATCCATTCCTCATCTCTGAATTCTAGGCTTATGGATTCTGGGAGCACCCCCGAAACATCCATATCTATTAAGATCCTTGCGTAGGAGGTATATCTTCCTTTTAGGGTTGCTTTCAATGTCTTAACATATTTCCCAAGCTTGTTCCCTATTTCTTTGAATTTAGATGACAACCAGTAGTCTAGTGGTAAGGAGTAGAGTCTCAGCCAAAATGGGACATTTTTAAAGTTTTCTTTCTCTTGGGAGAAATTTTCCTTCCACGACCGCATGTAAATCCATGCTGAGGCGTGGAAGTATGCCCCCCCCCCCTCAAAGAATTTATACCTGTTATCCAAGTTTATGAAGATTGCTGTGAAAAATCCTTTCGAGCCCAGGTGGAATTCCACTTCTCCACTTGTCTTCCATTGGTATTTTATCCAGTTGTGCAACGTTCTTTCTGTGGGCCACAAACCCATGAAATTGCAGATTAGTGCATGCGTCTTCATCTGGTCCCAATAGAGTTGCGTTTGTGGGTCTTCCAGTATAAACTTGGGTATCAATGTCATTTTAGGTTTACACAGGTTGTGCCCATCTGCCCCACTGGGGTTCACTGGTTCTTGAGAATTATTTTAGGTTTCTCTGGTTTCTTCCCCCACACCATCCCTCTTTTCCTAGTTTCTCTCCTGATTCTTTTTCGATTTTGATCCCGAGGTGCTTGTCAGTAGTTCTTTGAAACCTATGCCTTGTGGTCCTTCCCCCCTATCCACCACTGCCTACTTGTATGAGGGGGTTCCACTACTGCCCCCTTTGGTAACCATTATGTCCACTACTGAGACTGCGACTGTCAAACCTTAGCTTGCAGTTTCTCCAGAGCAGTTTTTCAAGAAAAGTGTCTGACCCTCCATATAGTATATATCAAACACATGAAGAACTGGCTGAAAGTACAAAGGAAAATTATCGAAGGGATGTGGGTGGTATCAATGAGACCTTCCCTATGCTCTCCCATTAACTTAAGCATTTATACTTGGAGGTGGCTAGTAAGAAATTAACCATGGCCATGATAGAAGGAAGCAATTGCTCAAGGTTTTAATACACAAGGGAAATGAGCATAATTATGGCATTGCGGAATTTTGGGTTGAGCTTTAACTTTGTGCTACTGCTAGTCTTTGGATGATTACCATGGCCACTTGATTATAGAGATATCCTTTGTCTTAGAGTATCATTCAATTCATGGGTCAATAAACCTATGCTAGTTTGTGGTGCTCATCGTGTTTAAAATTTTATCTTTCTAAAAAACTTTAGCTATGTTTTTTGTTATAGTTTGGTTTCAAGTTTGTCCCATTGGCACTATGAATTTTGTGCTTGTGGATTTGACATTATGTTTTTTATTCCTTGGACAATGCTTAGTCACTTATCTGTGAATAATTATAAGAGATCTTGTATAGGGAGACCATGTAAGTGCAAGCGAGATAAGATTTTGGAAGAAGGGGAGTTTGAGGAAGTAAAAGATAAACCTTACAAAGGTGGTTGTAGAGGTTTATCCTACTCAATTCTCCATAGAGATAAAATGTGAGGTGATAGTCATATAGGAATAGTTAAGGAATAAGTGGGAAAAAACTTTAAGTGCTAGTATTTATGCAAACCTGAAGGCCTAGATCCATGATCCTGACCACTCTAGGAATAGATGTTCTAAATATACTTGAATGCTAGAGCTATATTGTCAATTCAAGTGGCTAGTTCCATTTTCATTTGAAATAAAAGGCAGTTAAAGTTCCAATTTTTTTAAATACAATCTTCACAAAAGATACATGATGATGAGTTAACTTAACTTGATAGCAAGTGTAGTAGTTTGATCTTTTTTATGTAGGGTTCAACATCCTATAGTGATGAGGTCTAGGATGTGGAGGTGGAGACTAAGGTTTCCAACACTAATCAAGCAAGGATACGGAAATGGGAGGACAAAATTAAGGTAGTGGTTTATATGAAGCACTATTTAGGCCCAACTTCTTCCCTGCAAGAGGAAGACACCTCCCTAGTCTTCAGAAACATAGAGGAAGACTAAAAATCTTAAGCCCCTATGTGTTCAGGTTTTTGTAGTCTTTTATCTTGTTGATATTATCTCTTTTAAGTAGATATCCTACAAGGTATTTGACATCTAGTTTACATATAGTAGGTGGATTTCCTTTGGGAGACATTTATGCTCCAAAGTTGTTATCATACTTTCTTGAAATTTGCAGGTTGTCCCCATGGACAACTTGCAAATAACACTAATTGTATTTTGCTTGTACATATTAATATATAAATAGATATATTACAAAAAACAATACTCAATGCATCCATGATGGGGTCGTAAGAAATAGCTATCCTAGTCTTTCTATATAAGAAATATGACCCCTCTATACATATAGAGGACTTACTATCCATGATATCATAAGTCCTTCTCATTTTTTTTTAGCTCTTAAGTTATGATGATGATACTTGTTCTCATGTTCCATGTTTTTATTCTTGAATCAAGCAATCCTTGAAGGGTTTTTTAGTTTCTCTTTGTGCATGCAATGCTCTAATAAGATAACAAACAATGAATACTATGAGAAACTTGACAAATGTGAAAGTGACATCATGGAAAATATATAAAAAAATGTTGTTTTAAATTTATACATATTAATAAACTAAATGTGATAATGAAATTTATTTTTTTAAACAAAATTAATTATAAAATGTAAACTTTCTACTAAAACTTAATTGTTGAATGATAGATTTTTAAGGAAAACATTATGTGAAGGGTAATATGAAAAAAAAACAAAACCATTTTGACATGTAAAAACAAAGACAAATTCCAACTCTTATGAGATACATATTCATGGGAGTAAATTAATCTTGTAGAAAATGGACTCTCTTTCTCACCACAAATTTAATCTTGTAGAAAATGGACTCTTTTTCTCACCACAAATTTAAAAAGAACTTGGTAGAAAATTCAAACATATGAAAATTTTTACCATGATACAAACCTCACTCATTGTGAAACAATACTTTTAAGAGTTTTACCTAATTTTGAGCCTTAACATTTTAAAGTTTCTATTCATTGAATTCTAAATGTTGAAGGAGAAAAGAAAATATGCAATGCATTCTCCTTATTTGAAGGACTAATGTGTTGGGATTTCTAGAATCCATTTATATGTTTAACTTGTAGAGGACATGAGAGTCTTTGATGAAATTGAACTTGAGGATCTACACTAAGCTCACTATGAAATTAGGTCTATGAGGCCTATATATAACCCATAAAACTATGCATGAGGTGGAAGGTGGGGAGGTTAGTGTCATACATATGTCCCTTTGGGTATATTCCATTTAGGTTTTAGACTCTTGGTCTATTCAATGGGTACACCTACTAGATTCATGAAAACGATAATAATAATAGTAAATATTTCTTACCATAACACTCAATGTTTGAGTTTTTTTGGAGACATATCTCTATTCGGGAACCAACAATAAAAGGCTTAGCCCCTTCATAGGAATCCTTAATGGATTTAAGATTCTTAAGAAAAAGATTGCATTTAAATTTAAAATGATGGGATGGTATTCAATATAATGTTGACTATTTTTGAAGAGGAGTCTGAAATTGGTAGGGATTAATAGAGGCAATGGAGAACTCCAAGTAATGATCCTAGTGAGTACACACTTGTCCCACCGACACTACCACTTTTCCTCATGTATGCAATGTTTGTCGAGCCTCATGCATACAACACCTCTCTAGCAGTGAGTGGTCAATTTCCCTCCCTGTTTTTTTATCATCATCACCAACTAGAATTTCTCAACCACTAAATCTACTACTTCATGTTTTTTAATCAACCACTAGATTTATTGATGGTTTAGGGTTAAGAACCTATGTTACTAGCGACAGTAAAGTTGGTAAATGAATCCTAGATTGTTTTAATTAAATCATTTTGAATCAATTCCAGTTGGTGATTTTAATTTTCTACTTCCTTATATAGCCAATCTATCCTTTGATAATTGTGTTGCTCATTTTCTCGAGTGACTCTCTCAATTTCCTATTTAGCTCTAGATTTTTCTTTCTTAGCCATTCTCTTGCTTGAATCAAGTATTCCTTCTCTTTGCATAAGACATATTTCTTTGACACTAAGGATACCTTCTCTATTGTTGCAGTTTATAGCTCGATTTATTTGGAAAAAAGTGGCCACACCCACCCAAATAGAAGAATGGAAACGATGAGTCATCCTATTCATTTCTAGAATACATTTCTTATCCATACCATAATAGTAACACTATAGCATTATCTGCACAACGATTTTACAGTTCTTTAATGAGCTCTCTCATTGTGACATTGAGCGCCATTTATTCTTAAGTGGAGGATGATAGACTGAATTTCTGAACAAACTTTGATGTTATCAAACAAATCCAACTTTTCTTAAGGTATGTCTTCAAGGTTGAATGTGTGATTTAAAAAAAGTATTTAAAAACAAACTAGGAACTTAGTGAAGTGGTTGTTGTAGTCTATATCTAATAAGAAAGCGATGAAATGACATAAGTAATGAGGATCAGATGCAATGAGACTAAGGTGATGGAAGGTGCACTTACAGAAGGTTGTGATAGGTGTGGGACTTGTGGAGAACCAAATTTCTAGAGAGAATGTCCCCATGCACAAAGGGGAGTCAGTATATACAAGAGTCAAACGATGGTGGGATATTTGGGCAAGGCCCATATAATTCATGCAACAATGAATAACTTCTAGGAAGAGCATTAGTCAAGAGTATTAGAGACTATAGGTAAGGTTAATGAGAAAAGTCTTTTATTTTTAATATCTCCAAGAGATACTAAATTTTTTATTTCACATGCTTCATTCTCTATATTAAAACTTGAAGCTATAGAACAAAAGGATTTTAGCGAAGTAGAAAGGGCTTCAGGAGTGAAGAAGGATGTTGGAGGATTAGTAAAGGATTGTGTGATTGATTTAGGGAAGTGTGTAGCTAAGCTATCCTTCTATGTGATAGTCATCGTGATTAGGATGGATTGGTTAGAGACCCCCAAGAATAAATATTATACTTTAAGAACAAGAAACTATACTTTGTAGATCACGTAGGAAATAAGAGAATATTAGTGGAAAAAACCCAAGGAGTATCACTATGATTTATAACATCCATGCAAATTCAGAGAGGTATATGAAAAATATGCACATTATATGTAGTATTATTTAAGAACGCAAAGGAAGATTCACTAAATTTAGGACAATAACCTCTTGGGTCAGAATTTAAATATTTTTTTCTAGAGGAATTGCCTCGATTAACATCCAAGAGAGAACTGGAGTTCACAATTGAACTGAAACCTAGAATGAAACCTATCACAAGAAATCCATATCGAATGACAACACCAAAACTACAATAATCATAGATGCACTTAAAGGAAATTTTGGATTCCAGCCTTATAAGACCAAACATGGTGTACCCAACGAAAAAAACAACAACCCTCTAATGGTTTAAAATTCCCAGAAAGAATAAATGGTGTGTGGGAACTTCAGTTCATCAACCAGACAATAAGAATTATCCCCATAGAGAGAGAGATTCCTAGAAGAGATAAATAGGGTTTTAGCAAGTTCTCCAACAACTCTAAAAAGATAACCATGGATCTTCCCTCTCCCAATGCATTAAATGATGGATATTAGCTAATGTTTGAAATGGGTAAGTACCATTTAAACAATAATCTTTGTGAAAACATCTCAAACAGTAAACTAGAAGAATATGCAGAAAATAAACCCTCCTCTAGTCAAAATAGATACAAAGAAGCCAATAGATTTAACCAAAAAAATTCAATTAAATACCATGACAAATTTAACCCCATGTGCATAGAGGAAAAACACATTAAGGCATGACTTTTTTTTTACCCTGAAACCCAATTGGGAAAACTAGTCTCGAATGGTGCACAATATTCTTCTTTGTGCAAGTTTGAATACAATGCTCTCCTCCTCCTTGGTGAAAATACCTTTGAGAATGAGTGAGAGTGAAGAAATAATGAGAACTTGAGGGTAAGGGAAGGACAACAATCATGGATATTTAGTTCCTATTCCTTAGCCTTCTCTTCTATTTGTTTCCTTGCGATTTTAATTATTTTTTCTTTAACTTTTATCTTACAAAATTATTTGGCTTATTCCATATGAACTTGCACTTTTTTACATTGTTTTACATGACTTACATAATATTGCTTGATTGTCAATATGTGTTGCAGGTACTGAGTCTTATCCATTCTTCAATATAAATCCATTTTGGATAAGAAAATATCAGGGAGAGAGAAGTCCAATTCATAAGGCTTATATGGAGCTTTTGTATATAAATAAGGTTTTATGTATTCTTGCATTGAGCACACGGAAATCTAATGATGCATCTTCAAATGTGGAAATTTTGTGGGGTTTTCTAACCCCTACATCCCATTTTACACCGCAAGTTCAATTTTGCATTCATTGTTAGTTAGTTTAGGCATTCTTTTTATTCAACAAGTTCTTTGTTGTTTAAGTATATATTCGTAACCATTAGTATCGAATTTGATACAAGTTTAATGACATTCATGAGAGAGGTATGTGGATTTCATTTGGAGGTTATGCCTTTGTCCATGGAACTCCCTTCCTCTTAAAACATTGTTTCTACTTCATGAAGGAAATGAAAGACACTATTAGTCGAGGGAAAATACACATTCTTATCCTCTAAATTTTATAATGGCGCTTTAGCCTCTAGACAATGAGTGACACATAGAAATAAAAAATAAAATAAAAAGGTGCATGATGCTATCTATGGAACATGTAGCCTTGGATAATCTTGATTTTCATAAGCTCTAAATCATTTTGAGTCATGGGTGCACTCTATGATCACAAAGATTCATACTAGAAGAACTTGAAGGTCAAAGAGTCTAATATGTTCAAATATAAATACATGTTTTCAATGTAATATGGCAAGTTCATTGTAAAAAACCATTTATGAGAATTATGTCTTAGCATTATTATTATTCAAAGGATAACATTTTGGTTATGATAAAATCATGAATTTCATATTTATTTTATTTTTTGTTATGTTAAGATAGCGAGTAATTTTGTACTATTGATTTTTATCATTTAGCATGAATATTGATTTCTCTCATTTAACATGATTCCATGGGATAGAGAATACATTAATTTTGTGGATTCCTATTTAATGTTAACATTGTTTAAATCATTGATTTGATTCACATGTATTTCTTCTTATGAGTTTGAAGCTCTTGAGTTCATATTTGTGTGAGGATCAGTGGTTGTTATCATGTTGTTCTCACTTCGTGATTGTTAAGTTAAGATTGAATTATATTTAGATAATATATTTATGGTTAGCATCATAACATTACTTTTTTTTTTCTTGTTACTAGTTGTTGTCTTTGTTTTCAGTTGATATTATGTTACTTTGATAAGTTGTTGGATTGCTTGAAAACATAAAAATAGAAAAATTGTAAATAGAAAAAGTTTGTTTTGTAATAGAACTATAAATTAAAATAAAATTGTTTTTTTATTTTACTTCATGGAGATTGGGCTAAAACTGATAGGTCTAGAAGACACTTTTTCATTATAGTTGGATTTGTTAGGTTCCCAAAATATCATAAGGCACTATCCATCTTGTAAGAGTGGTAGCCTACCCATAATGTCAACAACTTTGAAATAAGCATCGATCACATTTTCCAATAATTCCAATGACATTTTGCACTATTTCTTTAAACACACCCATTGATGTCAACAATCTTGAAATAAGCATTGATCACATTTTCCAATAATTCCAATGACATTTTGCACTATTTCTTTAAACACACCCATTGATGTCAACAATCTTGAAATAAGCATTGATCACATTTTCCAAGAATTCCAATGACATTTTGCACTATTGCTTTAAACACACCCATTGATGTCAACAATCTTGAAATAAGCATTGATCACATTTTCCAAGAATTCCAATGACATTTTGCACTATTGCTTTAAACACAATTGTTACTAAGTGAAGTAGGATGCTAATAATTTTCTCATACTTCTAAAAACAATTTTGATCTTTTACATCCAACAAATAAATTTTTAAAACAATTTCAAAGATGTTTCTTTAAGATATTTATAGATAAGATTTAATCCATTTGATTTCCTGAAAGACCTATAAAAAAAAATCCTACCATGTGAACATCTTATCATAATTGGACATCTTATCATAATTAAGAGTGTAATTTCAAATAAAATGTGAATTACCTCATAGTATTATCCATCTTTGTTAATGTATCTTTTTATAGTTATTGACATCACATATAGAGTTGTGTTTGAGTGGATATGGAAGGGAGATTCTAAGGTACATCATTTTATATATAAGTTAAGTTATAATATTAATATCATATATTTGGTATTTTATTTGGTATTTTAGTGGAATTAAGAGGGAGATAGTCTTCTATATATGTCTTATGTTTGTACTGTGTATTATTTTAGATATAAATTAGTGTATCATTTTACATATAAGTTATGTTATAATATGATATATTAGTTTTTGAGTGGAGTTGTAAGGGACATACTCCTCTCTATATGTCTTATGATTGTAAAGTGTATCATTTTATAAATAAGTTAGGTTATAATATTCAAGTGACACATTAACAATCATATTCCAAATACAAAAAATGTTTCATTTTAAAAAGTTTTTTTTATTTTATTTTAAAATTAAAATCATTTTTTATTTATAAATATGCTTATATTCTTTAATTTTAGGAGTTATTTGTTTTATAGATAAATCTATATTTTATTTGATTATAGTTTGTTTTATTTTAAAATGTCATTTTTTTTTATCTATAGGCATTTTTATATTCTTTAAGTTTTGGAGTTATTTATTTTGATTAGAATTTTGTGAAAATTTTATTAATCCTGTGTGGAATTTTGTTTTAATTTTATTATAATTTTGTTTTAAATATTATACACTTAAAAATATGATAATTAGGTGGAAAGATGTATATCTATTGGAAATGGGCACATTTAATCATCTTTTAACCACGTTTACTATATCTTTCATATACCTACACCTACACCTACTAGTGACAACATCAATAATTGCAACCCTTTCATATTCTTCATTCCTGGCTAGATTAATGTGAATTCCAATGTTCATTCCATCATAATACAGTGAGCTGCCTAGATTCTGGAAAAACAAATGAAAGAAACAAGAAAGAGTAATTGCAGAGATATTTGTCAGAGTATTTCTATGGATTTTTCTCAGTTGCTGCCATAAAGTGAGACATTAGATATGGATTTTCCTGTAAATAGTTTTGACATAGAAACAAGGATATAAGTACCAGCATTAGCAGAGAGTGGAAATGTGAAAAATGCAAATCAAGCATTTGATTATTTGTGGGTTTTGATTTACATGGTTATGTTGGAGAGGGATATCATGTCTTCTGGTCTCAATGGCATTGTAGAAAAAATCATCCACTGTTTTGATGCTTTCCTTTATGGTGACCTCGTATCCTATATTGAAGTATATTTTGATCTTCTAAACAAGGTCAAAATGATGTGATACTTTCCTTTATGGTGACCTCGTATCCTATATTGAAGTATATTTTGATCTTCTAAACAAGGTCAAAATGATGCCCAATGATGCCCGAAAATCATAGTATTTGCAGTTTCAAAAGCTTTTGCAAAAGATGCCTCTTGTCCAGCGTTAGTATTTGATAAGCTGTTCACTTCTATTCCAAATCCCAATTTTCATATTTCATCCATTTTGTTCTCATAAACAGAGCCTGTTATGAGCCTGTAATTATACAGAGAAAGAATTGTTCATGTCAATCACTAGTATTATTCTGCCCTATAAGAGATGAACAAGGGAAAACAATTCCTAAAATTCTACGTGAAAACAATTATATTCAAAAAAGAAGAAATGAAATAACAATTATAACTATTGCATGCCTGCATCTCTGCTATTGGGTTTGTTCAATAAGATTTGAGTAAAATTTTAGATAGTTTGAGTGCATTCTCGCGGAAAGCAACACGGTTGAGGATGTGATCCACCATTGTGGCAGCCACTGGTGGATACTCGCCATGACTCCTCCACTTCATCTTGAAAAAGAAAACCACCAACACCGAGGCTGCTACGAGAGGCATAATTATAGTTATAGCTCCAGGATAAGATACAAATCTTAATTAAAGTTTATGCTAGGGTTTGTAAATTAATTATGTCTTTCTAAGTTCATTAGTCACAATTATGTGGTTGTGTTAGTAAATATTGTATATATTGACATATACAATATTAAAGTGGAAGAGTTTCAAACCAGTATCTATCACAACATTTTACTATAGTATTGTAAAAAAAAAATTAAAACAAAATAAAATTAGCATACCTTCTAAATGGGTGAATGGGAATGCTATTGTTTCTATTAGAGATTTATTTTAATGGAGTAAGTCTTATCTTGTTTGTCATTTATTTATAAATTTGATCTATTCGGTCATTGGTCTTCATCTGTGTCCAAAATTACTTATACCTTAATTCATTGCATTTCTTTTTACATGATGATTTCATTTATTTTTGGATGGTGAATGTTGGCTTGGATTCTTATCTAGTCAATTTATTATGGATTATTTTCGTCGTTAACCTCATTCATTAACCTCTCTTTTATATTTCTTTTCAGTGGTTAACCTCTCCGTTATCCTTAGGTGTTTTCATTATTTGTGGTTGCGATTTAATTACGTCGATAGGCATACACCTATTGACAATGTGGACAGTTAATGATCTATTAATCTAAAAACCTAATTTGATGGCTAGCAATAAAAGATGTTAGCATATTCTTAGTCGTCCTCTCAAATCAATGGATAGAATTCATTCTTCATAACTTCCTTGCATTTATGAATGTATCAATTAACATGTTTACTTTTTCACATTTACCTAATCATATTAATAAATTACTGTAAGGCCATATAATCATATTAATAAATTACTGTAAGGCCATATAATTGCAACGTTTAGATGATTAACAAAAATTAATATTTATGGAAGTTTTTATTGTCACTTTTACGTGATTAAACCAAGAATTGAAGTGTTGGAATCTAAACGACTAAGTGTAAATAACATTCAATTTTTTTTTTTTTTTTTTTAATGGAGCAGGGTTTTAAAGCGTGTTTTAACCTCGATACCTATCGACGTTCACCAGCCGACTTTACGGCTGTGCTAGTATAGATATAACAATTTTTCTATTTTTGGTAGTTGTATTTTCAATTTTTTAACACAAACATGCACTGTGCATTAAATTAATTAACGCCAATAGATGTAGTAGATTTGAAGGCACCTTACATTTTATAATTTATTTATTTTTTCGTTGGGTTTGCTTTTAATTTTATCATGTAAATATTTTTTAATAAAGTACGTTCTATAGGTTGGTATCTATAACTTTAGATTTGCAGATTTGAAGATATTTTATATTATAGATTTGAAAGTACTTTATTTATATTGATTGTAGATATTTTTATTTATATAACATTAGTTTCTTTGTTAATTGCATATTGACAATTTATTTATAATGTTACTATTCAAAACATTTCATCATAAAAAAATAATATATTAACTTTTAAAAATGTGAAATGATCCAAACAAGTGAACATTAAATAAAGTTAGTATAGATAGTAAACCAAGTAATATTGTATATGCTTATATATATACCCTTTCATTTAAAGGCTTTACTGTTGTAATTTGCAAATGCGGAAAACACAATAATTTACATGGTTCACCCAAAGGTTGGGCTACGTCCACCAAGCATAGGTATCGGTTGTCTTATTATTTAGATCAAGGAGATTATAGTAGGCTCAACTCATCTCAGACACGCTTCAGCCTCTACGGGCATACATCAATTTATAGCAATGTACATTATAAACTGATTATTAAATGTAATCCCATCCATAGTCTAACTTCGTCATATTGGTTACAACCAATGCCAAATTATAGGATCTGAAATCATATTCATGGATAAATTCGTTGTCACCGTTTCCAACAATCTCCACCTTGACAACAATTAACTTGATACCTTGCTCCTGCTTCTATTCATCATCTTTTCTGCAAGCCAAGAGAAGCCAAGCACCATCGTAGCTTCTCTAACAGTATTGGTTTTGTGAACATGTGTGGGCAGTTCTCTTTTGTATGAACTTTGTCAAGAGAGACTCCACCTTCATCGATGACCTATCTTACAAAATGGTACTTGATAGGTATATGTTTTTTTTTTAGTGTGATAGGTTGGATTTTTAGCCAAGTGAATAGCACTCTAACTGTCACAAAGTAACTTTACTTTGTCCTGCATCCTTCCAAACTCGCCAAACAAACCTTTCAACCAAACTGCCTCTTTGCAAGCATGTGAAGCAACTACATATTCTACTTCTGTAGTGGATAAAGCAACAATGTTCTGTAGCTTTGACATCCAACTAATAGCTCCACCTGCAAGAGTAAATACATACCTTGAAGTCGACCTTCTCTTGTCCAAATCACCTGCAAAATCAGAATCAACATATCCATAGACTAACTCACGACCACTGTTACAGGTGATATCGTAATCACTTGTGCCCCTCAGATATCGAAGCACCCATTTCACTGTTGCCCAATGCTCTTTACTTGGATTTTCCATATACCTGCTGACAACTCAAACTGCATGTGAAATGTCTGGCCTTGTACTAACCATTGCATACATTAGACTTCCTATTGCCTTAGAATATGGTATTCGAGACATATATTCCTTTTCTTCTTTTGTACTAGGACATAAACTTGAATAAATCTTAAAATGGGAAGCCAAAGGGACTGAAATTGGTTTCACATCGTTCATACCAAACCTCAAAAGTATGTTCTCAACATATATTTGTTGTGACAACCAAAGCTTACCATTCCTCCTGTCTCTGAATATCTCCATGCCCAAAATCTGCCTTGTTGCTCCTAGATCTTTCATATCGAACGTCCTAGCCATTTGATGCTTTAACCTGTTGATCTCAATTATGCTTTTGCTTGCTAAAAGCATATCATCAACATACAATACTAAGATAATGAATATTCCATTATTCAATTTCTTAAAGTACACACAATGATTATACTCACTCCTTGTATAATTCTGGCTCACCATGAAAGAGTCAAATTTCTTGTACCATTGTCTGGGCTACTACCTCAGACCATACAATGATTTCTTGAGCCTGCAAACAAATTTCTTGTTGCAATTTTGAACGAACCCTTCTGATTGTTCCATGTAAATTTCTTCATCCAAATCTCCATGTAAGAAAGAAGTTTTAACATCTAGTTGCTCCAACTCCAAATCAAGCAATGCAACTAATGATAACACAATTCGAATTGAAACAATCTTTAAAACTGGTGAAAAAATCTCATGAAAGTCAAAACCTTCTTTCTGAGAATACCCTTTCGCAACCAACCTTGCCTTGTACCTTTCCACCTTATCATCAACACCCTTCTTCAGCTTGTAGACCCACTTGCAACCTACAGTTTTCCTGTCTCTTGGATGTTCTACCAGGTCCCATGTAGCATTCCTCTCTAATGCCTTCATTTCATCCTTCATCGCTTCTTTTCATTTATCACTGTTCCAACCCTTCACAACTTCCTCATATCACGAAGGTTCATCATCATTAGTACTTAAAGAAACTGATGAAACAAAATCATCATACCTTCTTGGAGGATTTATGACCCGTGTATACCTCCTTAGGGAAGTTTGTGGATCATCCACAATCTGTTGACTGTCATCATCAACCATGTATTCCAGTACTATAGGAGGTTCTTCATGAACATCTTCTGAAACTTGTTCATGTTCACCTTCATTGGTTTCAAACTGAATTTGTTGATACTTTGGTGCTTCTTCCTATTTCATTTGAACATCTACATTTGATTTGATGAGAGATGATTCATCAAATATTACATCTCTGTTAATGGTGATCTTGTGGGCAGTAGGATCCCACAACCTGTACCCCTTAATACCATCACCATATCCAACAAAGATAAGCCTTTTTTATTTTGGATCTAGTTTAGAAAGTTGATGTTTCGGAATTAGAGCATAGGCATCACAACCAAAAATTTTAAGATTAGAATAGTTACAAGGGTGACCTCTCCATACCTCTTCTGGAATTTTGCATTCTATTGTTGTTGATGGTGATCGATTCACCAGATAAAAAGTTGTAGATACAGCTTCTGCCCACAGTTCCTGCTGCAATTTGGCATTACTCAACATACTCCTTGCTCTCTCTAGAAGAGTCTTGTTCATGCATTCAACAACTCCATTTTGTTGAGGAGTATAGGCAGTGGTTTTATTCCTATCGATCCCAAATTCATTACAATAATTATCAAACTCCATTGACGTAAATTCACCACCATTATCAGTTCTTAAACATTTAATGGATCTACCAGTGCTCTTTTCCACTAAATCTCTAAACTGCTTGAAAACTGTAAATACATCAGCCTTACTCTTTAACATATAGATCCACACCTTCCTAGAGAAATCATCTATAAAAGTTACAAAATATGATGCTCCTCCATATGAAATAGTAGGGGATGGTACCCAAACATCAGAATGGATATAGTCTAGGATTCCTTCACCGATGTCTTCCAGTTTTAAATCTTTGCCTATTATGTTTTCCATAAATACATTGCTTGTAGAAATCTAACTTAAAAGACTTTAGACTAGGAAGTAACTTGCGATCAGTTAATACCTTTAATCGTTGTTCACTCATATGACCCAACCGTTGATGCCACAGTCGAACAGAATCATTGTCATTCTTAGATACCGTTGTCGCATGATCTAATTCAATCCTCCCTTCTAACAACAATAGGTTACCAACCTTATTTTCTTTCATAACCAGTAGAATTCCTTTGTAGACCTTCATAACTCCACCTTGAACAATAATCTTGTAACCTCTTGTGTCTAAGACTCCCAAAAAGATTAGGTTCTTCCTAAGATAAGGTACATGTCTTACATCAGTTAATATTTTAGCAGTTCCATCAAACATTTTAATTCTGATGCTACCAACTCCCATAACTTTAGATGAAATATCATTACCCATGTAAACTACTCCATCATCTATAGACTGGTAAGTAATAAACCAGTGTCTATGAAGACACGTGTGGTTTTAAGCACAAGAATATAATAGCCATTGTTGATCATGACGTGAACCAATACTAATTGATAAAACTTCATCAACCATACCTGACCCTGTTGACAAACCTGTTTCAGTTACGTTTGCTTCCTTAGTTTCTTTTGGAGGATCTTCTTTGGAGGCTTGTTGTCGCTTCCTTATTCAGGTGTCCATATTTGGCACAAAACCAACACTTGAGCTTGTTCTTTCTTCCCTTCAACTTTGACCAAGAGAAATCCCTCTGACCTTGTCCTCTTTCTTTTGGTCTGCCTCTGATCACCAATGCCTCAAATGTAGAGGTTTCTATATTGGATTTCTTCTTTGTTTCCTCAGACAATAAAGCTCCAACAATATCATCAAACTCAATACTTTCTGTTGAACTTAAACTAATGAAAGTAACGAAATGAACCCATGACGCAGGAAAAGAACACAATAATGTAATTGCCTTATCTTCATATTCAAATTTCACTCCCATGCTATCTAACTGGACTAGAAGAATATTGAAAGTATGTAGATGATCAGTTATTTTCGTACCTTCCTTCATGTGCAAACTGTACAATTTCCTTTTCAAGAAGATCCTGTTTGTCAAGGATTTCGTCATGTATAGGCTTTCCAATTTTGACCACAAACCGATTGATGTCTTCTCTGTAACAATGTTGAACAATACATCATCGACCAAACACAATCGTATGGCACTCAGTGCTATCGCATCCATCTCATCCCAGTCATTGTCTGTTATGGATTTGAGATGTTTCGCTTTTCCCAAAAGCGCCTTCACCATGCCTTCTTGCACGAGCAGATCGTGCATCTTAACCTTCTAGATCTCGAAATTGGTCTTTCCATTAAACTTTTCAAATTCGAATTTAACACTCTGCATCTTTTTCATTAGAAGGAACATAGAAAAAAAACACCGTTGCTTATAATAACCAAGGCACTTTCAAAAAACTATGTAAAGGAATAATAGTTTAATATTAATTTTTTTTTATAAAAGATTTAATATAAAACCTTTTTAACCCCACCTTTTATTAAAAGAAATTCACCTTTTTTTTGTTAAAAGGTAATTTTTTAATAAAATTCACCCCACCTTATTCCTCCACCCTTTTTCAAATTATATTTAAAACCAAATATAATAAACCTTTAACATAAGCACCCACGTGACTTGAAACTTTTTAATTAAAAAACATGCGAATGGCATCCTTTTAAAAAAGTAATATGTGCTTACTTGTTGATCATCCACGTGAATCGTGCGAGTAGTGGGGGGCACTGTTTTGTTAACTCGACGCTCTCCTTATCTAACACAGTTAGCGCTGATGAGGACAGTAATGACCAGTGCTCCCTACGTGAAGAACCCTCAGTGCTGATGCAAAACACAACGCTCCCTTCTGCGGGAGCCTCTTCCAACACAAAGCAACCCTCCAACACAACGCTTTCAATGTGGTCTCTTCCAACGAGCAGATTCTTCCAGTCTGCAGCCTCCTCAGCTCTGATACCACTTGTTGTAATTTGTAAATGCGGAAAACACAAATTAACATAATACAATCAATAAGAATGTAGACAAGAAACACAACAACTTACATGGTTCACCCAAAGGTTGGGCTAAGTCCACCAAGCATAGGTATCGGTTGTCTTATTATTCAGATCAAGGAGATTACAACAGGCTCAACTCATCTCAGGCACGCTTTAGCCTCTACGAGCATACATCAATTTATAGCAATGTACATTAGAAATTGATTATTAAATGTAATCTCATCCATAGTCTAACTTGGTCATATTGGTTACAACCAACGTTGGATTATAGGATCTGAAATCCTATTCATGGATGAATTCGTTGTCACCGTTTCCAACATTTACAGTGTACAATTTTTTTACTTTATTTGCGTACAATTTGATATGATCTCAAGGGATATATAGGGTTATGACCCACATATGTCCCCTGGGATCATATCACATTTTTTTTATTTTAGAAGGTAAACATTATGCACTCTATAATAAAGTAATTATTGTTGTATATGTTTGTATATATACTTTTAGATTTAAGGTATTTTACATTGAATATATGGGGTTATGACTCACATATGTCCCCTTGGGATCATATCACATTTTTAATTTTAGAAGGTAAACGTTATGCACTCTATAATAAAGTAATTATTCTTGTATATGTTTGTAGTATTTTACATTTGATGGTAAATATCTCAAATCATGTAATCTTTATTGCTTTGTTTGTGGATTACATATTAAGAATCTATTTCAAACTTTACCACCCAAAATATCTTATGATAAAAATAAGATATTAATGTATTAAAATGTAAGTGGTCAACCAAAACATCTCATCATAAAAATAAATAGCAATGTATTAAATGTAAGTGGTCAACATGAAATTTGTAGAACAATGAACATTAAATAAGACTAGTATAGAGAGGGAAATTTATATATCACGTGGTTGTCCCTCGGGGTCACTATGCCTTGTGCTATCATATACAAAGTTGATTTCATTTACAATACTTATAAATCATAATGACCTCAATTTTACAATATTTTCTCCACCTTCATTAGTGGCTCTGTGTTTTGGTATGGTGATTTCTCTACATTCACTTATAGGAACATGGTAAATATACTAATTTTACATTAGAATATGAATGGATCATTATTTCATATAGGTTTATCATAGTGGTGTTAACATAAGGGTTGATATTGTCAACCCTTATGCACATCCAAAACAATTATTAGGTCATCTAGATTCTTAGGAAAACATTTCTAACCTATCGAAGTAGACCAAATCAAGCATTAATTTTGAGATTGATCCAAGGGCAAAAGAGAATATCTATCCGAAAAAATCCACCACAAAGTAAACAAGGCCAAAGAATAACCCAAGAAAACAAACAAAGGGGAACTTGCATGAGTACTAAACATTAAATGGAAATAAAAAAATTCATATGTCTATACCAAAGAAAGGGGCCAAAGAGGGAGGTAATTACCAATGACTTAATCTATCTCAAGATGTTAGGATGCCTCATGATTATATTTGGACTTCAACTACATAGGTATGGAATTACGCTTCTTGTCAAGTGAAAGACATGGGATTCTCATGGTTTAACCATTAAAATGGTCTAATTATGAGGTTCACCTTTGCATGCACTTGTCAAAAATATATTAAAATCAAACTATACAATACAAATTACTTTCAAATAAGTTAACAAAATGATAACTATTCAAAAAAAATAGTTTGTAAGTAGTGTTACTTTATAGAGTTTGCGTTAAACCCATTTTGAAGGTAGAGTCCTTCATATAGAGTCCAATTTGAATGATCTGTGATTATTACAAGTTCTGGTCAAAGAGAATATGTAGTTAGTTTGAACAAAATTTCAATTATGTGGCTTGTAAGGTTTTTTGGAATGTTTGGTAGAAGTGATAGGGATATGATGTATAGGTCCATGTTTCATTTCAATACTATCTTAGTTGAAGAAGGTAGATGATTTTGTTACATGCTTTAAAACCTCATAAATATGGCCACTCATGAACAATGTTAATGGAGTGTACTAACATAGTTATAGTTTTAATTGAAAACTAAATATTGGTGAGTTGTTAATATATTCGAGATAAATAGTTTAGCTGTTTAAGAAAATTTTAATTTATGAATATGGCAATGTGGTTTAGGATTACACTTGTAGTTCTTCTAATGGTTATGAATCTTCATCAAATTCAGTATGGACACATCGTTTATATGAATAGAAATGTTTCTTGCACATATGATGGTTATTAGTCCTTGTCGAAGGCCATGACTATATGTTGACGGGCGAAATTGACCGTCCGTCAACTGGAAGAGTGGATCCGGTTCGGGGTTGTCTAAATAACCCAAGTCGTTTGGGATAACCCAACCTGATGGGTTTAGCGGTTCCGTTGGCCGATCTAAGTCCTAAGAAAACAAAAGAAAACTACTCTAAACTAACTAATCTAACTAAAAATAACTATTAAAACAAACTAATAAAAACAAAACTAAACTACTAATATATACAATTTACTATCTAATACTATAATAACTCTAAGAAAATAAATATCTCACTATTAACATAATTAAATCTTAATCACAAATGTACAATATTTACAATTTGCAGATTTGAATGAAAACCTGAGAAAAAACTCATTTGTGCTCTGTCCTAAAATAGCGAGAGCTATTGTTTTTTTATTTTTACGATTTTATAAAAAAGAAATAAGTTGAAAGACTATCTATCTAAACTAAGCAACTAAAAAAAAAAAAAACTTCTAACTACAAATCTAAACTATACGTATATCTAATTAAACTACTTATACTATACTAACAAATTAACTATTAAAATACTAAATAACAAACTGACCTGAAGAAACGCTCCAGGTTTTGTCCTGTGTATGCAATGATCGTCTTAGCTGATCAGAGGGAGGAAACCCGCACCGTATTATCCACGATATTCTCATAAACGGGAAGCTACTGTGCTCTTGAGATATAGTTACAGGACAAACAAGACATAAAAAATTCACAGCAATATTATAATTTATAAATCTTCACAGTTAGATAAATCTGTATGCAAAGACCTATACAGAATGATTCAATTAGCAAAGAAGAGAAATCTGTCATTCATTAATTGAAACAAAATAATTGTTGTGCTCTTAAATAATGCAAGAGATCAGATATGGATAACACTTTAATCAAATCACATCATCCTGCAATAGATTATGATAGCTAAAGTAGTCTATAATCAACTGCAAAGTGATATGCATTAAACTGGAAACAAAAGTTTGATATATTGAAAGCAAAAGTTGTTACAAGACATCAACTTTCGTCTCAGTCTGTATCATAAATCCATAGCCTGGTTCTCCCACAAGTGAGGATGCTTCTTATTACAAAAAATAATAAGTATTTAAAGAATTCTCACAGGGTAAAACATCCCTGTGGAAGTTATGAAAACTGTTTACAGAAAATCTGGGAAAATATCCCCTGTTTGACTAAACTAACATCCTAAAATAAAAACTATATCACACAAATATCTCCTAGACTGTCCAACATGCCCAATGCAATTCGAATGTACCTAAAAGAGGTCAAAAAATAACAAGCTAAGAGGATATTTTACTAATAAAAATGATAAAAATCTAATTCTAAAGACTAGCTACAGAATCTTGCGATTCTGTAGCTGGTCTAAATCAAATACAGAATCATATTAAAATTAATTCGAATCTTTTTATTAAAAACATATTCAAACTAAGTCATAGGGTGGCTCGGAGCACAGACCTTGGGAGTAAGGGTACTCACTAGCTAGGAAGCGTTCGATGTCAGAGTCCGAGTCTTCACTGAGGACTATGGGCTTTTGATCAATACTTGGTTTAGGTTTATTCCGGGCCAGTCTTGATATAAGCCGATCATTCTTTTTACCTTTACCGTCGACAGTAGGGTTACCTTTAACCTTTTTACTCACAGGCTTTTTTATAGCCTCAACCTTGTCTGCTAAGACGTCGAGTAGGTCGATATCAGGGTTGACCGAGGGTTTGGGAGAGGGCAATAGGGCATGGAAAGGCATGGGTATCCCGACCTTAGTTTCATTAACCACAGGCTTGTCAATTTGGATAGGCTTTGTATCAGCAAAACCATTTCGAGAAATAAAAGCTTTCCAACTATCACCATGGAGGTTTAAATGATGAACGACGATGAGTTTGATCAGGCCATGGTGAAACAAGCTACTATCGTCCTTCTCTCGTTTAAACCTCTTATCCATTTTATAAAGGCTACGCTGGAAATAAAATTGCATATTCAATGGATAACCCATGAAATTCATTAACAGTCGAAGGTGATAAAGAAAAACCAGTCCATACCGACCCTCACAGGTCACGAATTGTTTAACCACCATCAAAAGATAATGCCACCTTGGTTTAAGCATGGAAATGGGCATACCACTGTCACAGGATGTGACCTTCCGTGAGACGAACAATAACGGCCATGGCACCTCCTCAACTTTAGAGTTTTTAAACCATCGCTGGCCCGTGGCTGCTAATCCTGTGGCATAGATGATGAACTCTTCATTGATTTCAAGCTGAATGTCACCTATTTTCACCCTACACCCATCAAAATTCAGGGAGAGCTGCTGTGCAACGAACAGATTAAAACCCTCAAACCTTTGTACAAACGTGAGCCAACCATTATCTTGTAAATCTTTCCGGGCGTTATCGAACAGTAGCAGGGTTTGAATTCCGTTCGGCTCAATTCTCACTACCGGTGCCATGGATAAGAGCACATGGTGAACGATGTGAATGAGCTAGGGTTTGAACGCGGCATACACAGGGGAAAAACGCTCTGAGGTTTACCCGATGCTAGCAGAGATGAAACCGGGATAGGGGTAAACATTAATGACATCGTGCGAAGGTGGTGGAGTTGGTTCATGCATGCACGAGAGTCATATCTATAGTACAACCATCAGCACAAATAGATGTTCAACCCACTATTGATTATGTGAAACAATCAACCAATGAAATCAATGGTAAGTGTTTTTAAACATTTGCGCAATCAAAGATTATGTCATAGTTTTAAAAGAAAACACACAAATTGAAATCAATACCGAGTGTTGTATGAAACGATTCACACCAAGGGTTTAAACCATAACACCAATGCTTTTTCAAATAATCAATATGCCAAGTGAATTGATCAAATAACATGTAGATCCAATTACCAATGCATCACAACTCAATCACTCATGAAACGAAATTACATAATCAATCAAAGAATGTCAAATGCGTACAGATCAAAAGGGTTTTGCCAACTGCATTATGATAAGTGAAATGTAAATGCAATGGGCATATCGACAAGAATGATAACGACATTTCAGTGAAGATTTTAATGCGACTTCGAAAGACCAAGTTTTCACGCTTACAGTCGTGAAAACAAGAACGAAGGTAAGTGTGTAAACAACGAAAAAATAAAAGTGTCGTTTATTTGGGAATTGCGACGAAAAATTAAGGTTTGCAAAACATTGGTGTAGGCAGCTTATAAGGACAGTAGAAAAATGTGAATTGGCTGCCAACAATGGCGACACACTGGTAGAAGTAGTTATCTCTACCAAAAGAAAAAATTCATATTAGGATAGCAAAGATAATTCCAACTCAAAAATAACAACCAGAAAATCGTATAAACATCATCATTAACCAACTATTCCAGTAGTGTTTTAAAAGATGAAAATAGATAACAGTCTTAAGACCAGCGAATCATGATATTAAAGATAAAATCTTCAATACTGTTGACAGAGCCACTGCTACCAGCAGGCGTCCATAGCCTCGACAGGGTTTCCATTTAACCCACTCTGACATCTGTATCCTGCCAAGAAGTTCTAGATCAGAATAAAGGACATTTTATGGTTAAGAGGTTTCTTATCTACAAATTTTCATATACCCGACATTGCTTCGCTGCCAGCGGGCCTATTCAGTACCCCGACGAAGTTGTCTTGGCATCATGCATGCTTTTACCCGCTGCCAGCAGACCTGTTCAGCATCCCGACGGGATAACAAGCACTTCCCACAGCTCTATTATTGATTTATTTTGTTTTGTTATTCAAATATATAGTTGAGCGGGGTGACGCTGAAAATCATGATATTTTAACATATTTTTTCAGACCTCTTGGCAATACCTCTCGATCAACGATGGCTATCTTCCTTCCTTTCCTCCCTCCACGCGTGATTCCAGATCGGTATGATCTATCGACATGTAACACCCTTCCAAATCAATGGTTGTTTTTGACTCTACCTTTCGATATTTGAGAGTTTCAACTCTCAACCTTTTCTTTCCCCCGTATGAAAATCTTCCAGAGTGGAAGATCTATTACCACATGTCTCCCTGAACCTATGGTCAGGATATCCTCCGCGATTCTAGCCTTCGAGAGTTTCAATTCTCAATTTCACTTTGTTTGGTTCTCCTCCGAACATTTTACTCGGATTCTATAATCCAATGACACCTATCCTCCCATGGATCCATGACTCCCAACTACTTCGGTTGTTCGAGCTTCAGCGATTTCAAACTTTCATTCTTTTCATTCTCCCAGAGTGATTTCACCCGGAGTTTATGATCATTTGCCATGTACCCTTTCTGGATACGATGGTCCAGACTTCCCTTCGATGCTTTGGTATTCGAGAGTCTCAAACTCCTATACACTCATTTCTCCCAAAGTGCATCTATCCAAAATATCATATATGCTGACAACTGTCTCCTCGTAGATCGAAGACCCTCGACTCTTCGGCTATTTGGGGTTCGGATCTTTCAAAGTTATATGTGCTCATTCCTCCCAGAGTGTCTTCACCTGAATTTGATGGATTTATGCCACGCATCCTTCGAGATGATGGATGGTCGCAAATTACTTTGAGACTTTGGGACATTAACAAGTCTACCCTCCTATGCATACACAGCCTTAAAGCTCATGCACATACCCCTGGATCTAATGGTTGTTGATCCTCTTTGCTCAGATCCAACGGATGGGATTTGTTTCCCTCTTTTGTGCTTCCTTTGTTCCCTGGACATTGATCTAATGGTCCAGGCCTAAACAATACAATTATTTAACATGCTACCCTTCATCATGTACCCAATTATAAAACTGATAGAATCAACATAAGTATTAATTAGAATTCAACATCTTACATATCCATTAAATAAATTCAAGGAAAACCATAACTTATTCTTACATAAATAAGAACTTTTCTTGATTTCATTAAAGGAATTAAATATGACCAAACAACTGTAAAACATAACAGATAATTAGATGTTAAGCTACATTCATAGTTAAGTATCCAAATGAAGAGTTTTGGAATTTATTCCAACCCCTAAACCTGTGCAAAATGATTTAGTTTTCAATCTAAACCTTAATCTGGTCCTCAATCCATACCTTCATCTGGTCCTCCATTCAGAACTTCATTTAGTCCTCCATCTGGTCCCTGTTACAGAAAAATTTCTCATAACGGAAAATTTTGAAATAAAAAGAATACATAAAGCAAGAAATTGGTGTGGGTAGGAGTTGCAGCCCAAAAGGAAGAGGTTAAAGGTGAGGGAACATCAATCCAGGTGTTCTTGGCTAACAAAACGACCTCAAGGAGTGCCAACGAAGAGACTTTGATGAAGATACCATGAGATTTCTATATAATTTAAAATGATTTTTTAAGAGTTCCAGAAAGCATAAAAGGGAATTCTTGAGGTGTAGTACATACAAAATTTTCTAGTAATTCCTCCAAATAGAACATTACTCAACAACAAGAAAACGGGAGGATACTTGAAAGACATCGAATACTCAACAATTATGAGATTACAACACTGAGGTTGACAGTCAACATACAGAGGTAAAATTTGCTGATGCGAAGGGTGAATGTTGGATAAAACTGTCATACTCAGAAATAACCAAGGGAATAAAATTGCCAGGAAGGAAATGAATTTTGGGCGATTTGAAGTGCCCAACGCAGAGAGTAAACTAGAAATAAGAATGCCAGGAAGAAATGAATGCATGGATAATTTAAAATTTAAAACGAGTTGCGAGTCAAGCTTTCACCATGAGTTGATTCTAGTTAGTAAAATAAACACCATCTCCCTACTAGCATAACGAAATATAAAATCATTTCTCAAGAAAATTAAGAAAAAAATATAATTTTCCTGAAGACAGATAATATATTCAGAACTATACAGAGCATAGGGAACATAAACATAAATCAACCTTTTTAAAAACGCAAAGGAGAAAAGTGGTTCGCAAGGGTTAAAGATCACAAGATTTTCCCAACCCAACTCTACACTAGGTGCTAAGGAAAGAGACTCAAAACCAGAGCTACACACCTCAAGTTAGTCATTAAATGGGGTGCCTTATAATCTGGCACTCTGTTCGGTCCTGGATCCAACACCTGATATGACCCTCGATTCGGCCCTCAGTCCAGACCTTGAAATAGTAAATTTTTTTAAAAGGAAATGAATACAATACAGACATCAAACATCTTGAGGAAGGGTTGAGCCTAAAGGAAGGGACATCCAATGAATGCATAGGTTTTAAGAAGGTGAGATAATTCTTCATCCCCAAATCATTCACAAAATTAATTACCACACAATTCAAGGAAATACACAAAGATAACTGCTCAATTTCGGGGATGGTTTTTCTACAGGCCACTAGGAAATCTACCATGAACAGAGCTGCAAATTTTAGACAATACTTAACCCGGGGACCACATAAACCACTTTGCAATCTTGGGCAGTTTAAGGCTCCAAAAATTCTGTGAAACGAGACCAAATGCAGAGGGTTAAAGGCTGGCCAAAAACACACAGAGGAAGGGATGAATTTTGTGTGGTACGGCCTGCGTGCCCCAGCTTCGCAGAGGATAAAGGGATGATAATAAATCACCCAAGGGAAATGAAGAGACAATAGTCAAAAGCTAGGCGAAGTGAGAGTGAAGCACACAGGATATCTAAGAAAAATCCTGAGTGAGGAGAGAATCGTTGGGTGATTTGCTCCATAGGATTTGATCCATATGCTGAGGAGAGTGACACATAATTCACTCAAAAGAATGGGTGTTGGGGAGTAAACAAATGGGCAATTCCATGGGCATAGTCAACAAAGCGTGGGTGGTTAAACAACTGGCGGATTTTGAAAGGAAAAAAAAACCACCTAGATTGCAGGGATGAAAGGATGGACACAACAAATGAAAGGGACAGGCTGATCGAAATTACTTGGGACAAGGATAACCAAATAAAAATTGAGCTAGGTCTGAGGGATAATAAACAAAACATTTCCTCAACGCAGAAGGATGGTATTACAGTCATAGATCAAGCATTTCAATTGAAACGGGGGCACTGAGAAGGAGACAACAGATGAATTTCAGTCAAGGATGGAAATCCAATTAAATCCTTTATCAAACCAAATCAACAAGCATGCCCAACTATACAGAAACCATTTCAATTCATAAACATATAAATTCACATATAAAAAAAATTAATTAAATTACAACATAAACTATATACACGTGTATTGTAACCGAAGGGAAAAGAATCTGAATCTTGTTGTCCCACACTTGCAATCCATCCAGCTCCTTTTTGAGACCTCACTAGTACCTCCCAACCAATGATAGGGGTACTCTTCTTTCTCCTGAGCCCCTCGAGTAGCAAAGGGGCCAAGCACACAAACCAGAGAATAAGCTATCTCCGAACTCACCTCGCAAGGTCGAGCTACCACTCCTACCCGAGATGGGTATCCCAACTCCCACAAGAAAAATTCAGTCAATAAAAATATGGCAACATAGCCCTACGCTTGCCAAAAAGTGATCCCCTTTTCTTTTCTCTTCCATCTCTTTTATACATTTATTCTTAAGGACCCTTCTATTTGCATATTAACTTAGTTTTATTCAAAATTAATTAGGAAATATTCTCCCCCATACACTTGTCACCCAATCCCTTAGTTGCACTAGATATTCATTTAATTAATTAAATTAATTTGCCAATTTCCCTCACCCACCTAAAAGCATTCCTAAAACCACTCATTGTTATCCCTTTATTCCTTCAATTTCCTTTAATGACTGACACCCTTCTTAAATTTTAGTTGATTTCATTTTAGGAAATTTCCCTAGACTAGATTCCTTTCTATGTTCCACATTTCGTTTGAATTTAAAATTTCCCCCTTTTTATCTAAGTTTGTATTTAGGAAGTATTGCACAAAGACAACAGTTAAATTTTTAGATAATTTAATCCTCCTTTAAATTCTAAAATTTACCTTTCCCCCCTTTTTTTTTCTTCATTCCCCTTTATTAATTGTTTAATTAATTTTTAGTCCTCTTATCCTACTTAGACCTAGGCTTCAAATTCAACTAGACTTAGCAAATTTTTAAGTGAAAGGTTATAATTTAATAAACTTCACTTATACATAATTAATTTCAGGTTGACCATGTCAAGCTAAGATATTTTTTTCTAAGAACCTAGGTTCATTGAATCACCTATTTTTAAACCTCGCGACGTGCCCTTTAGATGCACTACATGCTCCAAGGGTGCCACTCGCACTTTGACTGATTTTGGTAGACGTCAAGCCCTTGGAGTCAATACTTCGTTAGCTAACCTTGTGGGAGACTAAGGGCCTCTAAGGAATAAGGACCCTACCTTATTGCATGCCCCTTAGAATCTTCGTGAGCAATTGTCTCAGTTTTCTCTCACTACAACGTGGATCTCTTGAACTAGGTAATTGTTAACCTATAGTTCGAGCCACGACGGGAGTGCTAGTAGGTTGTGGCAGGGCAGCTGCCACACCTCTCCCTCAATATCTTTGGTTTTCATGCATGACCCATTTACTCTAAATGTGAGTCTGATCAACAAGTAATCGCGAACCTACATCCATCAATGGAACATGTCAGCGATCCATAAACAACATCATAATATAACTAGTCATATGTCACATATGCAATAACAAAAATACTCAAACCATATACAGTCCACTCCCTGACTCAATCCAGAGTCCAAGGAGGTCCATTGATGTCATCATCATCCTCAATATACCAAGATTCCTATAAACTCAGGAGAAACCAATCAATAGCACTTGTCTATACATAATAACATAACATGACATCATAATCCACAATCATATCATCATAATCCATAAGCGAAGCAGTCAATCATATAATGAACTGGATCACTTGCAAGCAAGTGTCCTCAAAGAACAAGTCACATCAGGTGTGCGCAAGAGAAAGATGTTATAGGATGTGGTAAAGGAATAATATGGCCTTGTTGGAAACTATGTGGACCAGTAAATGAGATGGACCAAACAACGGCAAGAAAGGGGCCAAGGAGTTTCGGAGTTCACCAATATCTTCCGTACCTTGAGAACTAAGCTGCGTATCAAATATTCCGAATGACATTTGGTTCTGAAATACCATGGGACTCTACAGAGATACATCCAAACTGAAATGGATTTTCTAGACATCTCATCAATCAGTTTTTCTTATTGATATGCTGTTAAAATCGAGCATAAGTTTTAGCACCATAAAAAATGAGAGTTTGGTTCTGCAAATCGGCAACAACCAAAGTACAAGGCACAGGAAAAGAAGGTTCACGGAAAGACGAAGAAGGACACTGGAAAATTGTGTGATTTCCACAAAATAGCATGTCACAACAGTGATGAATGTCGCTCAAAAAATTCATTGGTGGACAAGATAAAAGACAAGGAGTCGAACCCTCATTCAGAATTTGATTGTGAAAATACTGATAGAATACAGATCATTGACGTAGACCCCACTTCTATTGTTGCAACTGTAGCAATTCAACCAGAAGAACCAAAATATTATGAACAGGGGGAGCCCCTTTTTAATTCACAGATGTGGGTGAAGGGGATCCCACTGTATTTTATTGTTGATAGCAAAAGCCAAAAGAAACTCATCTCAGGAGACGTCGTCAAACAGTTGGGATTGTCGACAACACCACACTTGCGGCCATACAACATCAGGTGGATTCTTCAGGGATAAGATCTTTGTGTCAACCAATAGTTTCGATTGTTATACGACATCCATCCTTTCAAGAACGAGGTGTTATGTGATGTCCCCCCCTGTATGTCTCTGATGTTCTCTTGGGATAGCCATATATGTGGAAGCGCCATGCTATTTATGAGTCTCGACCCCGTAGTGTCATTGTTACTCTTGGGGGGTCATCTCTATAGGATACCAGTGGTAATTATGACTTTTCCCACCTAAAAAGTGTCTCAATGTAGTATCTCATACTACAAAATTCAGCTTCTTCACAGTCTGTTCAAAGCATGAACAAAAGAACGCCACTGTAGCCTCAGTACAAGCACCCTCTATCCAATAGAAGAAGGTCAAAAATATTGCAGCAAAGTGTAAAGATTCCTTCTACACATAGGAATCTCATTTATCCAGATTGGTTAAAAGGGTCCAACCCTTCCAGCCATAGGCTCGTGACAACCTTCAACAAGATAAGCAGCGCAACTTCTCCAACAAGACAAGCAACTCATTAAGATGCAGATTCAACAAACACGTTTTACTCTCCCCCAGGAACTCAAAGCAATGGACACCATTGCTTAATAAGGAGGGAGGATTTATCCAGGTGGATATTGGTGGCCACCCACCTTTTCCAACTAGCGCAAAACATTTTTCTTGCAATTTTGGTAATTTACTATTTTTAGAAGTTTTTAACTTCCGGGGCCATTTTGAGGGCCTAAATAAAAAACTTTCAGGATCTATATTGGCAATGATATCCAAAGGCTTTGATTGATCCCCAAAAATGAATCTCCTCAATGATACCTTTCCAACGGGCTATCGTGCACCCCAAATGGAGATTGATGCAGGAGCATCGCTCCACCTCAGCAACGCGCCAACATTCCAACATATTAGCACACATTTCAGAGAAGGAGAGGCATTGACCCTCCCATTTTTAAATTTGAAATATAATCCTATATTGATTCATGTTGTAAGGTTGAGTGAAAACCAATCCATATCTCTGAATAGAAAAAAGATAAGGTTTCCTTTAATGGTTTACAGGTTGATGGCTCTAGGTTCAATTCAAACTAGATGGCCATTTATGAAACTTCAATGTAATAGATGAGGTTAGATGGAGAGGATAAGCTATTAGAGATGATGCAAATGCGCCACCCAGGGCACACCGGCTCTCACAATACCTTCTCCTTGAACGACCCGAAGAACAAAAATGCTCTTCAAACCCCCTTATCGGGAGTTCTCTACACCCACAGGATGCTCTTTATGATTTCCCATTGTCCTATCGGGAAATTGGGCCTCGCGTGATCGCGAGTCCTACACTCACGTGATCGGGTCTTACAAATCCCCGAACCCCGATGAATATTCTCTGAATGCTTTCAGTGCTCCTATCGGGAATTTTCCCCCATCGGGAAATTGACATTGGCATTGTTGTAGACAACTCGCCTTCCAAATCCCCGATTCCCGGTATGTTGACACCTGTTCTCCACTCAAACACTGTGACCGCGTGGTTGTCACGATTCGGATTTTCGCGACTCCTCCTGCAGCGATTCTCATGACACTAGGAATCCCGATATGCCGATCCCCGATGCACATGAGAACTAGCCCTTCCACATCACTATCTCCCTCGTCGCTCCATCGGGTATCGCGAAATCACGATTTCTGATGCAACAATTCCTTGGTATGCAGAAACCTCGAAACGTCGAACCCCGAATCCTCTAGATCCTCAGACATGCGTCCCTCAAATCGAACGGCTCCGGCTGTGTTGGGAAATCACGGATCGCGATTTCATTGTGCAAGAGTTTCACGACTCCAGAAACCCCGATATCCCAAACTCCGACTCTCCGGGATCTCTCGCCACGTGTCCCTGCTAAGATCAGTGGCTCTGATTCTATCAAGAAATCGCGGATCGCGATTTCTTGTTGTGCAAATTCCTTGCCTGCGAAAACTCCAATACCTCCAAACGCTGACTCATCTGGATCTCCCACCACGCGTCCTCGCCAATGGATGACTCAAACTCCCATCGGGAAATCGTGGATCGCGATTCCAATATGCAAGAGTTTCAGAACTCCAAAAACCCCGATTCTTCGATGAGCTGAACCCCGACTCTCCTCTGGATGTCTGATGCGTGTCCAGTCAAGATCCACGGCTGAGATCCTTCCTCGGGATTTTAGGAATTTGAAGGTCTCTGATTCTTACCCTATGAAAACCCGATGAATTCGATATCCTGATGACTTATCCTATATTATCTAGGGCTTAAACCTGTCGCAACTTTGCAAGATCTAACGACTGACGGGATTTCGCCAATCTCTGCTACGAATCCTGGTCGTCGATTCCTCTTTTCCCTTCTTAAGGGCTTCTTGGCACAGAAACCTCCTGTGAAGTCTTCGATAATGATATCACAAAGGTGCTATACCTCCTGAGATTTTCACTCTGATTATTTCAGAGAAACTTGCGCGCACTCCTTGCGCTCAAGTGTTGAATCTCTCCCCAAGTGTTGAATCTCTCCGACTCTGCGCACTTCCTGCAGCAGTAGTCTTCGACCTCCTTTGCTCAGATTTACAACTGAGACTTCTTATTCTGCCTACGCACTCCTTGCATGAATTCAACAGCTCACTTCCACTTCTGGGTGAATGAGAACAAAAGTTAAACTACTGAGCCTTCATCAACGCACTCCTTGCGGATGAATTCAACTGCACACCTTGCAGGAATCTCCTGACTTAGACAGAGAAACAATTGAAACTCATTCCATCTCCCTTTCAGACTTCAGTTTTAAACATAAAGTCACATGCACAGCATATACAAAGCAAATGCATATCAAGAAGCAAACATTCATGAGCACATAAACAATATACACAGAGAAACAACACCAGCCATGAGTTTGAATCAGAACTTCCTTCTATTAATTCAAATGCCTGTACATGGGTGTTCTTCATACACTTTTCTCTGCCTTCTCTTCTCTTTTCCTGAAAGTTTCCATATGTTACAATGGTACAATGAGGGTGTCTATATCCGTTTTCCCTCTCGAATCTCTAAACTATCAAATCTAGACTTAAAATCCTATCTACCAACATTAACTAGATTAAATGCCTCCTATCTACTTCAGACAAGAGCGTATGGCTCGAGGTATGATACAATATATAAAAGGCGCTCCTTCATAAATGGTTCCTTGAAGGTTTGGCGCTTCATTTCCAAAAAGAAGTTTTCAAAGCAATATGTCATGTGTTAAAAAAACACATGCACTGGCTCCACGCTCACTTTGGTAATTGCGATGCTCCTGCATCATACTCCCTTGCTTGAAAGATTTCATGGGCTCCTGTCCATGAGCTCCTGCACGGTCTATCCATTCTTTTGAATCTCTGCTTCCGTCTCCCAGCTGGCATCTTCCACTGGATGGTTTTTCCATTTGACCAGATACTCGAAGTATTGCTTCCGTCTGGTCTTTTTTCTCACCCTCTTATCAAGTATACGCTCCATCTGTGGCTTTTCTGCAATCGGCATCTGCTTCTGCCACTGGATTTCTAGCTGTTCATCATTTCCATCTCCTGCTTCCTCAGCCTTATAGGGATATAAGTCTGAGCCATTGAATGTCGGAGATATTCCGATCTCATCCGACAACTCAATCTCATAAGCATTTCCTCCCAATTTCTTTAGGACTCTGCATGGTCCAATTTTCTTCATTTTCAACTTGTTGTATGTTCCCCTTGGGAAAATTTCCTTCCTCAGATGTGCTAGAACTAGATCACCAACCTCGAACTGAAGTTGTCTTTGATGCTGATCCGCTCTGCGCTTATATTCCTGGTTTGATTCCAGCAATCGCTCCTTCACCCTGCTGTGAAGTTCTTTCATCGCCTCTGCGAATTCTTCAGCGCTTGCGCTCATAGTCATTATCTTCTCTGAGTCCCTCAGTTCAGATAATCCTCTTGGCTGCCTACCATATACAATTTCAAATGGACTTTTTCCTGTACTCCTATTCACTGAGTCGTTGTATGCGAATTATGCCTGTGGTAACACATTGTCCCAGCTGCTATGGTGCTCTGTCACCAAGCTTCTTAATAAATCTCCCAGACTTCTATTTACCACCTCTATTTGCCCATCTGTCTGTGGATGATAGGAAGAACTAAACATCAATTTAGTCCCCATCTTCTTCCAGAGTGTCCTCCAGAAATGTCCAATGAATTTCGTATCCCTGTCCGATACTATACTTCTGGGTAAACCATGAAGTCGAATGACCTCCTTGAAGAACAAATTTGCGATGTGAGTCGCATCGCTGGTCTTATGGCATGGAATAAAATGTGCCATTTTGGAAAACCTGTCAACCACCACAAAGATCAAAGCATGTCCTCTTTGCGTCCTAGGCAATCCCAATATGAAATCCATGCTGATTTCATTCCACAGCCTCTCGGGTATGGGTAATGGTTGATAGAATCCCACATTCTACTTCCTGCCCTTTGAATGCTGGCAAATTCTACATCTGTCGACAAACTTCTTAACCTATGACCACATTCTTGGCCAAAAGTATGCTTCGCTCAGCTTTGCAAATGTCTTGTCGTGGCCAAAATGCCCTGCTAATCCACCACTGTGCTTCTCCTTTACCAAATTCTCCCTCATGGAGCAATTCGGAATGCATAACTGATTTCCTTTGAACAACAGTCCATTCTGGATCATGTAATCTATCCATGGGCTTCTGTCTCTGAGAACTGGATTCTCAGTTGCTTCATATGCCTCTGCAAAATCTGCATCACCTGCATACATGTCCCTAAGATTTTCAAAACCCAATGTTTTGACTCGGAACTCCTGCAGCAACAAACACTTCTTGCTCAAAGCATCAGCCACTTTGTTAGCAGTACCTGAAATGTGTTTAATTATAAATGTAAAATTATGCATATACTCTACCCATTTAGCATGTTTCTGATTCAACTTCTCCTGTTGAGTCACAAACTGCAATGCATGGTTATCACTATACAAAACAAATTCTTTTGGAATCAAATAATGCCTCCACTTCTTCAGCGCCTGTATGATAGCATAAAATTATTTGTCATACGTGGAGTACTTTACTTTTGCCTCATCCAGCTTTTCGCTGAAATATGCAATTGGTTTGTCCTCCTGGCTCAAGACCACTCCTATGGCAAAGCCACTTGCATCACATTTCACCTGGAACACTTTCGTAAAATCAAGCAACACCAAAACCGGTTGTTCTGTGATCTTCCACTTCAAAAGATTGAAGTTCTTCTCTGCCTCTTCAGTGCAATGAAAAGATTTTATGTCTTTTCCTGACTGTGTCCATTATCGCTGCGCTAATTCCACTGAAATTCCTGATGAATTTTCGGTAGAAACTAGCTAGTCCATGAAAACTTCTCACCCCAAAAATATTTCTCGGTGATGGCCAATTTTTAATTACCTCCACTTTACTTGGATCCATATTTAATTCATTCGCCGATATGACAAACCCCAAGTAAATGAGTTTTGTCTTCATAAATGAAGATTTCCTCATGTTGATCAACAACTTCTCCTGCTGTAGCTTCCTCATTACTGCAGCTAAATGCTTCAGGTGTTCTTCTTTCGTTTTACTGAAAATCAATATGTCATCTAGATAAACAATGACAAACTTACCAATGAATTCCTTCAGCACTTCATTCATCAATCTCATGAAGGTACTCGGTGCATCCGTCAATCCAAACGGAATGACTAGCCACTCATACAACCCTTCGCTGGTTTTGAAGGTTGTCTTCCACTTGTCGCCTTCCCTCATGCAAATCTGATGGTATCCGCTTTTCAAATCAACCTTTGAAAAAAATTTGGCTCCACTTAAACAATCCATCAAGTCATCCATCCGTGGAAATGGAAACCTGTACCTGATGGTTATCTTGTTGATCTCTCTTGAATCGGTGCACATTCTCCAACCTCCATCTTTCTTTGGACTCAATATCGTTGGAATGGCACATGGAATTAAACTCTCCCTGATCATTCCTTTATCTAACAGTTCCTGTACCTGCCTTTTGACTTCTTCATTTTCCTGCAGCGTCAACCTGTACGCAGCTTTGTTTGGCAAACTAGCTCCTGGTATGAGGCCTATATGATGACTCACACTCCTCATCGGTGGCAACGAATGAGGTAATTCGTTTACCACAATGTCAGCGAACTCTTCCAATAGTTACTGAATTTCTTCCGGCAAGTCATCCAGTCTTGTGCTGGTCAAAATGATCCTTGGTTTCCCGACAACAAAGAATTGTGGATCTTCCTTCTTCTTTACTTCCGCCAGAAGTTCCTTCCCACTCATGAGAAGTACAATATTTCTTGTTTCTGGTTTTACTTCTTTATCCTTAATTGGAAGTAGCATATGTGTTCTTCCATTCTTCTCCAAAGTATACGTATTCATCTTCCCATCATGAATTACGTTCCTGTCATATTGCCATGGTTTGCCTAGCAATAAATGACATACATCCATAGGAATAACATCACAGAGTATTTTATCGTTATATCCTCCTATCTCGATGTCAACTAAGCACTGTTTGGTGACACTCACCTGATGTCCCTTCTGTAGCCATGAGACTTTATATGGACTCGGGTGATCAGTTGTCTCCAGCTCTAGTTTCTCCACCATCTCGGTTGAAACGAGATTATTTGTGCTTCCGCTATCCACAATAACCTTGCACTTCCTGTCTTTGGTCTTGCATGTGGTTCTGAAAAGTTGGTTCTTTGAGCCGTGTCCTCCACTTCCTTCTCGGGTGTTAAGAGAACCTTACGCATCATCAATGACCTTCCGTCTTCTGCATCTTCTACCTCAGCATCTCGCCTCTGTGCCTTGGCGATGTGAGCTTCTCCTCCATCCTTCTTCCTATCTAGATAGTCAACTGCCTTGTGTCCATTCTTTCCACACGTGAAGCATGTGATGACTCCACCTCTGCCTCTTCCTCTACCTATGGTACGAGGAAATGTGTTATTATCAGCATATCCTGTGCTCTGTTCTGTCTGTTTCCTTCGTTGTTCAGCGTGTTGGACTCGCTGTGAACTTCCACCTCTTTTTGTTCTAGTCTGAGGCTTCTTCTAGTCATCCTTGGATTTCTGGAACCTATCTTGGGAAACTGACTTACCTTTTGGCTAGCTCCTACCTCGGCCTCGCTGTGTTGGCTTACGGCTTAGCTTCTCTTCAGCTTTCAATGCCATTTGATACGTATCCTCCACCGTTCTGATGGTTGTCATACTCATCTCATCCTAGATATCGTATCTCAAGCCATTCATATACCTGGAAACTTTTTCATCATCACTCTCCCGATGACCTGCTCTGATATTTAGCTTGTAAAATTCCTTAGTTAACTCCTTTACTGTCATCAACTTCTATCTCAGGTTCTGCATTCTCCTGAATAGTGTGATTTGATAATCCCTTGGGATGAACTTTTCCTTCATCTTCGCAATCATTCGATCCCATCTTTTTATCTTTTGCTTGCCTTTGGAACATCTATCCGCTTGAAGCTCGTCCCACCATAATGTTGCGTGTCCCTTCAGTCATGCGACAACATGTCTAACCTTCTTATCCTCTTTGATATCCTCATAATCGAAGTAGGTGTCAAGAGCTCTAATCCAATCCAGAAGCTCTTCTACATCCAGACTCCCTTCATAAGCTGGAATGTCCATCTTTGTTTTTGAACTCATCCGGGCGATAGCTTTGATTAATCGCTCATTGGCTGCATCTTCGGCTGCAATTTCTCCTTGTTGTTCAACTTCAACTTCGCCTTCGGAGTCACTCATATCTCCAGCACTGGATGTGCATCTCTGCGCTACTTCCATATCTTCTAATCTCTCTTAGAGATCACGTATCTGCCTCTCCATTTCTGTATTATGTGATTGTCTTCCTCTTCCTCTCTGGTTCCCCCTATCCTTTGGATCGGGTGATTGTCTTTCTCTTCTTGGCGGCATGGTGAAATCTCCTTTTCTTCCCTACTACAGAAAACAAAGAACCTTTCTCACTTTGATACCACTCTACGTGTATCAGAGTGCTCCTTTTATTCTTCTGTCCTCCTGCCTAAAATATACAGACAAGAAATCCGCTCTGATACCACTCTGATGCAAACGCGCCACCCAGGGCATGCCCGCTCTCACAGGACCTTCTCCTTGAACCACCTGAAGAACAGAAATGCTCTTCAAAACCCCTTATCGGGAGTTCTGTACACCCACAGGATGCTCTTTATGATTTTTCGTTGTCCTATTGGGAAATTGGGCCTCGCGTGATCGCGAATCCTACACTGACGAGATCGGGTCTTACAAATCCCCAAACCCTGATGAATATTCTCTGAATGCTTTCAGTGCTCCTATCAGGAATTCTTCCCCATCGGGAAATCGACACTGGCGTTGTTGTAGACAGCTCGCCTTCCAAATCCCTGATTCCTGGTATGTTGACACCTGTTCTCCACTCAAACACTGTGACCGCGTGGTTATCACGATTTAGATTTTTGCGACTCCTCCTGCAGCGATTCTCATGACACTAGGAATCGCGATATGCCGATCCCCGATGCACATGAGAACTAGCCCTTCCACATCACTATCTCCCTTGTCGCTCTATCGGGTATCGCGAAATCGCGATTTCTGATGCAACAATTCCTTGGTATGCAGAAACCCTGAAACGCCGAACCCCGCCTCCTTTAGATCCTCAGACACGCGTCCCTCAAATCGAACGGCTCCAGCTGTGTCGGGAAATCATGGATTGCGATTTCATTGTGCAAGAGTTTCACGACTCCGGAAACCCTGATATCCCGAACTCTGACTCTCTGGGATCTCTCGCCACGTGTCCTTGCTAAGATTAGCGGCTCTGATTCTATCAGGAAATCACGGATCGCGATTTCTTGTTGCGCAAATTCCTTGCCTGCGAAAACTCCGATACCTCCAAACACCGACTCGTCCGGATCTCCCGCCACGCGTCCTCACTAATGGATGGCTAAAACTCCCGTCGGGAAATCGCGGATCGCAATTCCAATATGCAAGAGTTTCACAACTCCAGAAACCCTGATTCTTCGATGAGCTGAACCCCGACTCTCCTCTGGATGTGTGACATGTGTCCAGTCAACATCCACGGCTGAGATCCTTCCTCGGGATTTTGGGACTTTCAAGGTCTCCAATTCTTACCCTATGAAAACCCGATGACTTCGGTATCCCGATGAATTCTCCTCTATTAGCTAGGGCTTAAACCCGATGCAAATTTGCAAGATCTAACGACTGACAGGATTTCGCCAATCTCCGCTACGAATCCTAGCCGTCGATTCCTCTTTTCCTTTCTTAAGGGATTCTTGGCACGAAAACCGCCTGTGCAGTCTTCGATAATGATATCACGAAGGTGCTATACCTCCTGATCTTTTCAATCTGATTCTTTCAGAGGAACTTGCGCACACTCCTTGCGCTCAACATCCAACAACTCCCCAAGTGTTGAATCTCTCTGACTCTGTGCACTTCCTGCAGCAGCAGTCTTCGACCTCCTTTGCTCAGATTTACAACTGAGACTTCTTCTTCCGCCTGCACACTCCTTACATGGCTTCAACAAATCACTTCCACTTCTAGGTGAATGAGAACAAAAGTTAAACTACTGAGCCTTCATCAACACACTCCTTGCGGATGAATTCAACAACACACCTTGCAGGAATCTCCTGACTCAGACAGAGAAACAATTGAAACTCATTCCATCTCCCTTTCAGACTTCAGTTTGAAACATAAAGTCACATGCACAACATATACAAAGCAAATGCATATCAAGAAGAAAACATTCATGAGCACATAAACAATATACACAGAGAAACAACACTAGCCATGAGTTTGAATCAGAACTTCCTTCTATTAATTCAAATGCCTGTACATGGGTGTTCTTCATACACTTTTCTCTGCCTGCTCTTCTCTTTTCCTGAATGTTTCCATATGTTACAATGGTACAATGAGGGTGTCTATATCCGTTTTCTCTCTCGAATCTCTAAACTATCAAATCTAGACTTAAAATCCTATCTACCAGCATTAACTAGATTAAATGCCTCCTATCTACTTCAGACAAGAGCGTATGGCTCGAGGTCTGATACAATATACAAAAGGAACTCCTTCATAAATGGTTCCTTGAAGGTTTGGCGCTTCATTTCCAAAAAGAAGTTTTCAAAGCAATATGTCATGTGTTAAAAAAACACATGCGCTGGCTCCACGCTCGCTTTGGTAATTGCGATGCTCTTGCATCAAGAGACCTCTTTTGTAAGGAGATCCAGTATCCAACTTCATATAGATTCTTAGGAGACTTAGGAGGTATAATAGTTCTGAGAGAGAGCTTGAGAGAAATAGGACTCTGCTACAGTCAAGTTTTTGTAAACATCTATATAGACACACAGAGATAATAGAAAAGCAGTTTTTCCTGCATATAGTGTGTTTATGTGTTTTTATTCATTATTATGTTTGTATAAGTCATTCATGTTGTGAATGCATGAACAAGTGAATTATTTAATGAGTTTCAATTGTTTCTCTTGTTTGAGTTTTTGAGTGCAAGGAGTGCACACAATCCGCAAGGAGTGTGTTGACACAGGTGAGTTAACCTCATAGAAGCTCAGGAGGGATATCGTTGTATCTTCATCAGGAAGTGAAAGGAATGCATAGGAAGAACTCTATGGTGAGTTCGAAAAGAGACAGAGTTACTGAAAACTTTGTAAGGAGGAGCTCTGGAAGGTGTGCATCGAGCAAGGAGAACATCAAGAGGGTGAGAAGAATTTATTTTCAAGAAATCCTTCGGATATGAGTTTGACGAAATCCAAGAAATGCAAGCAGTGCATGGAAGATCAAAATCTTCGAGGAGATAAAGCTTAGAAGAGATAACACAAGGATTTGATATGAGATAGAATTATTCTAAGTCCAAAATCTCAAAAGAGATAACGCTTTCAAAAGAGTAAGAGAGATTCAAATAGTCAGGTTCGAAGGAGAAAGATCAAAGTTCAGAACCTTTGAACACTTATAGAAATATTCCAAGTCAGAATAAGTCAAAAGATCAGGAGGAGGAGCGACAAAAACCCTCAGATCGGTTGTAGGGAGGAGCCTGGACCGTTAGATCAACATCCAGTGAACAAAGGAAGCGCAGAAGAGGGAAGAAGATCCCATCCATTGGATCTGAGAGCAAAGGATCAACAATCATTAGATCCGGGGGTAAGTGCACGAGACTTAACGTTGTGTACGCATATGAGGGTAGACTTGTTAAAGTCCTAAAGTCACAAAGTCATTTGGGACCGTCCATCATCTAGGAGGATGCATGGCATAAATCCATCAAATTTAGGTGAAGACGCTCTGGGAGGAACGAGTGCACAGATGTTTGAAACATATGAAACTCGAATAGCCGAAGAGATGAGGGTCATCGATCAACGAGGAGACAATTGCAGATTTGATATTTCAGATAGATGCACTCCGAGAGAAATGAGTGTATAGGAGTTTGAGACTCCCGAAGCCTGAAGCACTGAAGAAGATGAAGGGAAGTCAGGACTGTCATATCCAGAAAGGGTACATGGCGAATGATCGTAAACTCTAGGAGAATGCGAAGGATGAAAGTTTGAAATCATCGAAGCCCGAAAAAGTGAAGTAGCTGGGAGTTGTCAATCCACGAGAGGACAGGTGTCATTGGATCATAGACTCCAGGTAAAATGTTCGAAGGAGAACTGAACAAAGGGAAATTCAAAATTGAAACTCCCGAAGGCCAGACTCGCAGAGGAGATCCTGGCCTTAGGTTCAGGGAGACAGGTGGCAATAGATCTTCCACTCCAGAAGATTTCTATATGGGGGAAAGAAAAGGTTGAGAGTTTAAAATCCCGAAGCCTGAAAGGTGGAGTCAACAACAGTCTTTGATTTGGAAGGGCGTTACGTGTCGACAGATCATACAGATCTGGAACCCTGCGTTGAAGGAGGAAAGGAAGGCAGATAACCACTGTTGATCGAGAGGTAGCGCCGAGAGGCAAGAAATCGATGGACGAGAAGGATTTTAGGGCCAGGACATGATCGAACGTTAATTTTCCTTGAGCGGGCCACAATTGGAACCACGGTATAGCCAAGGGCCACAGTCCAGACTTCCCTTCAGCTTCTTCGGTGCTTCAGGCTTCGGGAGTCTCAAACTCCTATACACTCATTTCTCCCAAAGTGCATCTATCTGAAATCTCAGATCTGCTGACAAATGTCTCCTCATAGATCTAATACCCTCAGCTCTTTGGCTATTTAGGGTTCATATGTTTCAAACTTTTGTGCACTCGTTCCTCCCAGAGCATCTTCACCCAAATTTGATGGATTTTTGCCACACGTCCTCCCAGATGATGGATGGTCCCAAATGAATTATTCTCGGATGTTAATTTTCCTTGAGCAGGCCGCAATTGGAAGCACGATATTTCAAAGGGCATACGTGGCCCTTGGCAATATTGTGGTTCCAATTGTGGACCGCTCAAGGAAACTTAACGTTTGGGCATGTCTTGGCCCCACAATAGTTCTCGTCCATCAATTTCTTGCCTCTCGACACTACCTCTCAATCAACAACAGTTATCTGCCTTCCTTTCCTCCTTCCACACGTGATTCAAGATCGCTATGATCTGTCTACACATAATGCCCTTCCAAATCAACGGTTGTTGTTGATTCCGCCTTTCGGGCTTCGGGATTTTCAACTCTCAACCTTTTCTTTCCCCTGTATGCAAATATTCCACAGTGGAATATATGTTGCCACCTGTCTCCCTGAACCTATGGTCAGGATATCCTCTGCGATTCTAGCCTTTGAGAGTTTCAATTCTCAATTTATGTTTGTTTGGTTCTCCTTCGAATGTTTTACCCAGATTCTACAATCCAATGACACCTATCCTCCCATGGATCGATGGCTCCTAGCTACTTTGGTTCTTAGGGCTTCATAGATTTCAAACTTTCATCCTTTTCACTCTACTGGAGTGATTTCACCTAGAGTTTACGATCATTTGCCATGTACCCTTTCTGGATCTGATGGTCCAGAATTCCCTTCGACGCTTTAGGATTCAAGAGTTTCAAACTCCTATACACTCATTTCTCCTGGAGTGCATCTATCCAAAATATCATATATGCTAACAACTGTCTCCTTGTAGATTGATGACCCTCGGCTCTTCGGCTATTCGAGGTTCGGATTTTTCAAACTTTTGTGTGCTCATTCCTCCCGGAGCATCTTCACCCAAATTTGATGGATTTTTGCCATGCGTCCTCCCAGATGATGGACGGTCCCAAATGCCTTCAGGACTTCGGGACTTTAAAAAGTCTACTCTTCTATGTGTACATAGCATTAAGGCTTGTGCACTTACCCTCGGATCTAACGATTTTTTATCCTCTGTGTTTAGATCCAATGGATGGGATTTGTTTCCCTCTTCTACGCTTCCTCTATTCGTTGGATATTGATCTAACGGTCCAGGCTCCTCCCTACATCCAATATAATGGTTTTTGTCGCTCCTCCTCCTGATATTTTGAATTCTTCCGACTTGGAAGATTTATGTAAGTGTTCAAAGGTTCTGACCTTTGATCTTTCTCCTGCAGACCCGACTATTTGAATCTCTCTTACGCTTTTGAAAGCGTTATCTCTTCTGATATTTTGGACTTAGAATAAGTCTGTCTCATATGCACTCTTTGCGTTATATCTTCTAAGCTTGATATCCTCGAATATTTCGATATCCCACTCGCTCCTTGCGTTTCTGGGATTTATTCAAACTCAGATCTGAAGGATTTCTTGAAAATAAATTCTTCTCACCCTCCTGGATTTCTCCTTGCTCGATGCACACCTTACAGAGATCCTCCTTACCAAGTGTTCAGTAACTCTGTCTCTTTTCGAACTCACCAGAGAGTTGTTCCCATGCATTCCTTGCACTTCCTGATCAAGATTCAATGGTATCCCTCCTGAGCTTCTCTGAGGTTAACTCACCTCTGTCAACGCACTCCTTGTGGATTGTGTGCACACCTTGCACTCGAAAACGCAAAGAAGAAAAACAATTGAAACTCATTCAATACTTCACCATTTCACGCATTCACAACGTGAATGACATATACAAGCATAATAATGAAAAACAAATGCATAAACACACTATATGCTAGAAAATTTTGTTTTTTATTATCTTTGTGTGTCTATACAGATGTTTACAAAAACTAGACTATAACAGAGTCCTAGTTCTCTCAACCTCTCTCTCAGAACTATTCTACCTCATAAGTCTCCTAAGACTCTCTATGTAGTTTGATACCATATCTCCTTACAAAAGAGGGCTCTACGAGCTTATCCTCTCCAGCTAACCTCATCAATTACATTGAAGTTTCATAAATGGCCATCTAGTCTGAATTGAACCTAGAGCCATCAACCTGTCAACCATTAAAGGCGACCTTATCTTCTATTTGTTCAAATATATGTCTTGGTTTTCACTCAAGCTTACAACATGAATCTGTATAGGATTATATTTCGAATTTAAAAATGGGAAGGTCAATGCCTCTCCTTCTCTTAAATGCACGCTGATGTGCTGGAATGATGGCATGTTGTTGAGGTGGAGTGATGGTCCTGCATCAAAGATTGTATGCCAAATTTATTCCCCTGAGAATTTGATACATTGAACTACCCAAAATGGGGTCCACAAAACTGTTGGCTTTTCATCTTTTGGGGTTAGGGTGTTGGATTTTATTTATGATAAAAAGGCCTTTGGAGTCTCATTGTAAAATCATATTCTTGCGAATGTGAGTAGCGAACACATCTCTTCTCAGAGATAAGTTGCCCCCATTCTAGCGAGTCTTTCACTTTGTATTTTTACAATCTTTGTACATTTTATCTCATTAATATAAAATTGTGTATTATTGTATCTCTTTGTTTATGGTTGCATATATGATACATTTATGTTATATTATTGGATATCCAAGATATCTCTGTAATTTTCGTTAGTGTATCTCTGCTCTCATTTCGTGTTGAATATAATATGGATTAGTGGTATCAGAGCAGGTTGTTCTTGATAGTTTTTTAGTGCATGTCCCCGATGAGTTCCGAGTATAGAAAGTTGGGTCTCGAGATTGTCTCTCTTGAATACAAATGCTCTCTCACATCTGACAAACCCTCCATGGTGGAAGAAAAGAAAATGGAAAGAGAAGATGATTCTATTAATCTGTTACTTGAGCAATATCTCACGCGACAGAGGGATGAAATTATGGAGAATTTTTCTCACATCCTTCAATGCCTTTCGATAACAACAAGTTCTCTTCATCAAGAGGCCACTTTGGAAGTACCTCACCTTTCAAGGTCCAAGTTAATTTTGATATTCCCATATTTTAAGGACAAATAGATGCAGATGCCTTAGAAAAATGGTTAAATGTGCTAGAAGGTTATTTCTCTGTTCATAATTTATCTGACAGGGAAAAGATCACCTTCACACTCCATAAGGCTATCCCCCATGTCAAACATTGGTGGGAAACTTACTGGGAGCAAAGTTCCATAGAGGAGTCTAGAATATATGGGGCCGAGCCCACTTGGGATTTTTTTGTGGATGCGGTAAAGGAACAATATTATCCTGTTGGAAACTATGAGGACCAGTACATGAGATGGACCACACTATGGAAAGAAAAGGGCCAAGAAGTTTCGAATTTCACCAATAACTTCCATACCTTGCACACCAAGCTAGGTATCGAAGACTCTGAACAACATTTGTTTATGAAATACCATGGGGCTCTACACAGATACATCCAAATTGAAATCGATTTTTTGGACATCTCATCACTCGGTTCTGCTTATCGATATGTTGTAAAAATTGAACAGAAGTTTAAGCACCAAAATAAATGGGAGTTCGGGTCTGCAAATCCACAACAACCAAAGTATGATAAATAAATCCCTAACAAGAAATATCCTGAAAACCAATCCAAGCCACATGAAAAGAAGGGTCACGAAAAGACGAAGAAGGACACTGGAAAATGGTGTAATTTCCAAAAAATCCCCTGGCAAAACACCGATGAATATCGCTCAAAACAGTCATTGGTGGTCGAGATAAAATACAAGGATCCGAACATTGATTCAGAATTTGATTATGAAAATATTGATAGAAGACAGATCATCGACATAGACCCCACTGTTATTGTCGTCACCGCAACAATTCAACTAGGAGAACCAATAGATTCTAAATAGAGGGAGCACCTTTTTCATTCACAGATGTGGGTGAAGGGGACCCCACTGCATTTTATTGTTGATAGTGGAAGCCAAAATAACTTCATCTCAGCAGAGGTTGCCAAACAACTGGGATTGTCTACAACACCACACTCGCAACCATACAACATTGAGTGGCTCCACTAGGGATGATATCTTCATGTAAGCCAACAATGCCGATTGTCATACGACATCCATACCTACAAGGATTATGTATTATGTTATGTTTCCCCCCTGGATTTGCGTGATGTTTTCTTGGGCCAACCATATATGTGGAAGCACCATGTTATTTATGAGTCTCGACCCTGTAATGTCATTGTTATTATGGGGGGTCATCTCTACAGGATACCATAGGTAAATATGATTATTGTCCCACTTAAACAATGTCGCAAGGTAGTATCTCATGCTACAAAATTGATCTTCTTCATAGTCTGTTCAAAGCGTGAACAAAAGAACACCACTACAGCCTCAGTTTAAGAACCTTCTATCCAACAGAAGCAGGTTGAAAAGATTGCAGCAAAGTGTAAATATTCCTTATGAACACATGAATATCATGTATCCATACTGGTTAAAAAGGTCCAACCCTTCAAGCCACAGGTTCATGACAACCTTCAACGAGCTAAGCAACACAAATTCTCCAACAAGGCAAGCAACTCATTAAGATGTAGATTCAACAAATGATTTTCCCTCTCTCGTGGGCACTCAATGTAATGGAGACCATTTATTCCTAAGGAGGGAGGATTGATCCAGTTTGATATCAGTGGCCACCCATGTTCTCCATCTATCTCAAAACAATTTTCTTGTAATTTTTGTAATTTACTATTTTTAGCAGTTTTTAACTTCTGGGGCCATTTTGAGGGCCCAAATGAAGGTTTTTCAGGATCGATCTTCTCAATTATATTTGAAGGATCTGGTTGAACCCCAAAAATAAATCGCCTCAATGATACCTTTCCAACGAGCTATCGTGCACCCCAAACGAAGATATTATGCCAAAGTTATGCCCCCAGGAAGTTGATATACCAAACTACCCAAAACGAGGTCCACAAAATTGTTGGTTTTTCATCTTCCAGGGTTAGGGTTTTGGATTTTCATTATGATAAAAAGGATTTTGGAGCCTCAATGTAAAATCATCTTCTTTCGAATGTGATTATTGGACACATCTCTTCTCAAAGATAATATGTCACCATTCCAACGAGTCTTTCACTCTGTATTTTTATAGTCTTTGTACATTTTCTCTCATTAATAGAAAATTGTGTATTATTGTATCTCTGTGTTTATGGTTTCATCTCTTATACATTTATGTTGTATTATTGGATATCTGAGATATCTCTATACATTTATTTATTATATCTCCTCTCTCATTTCATGCTGAAAATAATCTAGATAAGTGGTATCAGATCACGGTGCTCTTGATCGCTTTTTAGTGCATGTCCCCGACGAGGTCCGAGTATAGAAAGTTGGGTATCAAGCTTGTCTCTCTTGAATAAAATATCTCTCGCACATCCAAGAAACCCTCCATGGCGGAAGAAAAAAAAATGACAAAGAAGACAATTCGCTTAATATGTTGCTTGAGCAAACTCTCACGCGACAGAGGGATGAAATGATGGAGAATTTTTCCCACATCCTTCAATGTCTGTCGATAAAAATAGGCATGTCTTCGTCAAGTGACCACTTTGGAAGTAACCCATATTTCAACGTACAAGTTAATTTTTATATTCCCATATTTGAAGGATAGATAGATGTGGATGCCTTAGAAAAATGGTTAAATATGCTAGAAGGTTATTTCTTTGCTCATAATTTATCTGACAGGGAAAAGATCACCTTCGCACTCCTTAAGGCTCTCCCTCATGTAAAACATTGGTGGGAAACGTACTGGGAGAAAATTTCTACAGAGGAGTCTAGAATATATGGGGCCAAGCCGACTTGGGATATTTTTGTGGATGCATTAAAGGAACAGTATTACCCTGTTGGAAACTATGAGGACCAATACATGAGATGAACCACACTGCGGCAAGAAAGGGACCAAGTAGTTATGGAGTTCACCAATACCTTCCATACCTTGCAAACCAAGATGGGTATCAAATACTCCAAACAAAATTTGGTTTTGAAATACCATGGGGCTCTACATAGATACATCCAAACTGAAATGGATTTTCCGAACATCTCATCACTCAGTTCTAGTTATCGATATGCTATTAAAATCGAGCAGAAGTTTAAGCACTAGAACAAATGAGAGTTCGGGTTTGCAAATACGCAACAACCAAATTATGATAAATACGACGCTAACAAACAACATCCCGAAAACCAGTCCAGACCATAGGAAAAGAAGGGTCACGAAAAGACGAAGAAGGACACTGGAAAATTGTGTGATTTCCACAAAATACCTTGGAACAAAACCGATGAATATCTCTCAAAATAGTCATTGGTGGCTGAGATAAAATACAAGGAGTCCAACCCTTATTCGGAATTTGATTATGAAAATAGTGATAGAAGACAGATCGTCTACGCAAACCCCACTGCTATTGTCGCGACCACAACAATTCAACTAGAAGAACCAAAACCATCTTAAGAGGGAGAGTGCCTTTTTCATTCATAGATGTGGGTGAAGGGGACCCCACTGCATTTTATTGTAGATAGCAAAAGCCAAAATAACCTTATCTCAGCAGAGGTCGTCAAATAGTTGGGATTGTCGACAACACCACAACCGTAGCCATACAACATCGGGTGGCTTGGCCAGGGATGAGATCTTCGTATCATACAACATTGTCAATTTTCATATGGCATCCATCCCTTCAAGGAAGAGGTATTGTGTGATGTTTCCCCTATGGATGTCTTTGATGTTCTCTTGGGCCAACCATATATGTGGAAGCACCATGCTATTTATGAGTCTCGACCCCGTAGTGTCATTGTTACTCTGGGGGGGTCATCTCTACAGGATACCAGAGATAATTGCAACTATTGTCCCACCTAAACAGTGCCTCAAGGTAGTATCTCATACTAGAAAATTCATCTTCTTCACAGTCTGTTTAAAACATGAATAGAAGAACACCACTACAACCTGAGTCCAAGCACCTTCTATCCAATAGAAGCATGTTGACAAGATTGCAGCAAAGTGTAAATATTTATTCTGCACACACGCATCTCATGTAGCTAGACTATTTAAAAAGGTCCAACCCTTCCAGCCATAGGTTTGTGACAACCTTCAACAAGCTAAGCAGCGCAACTTCTCCAACAAGGCAAGAAACTCTTTAAGATGCAGATTCAACAAAGGCTTTTCCCTCTCCTTTGGGCACTCAATGCAATGGATACCATTGCTTCCTAAGGATGGAGGATTTATCCAGGTAGATACCGGTGGCCACCCACCTTTTCCAACTGGCTTAAAACAGTTTTCTTGCAATTTTGGTAATTTACTATTTTTAGCAGTTTTTAACTTCCGGGGCCATTTTGAGGGCCTAAATGAAGTTTTTTCGCGATTGAGATTCTCAAATATAGCCATAGACTCTTATTGAGCCCCCAAAATGAATCTCTTCGATGATACCTTTCCAACGAGCTATCATGCAACCCAAATGGAGATCGTATACCAAAGTTACGCCCCCGAGAAGTTGATACACCAAATTACCCAAAATGGGGTCCACAAAACTGTTGGATTTTCATCTTCCGGGGTTAGGGTTTTGGATTTTATTTTTGATAAAAGGACCTTTGGAGCCTCATTTTAAAATCATCTTCTTGTGAATGCATCTAGCAGACACATCTCTTCTTAGAGATAAGTTGTTTCCATTCTAGCGAGTCTTTCACTCTGTATTTTTACAGTCTTTATACATTTTCGCTCATTAATAGAAAATTGTGTATTACTTTATCTTTGTATATATGGTTGCATATCTGATACATTTCTGTTATATTATTGGATATCAGACATATCTTTGTACATTTCTTTATTATATCTCCGCTCACATTTTGTGTCGAAAATATTTTGGATCAGTGGTATCAGAGTAGGCTGCTCTTGATATCTTTTCAGTGCATGTCCTCGACGAGGTTTGAGTATATAAATTTGGGTCTCGATATTGTCTCTCTTGAATACAATTTCTCTCGCATGTCTAAGAAACCCTCCATGGTGGAAGAAAAGAAAAATGACAGAGTAGGCGACTCTATTAATCTTTTTCTTGAGCAAGCTCTCACGCGACAAAGGGACGAAATGGTGGAGAATTGTTCCCACATCCTTCAACGCATGTCGATAACAATAGGAGTGTATTCATCAAGCATCCAATTTGGAATTACCTCGACTTTCAAGGTACAATTTAATTTTAATATTCCCATATTTGAAGGACAGATAGATGCAGATGCCTTAGAAAAATGGTTAAATCTGCTAGAAGGTTATTTCTATATTCATAATTTCTCCGATAGGGAAAATATCACCTTTGCACTCCTTAAGGCTCTCCCCCATGTCAAACATTGGTGGGAAACTTACTGGGAGAAATGTTCCACAGAGGAGTCTGGAATATATGTGGTCGAGCCCACTTGGGATTTTTTTGTGGATGTGGTAAAGGAATGGTATTACCTTATTGACAATTATGAGGACCAATACATGAGATGGACCACACTGCGGAAAGAAAGGGGCCAAGTAGATCTAGAGTTAACCAATACCTTCCATACCTTGCACACCAAGCTGGGTATCAAAGACTCGGAATAAAATTTGGTTCTGAAATACCATGGGGATATACACAGATACATCCAAATTGAAATGGATTTTCCGGACATCTCATGACTCAGTTCTGGTTATCGATATGTTGTTAAAATCGAGTAGAATTTTAAGCACTAGAACAAACGAGAGTCTAGGTCTGCAAATCCACAAGAACCAAACTATGATAAAGACGACCCTAAAAAAAAACATCTCTAAAACCAGTCCAAGCCACAGGAAAAGAAGGGTCACGGAAAGACGAAGAATGACACTGCAAAATGGTGTGATTTACACAAAATCCCCTTGCACAACACCGATGAATTTCTCTCAAAAATGTCATTGGTTTCTGAGATAAAAGACAAGGAGTCAAACCCTGGTTCAGAATTTGATTCTGAAAATAATCATAGAAGACAGATCATCGACGCAGACCCCACTGTTATTGTCGCAACCACAACAATTCAATTAGAAGAATCAACAGATTTTGAAGAAGGAGAGCGCCTTTTTCATTCACAGATGTGGGTGAAGGGGATCCCACTTCATTTTCTTGTGGATAGCATAAGCCAAAAGAACCTCATCTCAGCAGAGGTCATCAAAAGTTGGGATTTCCGACAAAACCACACTCGCATCCATACAACATTAGGTGGTTTCGCCAGAGAAGAGATCTTCATGTCATCTAGCAGTGCATATTTTCATACAACATCCAACCCTTCAAGGATGAGGTATTATTTGATGTTTCCCCCCTGGATGTCTGTGATGTTCTCTTGGGCCAGCCATATATGTAGAAGTGCCATGCTAATTTTGAGTCTCGACCCCGTAGTGTCATTGTTACTCTGGGGGGTCATCTCTACAGGATACCAGAGGTAATTCTGACTATTTTCCCACCTAAACAGTGCTACAAGGTAGTATCTCATACTACAAAATTCATCTTCTTCACAGTCTGTTCAAAGCGTGAATAGAAGAACACCACTACAGCCTCAGTCCAAGCACCTTATACCCAATAGAAGCACGCTGACAAGATTGCAACAAAGTGTAAATATTCCTTCTGCACAAAGGCATCTCATGTAGCTAGACTGGTTAAAAAGATCCAACCCTTCCAGCCATAGGTTCGTGAAAACCTTCAACAAACTAAGCAATACAACTTCTCCAACAAGGCAGGCAACCCATCAAGATGTATATTCAAGAAACACTTTTCCCTCTCCCCTGAGAACTCAACACAATGGATACCATTGATTCATAAGGATGGAGGATTGATCCAGGTGGATATCGGTGGCCACCCACCTTTTCCAACTGGATCAAAACAATTTTCTTGCAATTTTGGTAATTTACTATTTTTAGCAGTTTTTACCTTTTGGGGCCATTTTGAGGCCTAAATGAAGGTTTTTCGAGATTAAACTTCTCAACGAAATCCAAAGGCTTTGATTGAGCCCCCGAAGTGAATCTCCTAGACAATACATTTCCAACAAGATATCGTGCACCCCAAACAAAGATCGTATGCTAAAGTTACGCCCTTGGGAATTTGATACAACAAACTACCCAAAATGAGGTACAAAAAATTGTTGGCTTTTCATCTTCCAGGGTTAGGGTTTTGGATTTTATTTATGATAAAAGGGCCTTTGGAGCCTCATTGTAAAATCATATTGTTGTGAATGCGAGTAGAGGACATGTATCTTCTCAGAGATAAGCTGCCACCATTCTAGCAAGTCTTTCACTCTGTATTTTTACAGTCTTTGTACATTTTCTCTCGTTAATAGAAAATTGTGTATTACTTTATCTCTGTTTTTATGGTTTCATATCTGACACATTTCTGTATATTATTGGATATATGAGATATCTCTATACATTGTTTTATTATATCGCTTCTCTCATTTCATGCTGAAAATAATCTGGATCATTTGCATTGTATATCTCTAAGCCCTGTGAATATTCAAAATAGACTGACAAAATTCCTCCTCTTTCCTTCTAAATCATAGAAAATGAATTTACTATAAATCATTGATCTATCTTGCAAATTACTTTTTTCATCACAATCAGCGATGCGAAAGCATTTGAAATGAAAATGTGTTAAAGTAAAATAATGTGCAAGGACAATTGTGTTAGTTATCTGCACAAACCCTAAATATAGACAACCCCATGTAGACTGAGAATAGATACATGGAAATGACATAAACAAATCAATATGAAACATTTTTGCAAGCATTGGAACAATGGATTTCTTGCATGAGGATATAAAATAGTATATGTGATTTCTTTGCAAAACGAGATAATAATCACTTCAAATTATCCTCATGGAAATTGAAAATAGACCCAATGTTGATTGTCCCAGGAAAAACCATGTACAAAAAAATAAAAGGAAACCATGTCGGATGCCAACAAATTGTCAAAGAAAACCCTAACTCGCTTAAATCGCGTACGAAAAAAAAATAGCCAACCATTTCGACTAGAAACACAAGAGAGATAATTGTACTACACTTGAAGGTCTTTCCCTATACACCTTTCACTATTTTCCGCTCACACAATTACTGTAGGCATAGGAACAAGATCTAGTTGTAAGAATAATGTTGATGTTCTTGTTTCACCATAGGCAATGCTACATCCTTTCCACCCATCCATAAGAATAAATCCATCCCCGAGCACCTTAAACTTCAACAGAAAATAATGATTCCACAAAGCCACACCATAGCCAACAGATAACCAAGAGAGCATACCTTCTCCAATGGTAGCGCACAAGAGAAAGTACCAGAAACATTGAAAAAGAAAAAATTTTAAAACTACAACTTCTACTGCTCCTCGTCCAAACTTGCACATTATTTCTAGGTGACTGAGAGTGTGTGATTGAGTGAACAAATGAACCAAGACATCCTCTATTTATATTAATATGTCCAATGACTTTTCTGGCTAGGTCAAACTGACTTTCTGGTAATTATATTTTATGTTTATCCTTTTCCTGTGAAGTCGACTTGTCTTCCTGGAGGACAATACCTTAATATTATATATTCTATTGAGCCATCATATCTTCTAGGGTTTTCAAACTTCTTTTTAGGGTTTCTCTTTCTTCTTGAATATTCTATTCTAGTCAAAGGTTACACATAGAGGTTAATACCTCCCACAACTACCATAATATTAACACTCCCTCTTAGCTAGGGAGGTATTAATGGTCTCAAACACATCCATCCATATTCACATGGCATGGACAAGATTCACATAGTCTTGTAGACCATTCTACAGGTAGCATCATCATAGATCAAGTCATGAGTATCATCATCACTATCAACAACATCTGGTATAAATATGACATCAAAACATACCATCATACTTTTTCTTGGTATTCTTCTCTCATAGACAATATCAAAATATCCATGAGCCTCATTTAGCTATATTGATGATCCATCTCCACCACAATCTTTCTAGCACCTCAGGTCATTCTTGTCCCATGAAAAGAATCATGACCTCATCGGAGCCACATTCACCTCATATTATATCCTCTCAAAGGATCACTCCATGAATGCATTTAGCTTGATGCTATCAAACACGTGTTTAGCACCTCGGGTCGTTCTTGTCACATGAAAAGAACTATGAACACATCAGAGCCAAAAAAACCTCATGGTGATCCTCTCATAGGATCACTCTGTGAATGCATTCAACTCGATTCTATCGGACACTTGGAATCAAACCTCAAGAACCTCGAGTATTCAATCCGTCAAAGACTATGTCGGGGAACATCTACTCTAGATGTAGATGATCCCTATATCCCCTTGTCTAGAACCCATTTCTTGTGAAGATAGAGTCGAACCTATGCTTATCAGAGCCACTCACCTACTCATGAGTTAACTACTCACCTACTCATAAGAGTTTCAAGGCCCGATGGAATTCATGCATATGATATCTAGCAGCAACTCGAATCTTCATTCCATTGAAGATTAAATATAGGTCTATTCCCACATGATCAAGCCTGTCTTATCAACTTTGGGATATCAACACTATGTTTCAATCACCAACACTCCCCCAAGGAAACATTTGAATTCCTATAAAGCTTGTCCCAGACATAGGCTTAGTGAAAATGTCAGTTATCTTCTCATTTGTGGATATGTGATGGATCCTCACTACTCCTTCCTACACCATGTCTATGATGAAGTCCCGTAAGATCCTTCGAAAATACACCCTACGCCATATCTTGCATCAATGGTTGTGATAAATGACTGAGTTCTACAGATATCTACTTCCTTTCTTGTCTATAAATATTGCTCGATCCCAAGCTGAAGTAGCACCCCAGGTGCTAGATCTGTCTTTTGCACTTCCAATCCAAAAATTGTATATCTCGACAGCCATACTTCATCATCGCAGATAAAACATATCTATATGTACAACATAGGTACCTACATGTTTCATTTTAACCCAATAATACAGTCATGGCTCAACCATATATTGACACAAGGTGCTCTCTGCAAAGCAAATATCTATCCCATCACACAACTTCCTCATATGTGTCATCATAGGTGTGGCCATGGATTTCTTGTCCATCATGTTAAACCTCTTCAGTATCCTCACTGAATATCTCATTTGGTGCTAGCCACACTTCCAATCCCAATATATCCGGTCAAGATCCTTCATCTCAAACTCTGAAATCAACTCCCCTATCTGAGAGAATCCTTGGATCATGCTTCTGTCTATTGCATGTCGCTTTGCATTCTACAAAGTGTCACGAAACTATGTTGGTTTCTTATTAATCACTAACTCCCTATGAGTCTGACTCCCTCTCATATTTATCTCTTACAACCTTCCTGGGACAAGAAACAAGAACAAAAAAATCTCCATGGTATCCTCCATGGAAGATATCCTTCTTGGGTTTTAGGTCAGTAACCAAGAACATCTCCTAAAGGAGATCAACTTCATCTCGTAAAAAATAAGCATTTACATAAGAACAAGAATATCTCCTAGAGAGGAGATCAACATGTGTATCTCTAGTATTAAGGGGTTAGTATAATTATCATAACTTCAATAGATCAAGATGCAACATAATATCATAATAATGCCATAACAACTAGAGACATATCAATTTTTAAATAATTAAACCTGGAGTATTCATTGCTAGGGAGGGTGCGCTTGTTCCTCTGAATGTACTGAATTCAAAATCACTGCTTGGACAAGGTCTCTTATACATCCCCTACAAAGACACACATGCTTTGTTGGATGATATAACTTGAAAACGATATACAAGTGCATACCTTTGAAATTTGTAGTATCGTTAACCTTGTCTTCTAATATGAAACTAGACACCATCTTGACAAGAAGAGGTTAGAAACTAAATAAAAAAGGTTCAATGATTAGAACAAACTAGAAACCCTGAAATTTCAACTTTGACCACAAAAATCAATTTTGACCAAAAGTCAACCTTTGACTTTGAATTTGACCAGTCAACCTTTGACTTTGACTTTGACCCAAAAAATCAAACTTGATTTTTTTGTTGGTTGAGTGTACCAAAGGATGCTCTAGGCTAGGGCACACTAGAATACCCAAAAATTAGGTCCAATGCTCCATTGAAAGTGCCCAATAATTTAGGTGTATGTTTGTTGCAACTGCAAAATCAGAAACCCTATTTGCAAGTGCAACTGGTGCTACAACGAGCTTGACAAGGAACTCTCGATCTACCTTCTAGCGGTTAGACTGTTATGAAGGTAGTGTGGACCCATAACTTGTTAGAATAATGTTGATGTGTTTGTTTCACCATTGCCACCCATCCATAAGCATAAAGCCACCCCGAGCATCTTAACCTTTGACAGAAAGAATGATTCCAGGAAGACACACCATAACCAACGAATAACCAAAAGAGCACACCTTCTCCAAGGGTAATGTAAAAGAGAGAGTACTAGAAAGACTCAAAAATAGAAAACTGTACAATTGCAGCTATTGTTTCTCCTCCTCCAAACTTGCGCATTGCTTCTGGGTGACTGAGAGTGTGTGAGGGAGTGAACAAATGAGCCAAGATGACCTCTATTTATATTAATCTGTCCAATGACTTTTCTGGCTGGGCCGACCTTACTTTTTGGTATTTATATTTTATGTTTATCCTTTTCTTGTGAAGCCGACTTGTCTTCCTCAAGGATAATACCTTAATATTATATATTGTGCTGAGCCGACATGTATTATATGGTTTTCACACATCTATTTAGGGTTTCTCTTGCTTATAGAATATTCTATTTTAGTTAAAGGTTACATATGGAGGTTAATACCTCCCACAACTACCATAATGTTAACACTAGTAAAACATAAAAAAAAACTCCAACAAAGAACAACACTTACACTATGCATCAAGCATATACTATTAGACAACAAACACACAACCTAATTACATCTACATAATAAACATAATTGAATATTCATATTTGCAAACGCAAAATAAGAACCAGTTTCTAATATTCCTTGTAATGTCACATACAATGCACATGATTTCTTACCCTATGACATAGACTTGAAGAAGCCCAACACCACAACTCATGCAACTCCCACCACACAATGATTGAACATTGTCAACACCTTCGTCTTTCTTAATGCCTTTCTTTCATGTCAATCTTTAATTGTCTCCCATGATCACACTTTTCTGTATGAAACCCTCACCCACTTAAATCACCTCTGCAAAGAAAAAAAACAACAATCGTCCATTTCAACCAACAACATAACATAACTAATTGCACCATGAAAAATAACAATCAATTACTATTCTTTCTAGCAATATAGCACGCAGTGCCATGATTTCTTACCCTCTAACATAGATTTGGAAAAGTCCAACACCACAAATCCTACAACTCGCAACACACACCACGTATTTTTCACATGTCAACCTTTAATTGTCTTCAGCTGAGACACTGTCTACAACAAACCCTGGTCTGCTTAAATCTCCCCTGCAATAAAAAAAAAACAACAACTAGCCATTTCAACTAGCAACACAACAAAATTAGTTTCACTACCCATGAATATAATCAATTGTTGTATGTATCCAACCATGTTACCTCAAAGAAATATAGTAGATGCACACCATTTCTTACCTCACTTCGGAAGAACCTCGCCTTTATCGCTCGTAGTGTGCATGTTAGCATGCAAACAACTCGACAACAATTACTTTGAACAAAAAACTTAATTAAAACTCATTGCAATCCATAAAATCCCCCTCACAAAATCATCCCATATCGTACACAACAATCTATTTATATTTATTAAAATTTGTTTATACATTGCATGACACTAGTACCTGCACCCATCCCAACCATGTATTACAACTCCACAATTAAATCAATTATTAAATAGTCGTCGTTGACCCGACAATAAGATGTTGTTTTGAATGACCAATTAGAAGCCAACAAAAAAAATTGAATCACTTGCAACAAAGTTCAACTATCGAAAAAAGTTATAGATTTTTGGTCAATGCAAAAAATAATTATCAGTCAATGCAAAATCGGTAGTGTTATCCCCACGTTTTAGGGATAACTAGGAGATCATGTCTCAAGGCCCACAGGTCCTAGACATGGAGTACAGAGAGCAGGATTGAACTGAGCATGGCCCTGGAGGGCCCATCCTTTTCTTCCTTCATCAGATTTGTCTTATCAACAACAACAATATCCATCACCATCGACTTGATCTTGTATCAGAAAAAGTTCTTGCTCCATGAGGTAATTGGTCCAGGTGTCATGGTATGTGTCACTTTTGATCATTAAAACCTTTAAATATATGCATCTGATTCCTTTTATCTCTAACAACTACTTGGATATTACATTATCCCACTTGACCATGCTTGGGGAAATTGACAGGGTGCCCTAGCAAGCCTATGCCCATAGGTCTTGGTTTGCCACTGGGGGGATTTCTGAAAATCCATCGTCCCCTCCCATCATAGCACCACTATTTCATCTTATCTCCCGCTCATTTATCCCATTCCCCTTGTCCGGGCATTGGGTTGACCTATTTGTAGGATTGTAGCTTATCTCGTGGGAAGAAGGGGCTAAAGGCCGAAAAGGTAAAAGCAATTGGTAAAAGACAAAATCCTAAAAATGAAACCTCGAGATGCTTCGCCCAAGGATCCCCGAGAAGGCAATAAAAGGCCTCTTAGTAAGAAACAAGAGGGACCCAGAAAATAAAAAACAAGACCTGGTTAGAGGATAGGGAGTCTCATCACGAGCCAACCTATTAGGTTCATGGGTACCTAATAGTATGATATTTCCACCATCTGGTTACAACGCTAGGGCAATGACCTTTGGTTGCATGTTCAAGGGAAAGGGGGTCTCATCACGAGCCAACCTTCTCATCTCTGTGAAATTACTTCTGGGTAACACTGTCAGCTCTGGTCACCATGCCAAGGTAGTGTCCTCTAGTCAGCCCTTGAATAAAAATAAAAAGAAGAAGAAAAATCCAATAAAAGAATAAAGCAAGAAAAAGAATAAAGTCAAGAATGGGCTTGGAAAAAATGCATCCATGACAGGCACAACTTGCCTTCTACAAAGGCACCCACAGATAACATTATGTGTCATGGGCCTTCACTGCACCCACATGTCTAGACATCCCCTTGCCACATCACACCATTTACATGGATTGAATGAAATCTTCCTGGAAACTTTCCTTTTCTTGTGGATACTATCCCAATAGGACGTCTTGTCTTTTTCCTCCGATCTTGTATTGTAGGTTTCTATAATGTCTTTGAGCTATTGACTAATGTATTAATGTTTTTATGCATATGGTTAATAATATTGATGACGAAATGTGATTAACATTGATATGATCCCGGTGACTGATGAGCCCATGGAGGGTGTAGCTTTTGATGTGCAAGACCATGCCCGATGGACAGGTACCATTTGGACCGATACACATGGGGAGATGATCAGTTCAGACCTCCATGGGGCTGGAGAGCCCACCATATGGATTTTCAGACCCCATCAGGGGGTAGAGACAGGATGGAGATGGATCATGGCTTTTGCACCAAAGAGGGAGAGGACGTTCCATCAGAGGCACTATGACAGGACTAGACCTAGGGGGAATGACCCCTTTTCAGTGGAACGCCAGCCTTGGAAGGCTTGGGACGTCTCCATATTCACCATGATGTCATCCAACTTCATGGATGCTTTTGGAGGCAGTCTCGGCAGCAGTGGAACGTATGGCATGTTGGAGAGGCCCCCGGGGGCTAACATTTTTCTCCTTGGTGTCCCATTTGCCCTAGAAAGGAATAACGCCTCCCTTGAAGGGGATTTCACTCTCATTTTTATTTGATTAGGGCTTTTTACTTAGAATTTAATGTAAAAACAATATTATTTTGACATTATGGCCTTGTCGGCCTTTTTTATGACCTAAAAGGTAAAATTAGGTCATTGATACACTATATATTGAGGGCTTTGAATCTCAATTTTATCATCAATTATCACTCACTCATAGTGAGGTATGATTTTTAGCGCCCTATTAGGGTTCTTGGATGAACTAAGTGATGCACACTTGTTGAAGGAAGAGATTTTTTGCATTTATGGTGTTTCTCTTGAAGGAAGGTGTTACAACTAGGGTTTGCATGGTTATTTCTTCATGAATTGTAAGTGTTTTTTATGCAAAAATTCTTATTGAATGGTCGTAGTTTAAATTTCTTGCATATTTCTTATAATTTTGTTGAATCAAAACCTTAGGGGACAAATACACAAGTAGGTCATTGTCTCATGTCCCCTGATAGAGAAACCTATAGCCATTGAAAGGGAAGAAAAGCGCCTAGACATAGCTACACTGCTTGCTTCTCTTTCCCCTGTGCTAGTTGTACCTTTAGAATCCAAGAGAGGGTGATGTCCTAGGCCTAGATTATCTACACCTAGGGCCATTTTTTCCCTTAGGGTTTGAAGAAAGATCCTTGTCGTAACAACACTCTCCCTCTTCAAGCTCTCTCATCTTGTTTTTGTGCTTCATCTAAGCTAGTTTTTTTCCAGGAAGGAGGAGAGAGCATGAGACCTTGCTTTTGCAACACCAAAGTGAGCCTCTCTCCCATAGGGTTCTGTCTTTGAGGCCCTGTTTTAGCAACACCTTGAAACTTTTCCCTCCAGTCCTTTTAAAATATCGTCTCCTTCAACCTATGCGTCCTTCACTCTTTTGACTCCATTTAACCTCAAGGCACTAATCTCCAGCCTCCACATTGAAGTAAGACCTTGATATAAACACTCTAAAACTCTTTTTAATTGAAACCCTAACTATACTAACCCTAAATTACTAACCCTGAGTTGCTGACATCATCTTTGAATATTTCATCTTTATTGCAGCAACGTTTCATCTTGTGAGAAATTGAATGGTAGTTGAAGGCATTAATTGAGTTAAGAAGTGATTTTTCATATTGAATGTTGTATCATTCTAGTATTTATTGGTGAAGTGACATTACTGCTATTGCTATTTTGTAAACATTTACTTTGTTAACATTTACTTTCAAAATTGCTCATATTGAATATCAGATGATCGTTGATTTATATGATGTACTAACCAAGATTGCATGTATCAGTTTCCTTGTTGTGTTGTCTCAAGCAAGTGATTTTATTTTCTTTGGTTATACTCTATTATTGGCTTTTTAACCGGGACTATCTGATTGGCGGTAATCTGTGAAGGGGGAGATTTGTCTTTATACTATTATCCTTTGCCCTTTCAAAACCAGAGGTTACCGAGGACGTCTCCCTTGGGCCTAGCCTCTCTAAATAGAAAGAGCCTCCCCATTGTGGTGACATTGGGTGGGGAAGTTTCTTGTTTCGCCAGTTTGACCTATTATTCTTTAGGATTTTTTGTATCTACAAACTGTGCGATAACATTTTGGCACCGTTGTCGGGGAACTCTGAGTCAATTCTCTTCAGATGACAAATATTTTCGGTAAGACTTGCCTCAAGAGCCTTATCTTACAAGCTTACCTGGTGAATCCACTAGGGTGTTTTCACTTTTCTTTGATAGTTTCAAGTAAACTATCTGGCGACTCCACAAACTAAAAAGAGGTTCAATAATCCTCCTTTGTCTTTCAAAAGTTAGCCTCCCAAGAACCCTCGTGTCGTCAAATCACTCTTTGGGAAGAGCCTTCCTTTAAGAATCATTTCTATCTCTTAGACCACTATAATGAACCCAGCCAACAATCAAAGACAATGGCCATCTACTCTTTTCAAACCGTTAGACATGTCATCCATACCAGGCTACCCTAGGTAAATGCCACCCAAGTATGAGAAATGGTTGCCTAAATTTATCGGTACTGATGCAATCAGTGCCGAAGAGCACAAGAGAAATTTTTGGGCCTTTTTCCAGCTTCACCCCATTAGTGATGATGCTGAAGATCTAGTCATGAAGTTGTTCTCCGCTACTCTTTATGATGCCTCAAGGCGTTGGTACCCAAGCCTTCCCGATGGAAGCATCAAAACCATGGGTAGACTTGAAGAGGCCTTTCTCAAAAGATGGAGTGTCAAAGAAGACACTAATATGCTCCTCACCTGACTGAATAACCTTGCCAAATACGAAAATGAGTCCATTCGGGAGTTTCATATTAGATCTGAGACTTTGCTACAAAGGATTCCCACAATTCATCATCTGAAAGATGACTACCTCGTCCATGTTTACACCAAATCTTTCAATGGCCAACTAGGGTATCTTGTTAGAGATAAAAACCCCCAGTCCATTCAGGAAGCCTAAGAGATCACTACTAAAATAGAAGGGAACCTCCTTTCATCCAAGATTGAGCCGTTTTGTTAACCCAAGGGGGAGAATAGACACTAAACCAAAGATAGTTCACAATGTTGAGCCTACTTCAGATCTATGTACCAGTGCTTCCAAGCTACAAGCCTCTATGGATGGTATCATAAAAAATCAAGAGGAAATGATTAATAGGATTGTCAAGTTGGAAAGATCTCAGACCCAGGCACCTAGGTTCCTGTACAAAGGACAATTCTAGAAAGGGGGCCAGTTTTATAAACTAAAGAATGAGAATGAAGTTCCAAACACCTTGGCCCCTAAAAACGTTGTTGATGAAAATCCTTGGTGCCTAAAATGCAACAAAGCCTATTGGGAGCATGAGTGTCCTTGCAATAGTGACCATCAACAAGTCAACAACATGGATTGTTTCATTCATTTTCCTCAGATAAATATCACAGATGCGGAACATCAGGAAGCCATGAAAGAAGCAGCTAGATCAACAAGGATGGCGGTAATAAACAACCTGGATCAGGAATCACGAGAAAATCTAAAGAAACAAGAATTCCAGGTGTACAGAAGAAAGAATTTGAAACAACCTGTTGCTGACCAGGCAAAGCCCCCACCCTTGTAAATGCTTCTTCCCAAGACATCCAAGGCTGGTAAGGTTGACCTGAACTTTGACTTTGAAGGGGCATTATAAAAAATGCATGTAAATGTCCCCTTGAGAGAAGCAATCAAGTTCCCATCCATCAATGAACGCTTTGAAACTTTCTTTTTGGGATCAGATGAACCCATGGACCTCCCTATTATGTTGCAATTTGATCACTTCAGGGTCCAATATGGTGAGAACCCTCCTTTCTTCATGACGTTGGAAATGAACGGAAAAAAAATCAATAATTGCATGTTAGATACATGTGTTTGTGCCAACATGATGTCACTCAAATTCATGCGACAAGTGGGTTTGAAGGTCACACAGCCTTATAGAAATGTATGTGGCTTCGAATCTAAAGCCATACCCACACAGGGTGGTTGAGAATGTGGAGGTTTGCTTGAAGGAATACCTAGAGAAGATAGTCCACATTGACAGTTTGGTAGTTGATGTCCTAGATGTGTGGGGGATGTTGTTATATAGGAGGTTTGTTGCAATGTTAGGTGGCACCCTTGAGATGGACCTCACATTCTTGTAATTTCCTTTGAAAAATGGAACAATAGGCCGTCTCCTCAATGTGCCAATAACCAGGGACCATGTGCAAGACATTACTCACCTCGTTGATAATAACAAAGCATAAGATGAGTTGATACAAACTCTTCAAAAGTATTCTCCAGAAGATATGCCATTTACAACAGAAGAGGACTTTGATAAGATCAAATGGTCCAAGAAAGAAGAATACCAACAACTCCTAGATGAATTCAAGAACAAAGAAATTGGGACGATGAAGATATTAAAGAAACATGAAGATGACGTACAAATCCACCCGTCTCAATAGGAAGTTTTTACAGCAGAATCCCACCCCCCTCCCTTAGCACAATACACCAAGGTTTTCCAAGGAATGACTAAATACAAAGTCAAAAAGTACAAGGAGGGAGACATGGTATGGATGTGGGATACCCAGAAAGTCGAGCCAACCAATGTAAAAGGAAGCACTCAGTCATGTCTCAGACCCTTCAAAGTTGGAATGGAATAAGTTAATGACTCATATTACCTATCCACTTTAGAAGGAAGAAGGCGCCCATTACCTATCAACGAGCACCTCCTCAAACCCCTCCAAGGTGGGGGGACCTGACATCACAGGTAAGTACAGGTAAGTAAGCATGTTGTATTTGTGTATTATACCATTTTCATTTCATATTAGTTTTCTTTCACATTTGCATTGTTGATTGTTTTCTTTCAGCTTATATATATATCTATATGTATGTTGGGGTGGCATTACAACCCCATTTTTGTTATTGATTCCCCTATCGAGATTGAGCAGGTATGCAGTTTATGCCAGAGATGTTGAGTTTCTCATGCGCTTTACGGTGAGCACATGTCCCCAAGTTGGAGCCAAATGTTATCCCCGCTTTTTAGGGATAACTAGGAGATCATGTCTCAAGGCCCACAGGTCCTAGACATGTATTATCGAGAGCAGGATTGACCTAAGCATGGCCCTGGAGGGCCCATCCTTTTCTTCTTTCATCATATTTGTCTTGTCAGCAATAACAACATCCATCACTATCGACTTGATCTTGTATCGGAAGAATTTCTTTCTCCATGAGGTAATTGGTCCAGGTATCATGGTATGTGTCACTTTTGATCATTAAAACCTTTAAATATATGCATATGATTCCTTTTATATCTAACAACTGCTTGGATCTTACATTAGCCCACTTGACCAAGCTTGGAGAAATTGACAGGGTGCCCTAGCAAGCTTGTGCCCATAGGTCTTGATTTGCCACTGGGGGGATTTATGAAAATCCATCATCCGCTCCCATTATAGCAACATTGTTTCATCTTATCTCCCGCTCATTTATCCCATTCCCCTTGTCTGGGCATTGGGTTGACCTATTTGTAGGATTGTAGCTTATCTCATGGGAAGAAGGGGCTAAAGGCCTAGAAGGTAAAAGAAGTTGGTAAAAGACAAAATCCTAAAAATGAAACCTCGAGATGCTTCGCCCAGGGATCCCCGAGAAGGCAATAAAAGACCTCTCATCAAGAAACAAGAGGGACCCAAAAAATAACAAACAAGACCTGGTCAAAGGATAGGGGGTATCATCACGAGCTATCCTATTAGGTTCATGGGTACCTAACAGTATGACATTTCCACCATCTCGTTACCACACCAGGGAAGTCACCTTTGGTTGCATGGCCAAGGGAAAGTGGGTCTCATCACGAGCCAACCTTCTCATCTCTGTGAAAGTACTTGTGGGTAACACTATCAGCTCCGGTCACCATGCCAAGTCAGTGTCCTCTGGTTATCCCTTGAATAAAAAGAAAAAGAAGAATAAAAAGAAAATAAAAGAATAAAGGCAAGAACAGGCTTTGAAAAAATGCATCCATGATAGGTACAGATCACCTTCTACAAAGGCCCCCACAGATAACGTTATGCATCCTGGGCCTTCATTGCACCCACATGTCTAGACATCCCCTAGCCACATCACCTCACTTACATGGATTGGATGAAATCTTCCTGGAAACTTTCCTTTTCTTATGGATACTAGCCCAATAGGATGTCTTTTCTTTTTCCTCCGATATTGTATTGTAGGTTTCTGTAATGTCTTTGAGATATTGACTGATGTATTAGGGTTTTTGTGCATATGTTTAATAATATTGATGATGAAATGTGATTAACATTTCTATGATCCCGGTGACTGATGAGCCCATGGAGGGCATATCTTTTGATGTGCAAGACAATGCCCAACGAACATGTACCATTTGGACCGGTACACATGGGGAGATGACCATTTCGGAACTCCATGGGGCTGGAGAGCCCACGAGACGGATGTTGAGACCCCATCAGGGAGTAGAGATAGGATGGATATGGATTAGGGATTTTTCACTGAAGAGGGAGAGGATGTTCCATCAGAGGCACTCTGACAGGACTATACCTAGGGGGAATGACCCCTTTTCAGTGGAACGCCGGCCTTCTAAGGCTTGGGACGTCTCCATCTTCACCATGACATCATCTAGCTTCATGGATGCTTTTGGAGGTAGACTGGGAAGAAGTGGCACGTGTGGCATGTTGGAGAGGCCCCTGGGGGGCTAATGTTTTGCTCCTTGGTGTCCCATTTTCCCTAAAAAGGGCTATCGCCTCCGTTGAAGGGGATTTCACTCTCATTTTTATTTGATTAGGGCCTTTTACTTAGCATTTAATGTAAAAACAATATGATTTTGACATTATGCCCTTGTCGACCTTTTTTATGACCTAAAAGGTAAAATTAAGTCATTGATACACTATATATTGAGGGTTTTGACTCTCATTTTTATCATCAATTATCACTCACTCATAGTGAGGTCTGATTTTTAGTGCCCTATTGGGGTTCTTAGCTGAAATAAGTGATGTGCACTTGTTGAAGGAAGATATTTTTGGCATTTATGGTGTTTCTCTTGAAGGAAGGTGTTACAACTAGGGTTTGCATGGTTATTTCTTCATGAATTGTAAGTGTTTTTTCTGCAAAACTTCTTATTGAATGGTTGTAGTTTAAATTTCTTGCATATTGCTTATAAATATTGTTGAATCAAAACTCTAGGGGACAAACACACAAGTAGGTCGTTGTCTCATGTCCCATGATAGAGAAACCTTTAGCCATTGAAAGGGAAGAAGAGAGCCTAGCCATAGCTACACTCCTTGCTTTTCTTTCCCCTGTGCTATCTATACCTTTAGAATTCAAGAAAGGAAGACATCCTAGGCCTAGGTTATCTACACCTAGGGTCTTTTTTTGCCTTAGGGTTTGAAGAAAGAGCCTTGCCGCAGCAACACTCTCCCTCTTCAAGCTCTCTCGTCTTGTTATTGTGCTTCATCTCAGCTAGCTGTTTTCCAGGAAGGAGGAGAGAGCATGAGGCCTTGCTTTTTCAACACCAGAGTGAGCCTCTCTCCCCTAGGGTTCTATCTTTGAGGCCCTTCTTTAGCAGCACCTTCAAACTTTTCCCTCGAGTCCTTTTAAAATCTCGTCTCCTTCAACCTATGCGTCCTTCACTCTTTTGACTCCATTTAACCTCAAGGCACTGATCTCCAGCCTCAACGTTGAAGTAAGACCTTGATCCAAACACTCTCAAACTCTTTTGAATTGAAACCCTAACTATACTAACCCTAACTTACTAACCCTGAGTTGTTGACATCATCTTTGAATATTTCATCTTTATTGCAGCAACGTTTCATCTTGTGAGCAATTGAATGGTAGTTGAAGGCATTAATTGAGTTAAGAAGTGATTTGTCATATTGAATGTTGTATCATTCTAGTATTTATTGGTGAAGTGACATTACTGCTATTGTTATTTTGTAAACATTGACTTCGTCAACATTTACTTTCAAAATTGCTCATATTGAATATTAGATAGTCGTTGATTTATATGAAGTACTAACCAATATTGCACGTATCAATTTCCTTGTTGTGTTGTCTCAAGCAGGTGCTTTTATTTTCTTTGGTTATACTCTATTATTGGTTGTTTAGCCAGGACTATCTGATTGGCGGTAATCTATGAAGGGAAAAATTTGTCTTTGTACTGTTAGCCTTTTCCCTTTCAAAACCACATGTTACCGGGGATGTCTCCCCTGGGCCTAGCCTCCCTAAATAGAAAGAACCTCTCCATTGTGGTGACATTGGGTGGGGAAGGTTCCTGTTTCGTCAGTTTGACCTACTATTCTTTAGCCTTTCTTGTATCTACAAACTGTGCGATAACAGGTAGCACACTATATCACATTAGCATGCAAAGAACTCAACAAGAATTACTTAAAATTGAATCACTTGCAACAAAGTTCAACTATGGAAAAAAAATGATAGATTTTTAGTCAACGCAAAAAATAACTACAACGCAAAATCCATTGCTAGAATCTCAGGCAGGTCTTCAAGAGTGACTAATAATTGAAATTTTTTTTTATAAAATTTTATTATATTTAACTAACAACCATTTTTGAAATATTTTGTCTAACAATTTTTAAAATATTCAACAATTTTTAAAATATTTAACTAGCATAATCACTTTTAAGCAAAAGTAGTTGATATATCTACTTATCTCTCCCACATAAATTGTAAATATATAACTTATTACATGAATTAGAATTAGTGTATCTGTTATTTAATATAAAATAGCTTAATTACGCCGATAGGCGTCCCCCTTATCAGACTTGCACGATTAATCATGCTTTTAATTACTAAATTTAATCTGATGGTCAGGAATTCAAGATGCTGGCATATTCTTCATCTTACATCCAAATCAATGAATAAGAATGCAAGAACTAACTCCCTTGCATTTATAAAATCATACGTTTATCATGTTTACTTTTTCACTTTTACTAAAGATTACTGTAACAATATATGATTGCCACGGGTTTTTGTAAAATTATTTATTTTATTTATATGAGATAGGCCACAGATTACAATCACCACGTATGGAAGACAGCCGCAGGCTGCTTCATATTCCTAAAGCGTTTTGGTTTCTATGGATACGAATGCACAGGCACAGGTGCGGGCTGCTTCATATTCCTGAAGCGTTTTGGTTTTTGATGTTTTGGTTTCTCTGGATACGAATGCGCAGGCAATGGTGCAGGCAGGCCGCTTCATGTTTGAGATGCTTCGCATTTATACAGTTATATCACAGTATGCGGGTTCTTGAGTGAGTCCAGAGATTAGGTATAAGCTACAGTTATCAATGAAGGACATAATGTGGTGGCGACATGCAAATCCGAATCTCGCAAATGCTATTTTGTACAGGTTATATTAAACATTCTTCACACTATATTTTGGTATCTATCACATTTTGTGTTTAATAGCGAGACATCGTGCATGTTTTCTGTCTCTGAAATCGAAAAAAATGATAAACATTAAATTGCCTTCAATTGAATTATAAAGTCGTCGAGTTAAATTAAATGTTTTTGCTGGGAAGCTGTTTTGGCTCTGAGCCTGGAAAACTACGACTACTGATGATCAATTTACGAAGCATTAAAAATTTTGATTGCATGTAATCAATTTAGCTCTAGCATTGGATAACCAGATTTATATGTCAACACAATTATAATTCGGCATTCAATAATGGGAATTCTATGTGAACACATTGCAGTGGATAATCAGAATTCTATGTCCACGCATTAATGTTTCAGCATTCAATAATTAGGGTTCTATGTCCACACATCGTTAATGGTTGGGCGTTGAATTCTCAGGGTTTTAGGTTAAACACATCGATGGTTGGGCGTTGAATACTCAGGGTTTTATGTTAAGCGCATCAATGGTTGGGCATTGAATAATCATAGTTCTATGTCAAAAGCATTAATGGTTGGTCATTCAATAACTAGGGTTTCATGTCAACCTCATTAATGGTAAATCTGTGAGGTATTAAAATAATTGAATAATTGGGTCTCATTTGGTTTTGGAGACTGGATTTCAATTTATTAATACTAAAAGAATATAACTTTATATTGTTGCGGAATTATTTGGAATTGAATTTTGTGTTATGTTTTGAAAATTTTAAAACGTTTTAAGTTGACATTATACTGTGAAATAACATTTCGCCTTCCTCCCATAAAAAATAAATACTATCCTTGATCACAGTTTGACATCTTATCCAGCAAGAACGATGCGTTACACACTTGTTATAAATATTGGTACAACATTTTACATACTTGGTTATAAATATTGGTAGAATTTTGAATTTTTCATATTTCTAAATCATCATGATTTGAAACTATGGCAACTTTGTTTGATGTTTCATATGGATGAACTCTAAGCACCCTCGAGTTTACAGCTGCCAGAGTACTAAAACGACAGACTCCCACCCAAAACCTTGCAAATTGCAAAATCCAAATAAATATCTGCCATTTCAGAATTCTGGACAGATCATAAAAGAGTAAGAAATATCGCTTCTTGAGATGCCAATAATCAATGTGGACTGTGTAGAACACATTGATTATAATCGACTAATAAATGGCTTTGTTTTGAGAAACACCCAGCGTAATGGAAGACATGGCTTTATTTTAGGCACCCAACCTTTATGCATAATGGAATCCACCACAAATAATAAATTTACCTCACTGGTATTAAATTGCCTTCAATTGAATTATAAAGTCACCGAGTTAAATTAAATGTTTTTGCTGGGAAGCTGTTTTGGCTCTGAGCCTGGAAAACTATGACTACTGATGATCAATTTATGAAGCATTAAAAATTTTGATTGCATGTAATCAATTTAGCTTTGGCATTGGATAACCAGATTTATATGTCAACGCAATTATAATTCGACATTCAATAATGGGAATTCTATGTGAACGCATTGCAGTGGATAATCAGAATTCTATGTCCACACATCAATGTTTCGGCATTCAATAATTAGGGTTCTATGTCCACGCATCGTTAATGGTTGGGCGTTGAATTCTCAGGGTTTTAGGTTAAACACATCGATAGTTGGGCGTTGAATACTCAGGGTTTTATGTTAAGCGCATCAATGGTTGGGCATTGAATAATCATAGTTCTATGTCAAAAGCATTAATGGTTGGTCATTCAATAACCAGGGTTTCATGTCAACCTCATTAATGGTAAATCTGTG
>ML783675.1:342888-365323 GCA_009831015.1 Picea engelmannii
ATAATTTAATATTAATGTATTAAACTAGTATAGATCTATCTTAACCTTTGATCTATCAAGTACCTAGAGGGATCAAATTTCTTGGTGTGAAAACCTTTTTTATAATGCAAAACTTCAGGAAACGTTAATTGTTTGCACCTCTAGAGATTTGATCTCTCTGAGTATAGATCCTAGGTCAAGATGAATCTATGTTGATGGATGTTGTTGAGTTTGAGCATAGTTGGGTTAATGTGAATAAATTTAAACTTTTTCTAGACATTTTGTTATAGGATTTTTATTCTTAAAATTGTTTGTTTGTCTTACATTACATTTTTATTATTAAGGACTTTCTTGTTACGTTTTTAATTTCAAAATCATTAAACATTAAACAAATTACAAAGATGTGGATTTCTTATTAAAGGAAAATGGTTGGTTTTAAAATAGTTTTGATCCAACATTTATGTCCTTTTGTTTTGTGATAATTTTTTATGTGTATTTAAATTCTTTGTTTACAAAATAAAGGGAAGTAATAAATAAACAGAAAAATTGTGATGATAGTAATAATAATGTAGCCATGATGGGATGTTATGGAATGTAAGGAGGTTGATGTGAGGTACCAAGGGTCTTCCATGTAGCATATATCGACACAGGAAGAACTCGTTGAAATTACAAAGGGAAATGCTCGAAGGGATGTGGGTGGTATCAATGAGACCTTCCCTATGCTCTCTCATTAACTCAAGCATTTAGAATTTGAGGTGGCTAGTATATAAATTAACCATGATCATGATAGAAGGAAAGAAGTGCTCAAGGTTTTAATACACAAGGGAATTGAGCAGAATTGTGGCATTGCATAAGTTTGTGTTGAGATTTAACTTTTTGCTATTGTTGTTCTTTTGATGGTGAGCATGGCCACTTGATTATAGGGATATCATGTTGGTTTTCGGTGCTCATAGTGTTTATAATTTTAGGTTTCTCAACAAATTTAGCTATGTTTTTTTGTTGTGGTTTGGTTTTGAGTTTGTCCCATTTGCACTATGGGTTTAGTGGTTATGGCTTTGACATTGTGTTTATTATTCCTTGGACAATGACCAGTCTGTTAGACATGACGAATTCTGAGATATTTTGTAGAGGGAGACCATGTAAGTGCAAGTGATCTAAGAGTTTGGAATAAGGGGAGTCTAAGGAAGTAAAAAGATAAACCTTGAAAATGTGGTTGCAGAGGTCTATCTTGCTCAATTCTCCACATAGGTTAAATCTGAGGTGACAGTCATATAGGAATAGTTAAGGAATAAGTGGGAACAAACTTTAAGTTTTAGTATTGATGCAAACCTGAAGGAATGGATCTATGATCCCGATCACTTTAGGAATAGAGATTCTAAATATACTTGAAAGCTAGAGCTATATTGACAAGTCAAGGGGCTAGTTCCATTTGCATTTGAAAGAAAAGGAAGTTAAAGTTCTAATTCTTTTAAAATGATATATACAATATTCACAAAAGATACATGATGATAAGTTAACGTAACTTGATAGAAAGTGTAACAGTTTGATCTTTGTTATGTAGAGCTCAAAATCCTATAGTGATGAGGTCTAGGATGTGGAGGTGGAAACTTAGGTTTCGAACACTAATCAAGCAAGGATACGGAAATGTGAGGATAAAATGAAGGGGGTGGTTTAGATGAAGCATTATTTAGGCACAACTTCTTCCCTGTAAGAGGAAGATGCCTCCCTAGTCTTCATAAACGTAGAGGAAGATTCATAATCTTAGGCCCCTATTTGTTCAAGTTTTCGTTGTCTTTTATCTAGTTAATATGATCTCTTTTAAGTAGAGATCTTACAAGGTCTTTGACATCTGGTTTAGAGTTAGTAAGTTGCTTTCCTTCCAAAAACATTTATAGTCCAAAATTAATTCACATCTACAGGTTGTCCCATGGATAACTTGGATAACTTACATAAAACTTGTTATATGTTACTTATACATATTAATATAGAAATAACTATATTACAAAAAAACATAGTCAATGCATCCATGATGGGGTCGTAAGAAATAGTTATCCTAGTCTTTCTATATAAGAAATATGACCCCTCTATAGGTCTCGAGGTCTTACTATCGATGATATCATAAGTCCTTCTCATTTTTTTTAACTTTTAAGTTATGATGATGATACTTGTCCTTATGTTCCATGCTTTTATGGTTGAATCGAGCAATCCTTCAAGGGTTTGTTAGTTTCTATTTGCGCATGAAATGGAGTATGAAAGTGAACAAACAATGAATATTTTGAGAAACTTGACAAATTTATGTGACTATGAAAATGACAAAAAGAAAAAAAATGTTGTTTTAAATTGATTTATATTAACAAACTAAATGTGATAATGAAAATGTATTTTTTAAACAAAATTTCATTAAAAAAATGTAAACTTTATATTGAAACTTAATTGTTGAATGATAGAATTTTAAGGAAAACATTATGTGAAGGGTAATAAGAAAAAAAACAAAACTAGTTTGACATGTAAAAACAAAAATAAATTCCAACTCTTATGAGATACATATTTGTGGGAATGAATAAATTCATCTGGTAGAAAATAAACCCTCTTTCTCACCACAAATTTAAAAATAATTTGATAAAAACTTCAACAATATGGAAAGTTTTACCATGATACAAACGTAACTCATTGTGAACAATGGTTTTAAGAGATTTACCTAATTTTGAACCTTAACATTTTAAACTTTTTATTCACTGAATTGTAAATATTGAAGCAGAAAAGAAAATATCCAACAAATTATCCTTAATAATCCGTGCGGAGGGCACTCTAAGGACTTCAGCGATGAGTTCGTAGTTTGACTTGTATTAGTTAACAGTATCCTTATTAATCCATGCGGAGGGCATTCTAAGGACTTCAGCGATGAGTTCGTAGTTTAACTTGTACTAGTTACTGGTTGACTTCCCAATATTCTCATTTTATCCTCAGTTCTACCTTATAATAATGATTTTTCTAATTAATTGAAAAATATAATCTTATTTTTCCCCATTTCTATATTTCTATTGGCCATGGAGTTTAAGCCGTTATTTCCATGCAGACTAAGTATTCTATTGGCTATGGAGTTTAAGGCCTTATTTCCAGGCGGACGACGTAGTTATCGTGAGTGGAGATGGTTATGTATTATTTTATTCTTCTACGAGGACATCCCTCTTTTCATCGCCCCACATTGTTGCCTCTATGCACCTCTCACACTTATATACTCTCCCGAGGTCTCCCTGCAGTCGAGGTTCCTATTGTGTCAAGGGAAGACTGCATGCAGGTGCTTCTTGCAGTTTATCTTCATTTTCCTCCTTCATTACCTCAGATTTAATCACCTCTTCTGCAATTAAATATTCATTTTTCTCTTTCTTGTGTGTACCTGATATTAGATCAGGTGTTCTCCCATATGCCTTCAAAGGATTTTTGTTTATGAAAATATTGTTTCTTAAGCATCAGTTCTGCCCCAGGCAATGGAGAGATTTTCAACAACAACCAATTTGAATATTTTCTTACCGGAGAGCGTGGGGTGCAATGAGAGTTTGAAATGGAGGATAGCTTCTGGCTTAGTGAAGCCCATGGACTAGACTTCTCACAGGTATACAATGTTTCCTTTTCGAAGTGTACACATAAACTCATGTGAAATTTCAAACTAAACTCTAATATAAGTGTTGCATAGGAACATATATTTACAGTACAAAATTTTCTTAAAATAACTATTGAGGATGAGTATAAAATTCTTGAATCTAAGTATGCATGCCTACCCCTTAACCCATTGCATGCTGTTATAAATGCAGTGTATGCATACCTGCTGTAAAGTCCACGCGCTTCATCCATGTTCTCTCTTTTTCTACCTATGCAACCCTTCTCCTTTGGCTGTGTCCTCTCGTTCACCAAACTCCCATACAAAGTTATATAACATATCAATTGTCTAATCAGGGTTACGTGTAGAAATCATATAGCTGACTTATTTCAGGTTGCTCCCTTTTAAAGAAAGTGATTAATAGGCACACTATTGTAACTTTGAAATTGATACTTGCGGCAGGATTATTAGTGGGCTGTTTCAATATGTAGCCATGGGACTAGAAAGCACCGCAATTTTGGAAATTAAATCCTCCATCTCAACAATGACTCCACCTTGAGCATAAAATGACTAATCCATTTTTACAAATGTCAAACTGTCAAAAAAAAATCCACTACTTGCATATCTACGCGAGTTGAGTTCGTGCATATATCTAAGCCAGTTGAGTTCGTGTATAAGACTTAAGAGAATTTCCATTCTACTGATGGAAGGAGGCCACTACTCCATATTCATCTCCGATGATCCTCTTCTGCATTCTATAGTCTCTCAATTGTGGTTTCTCTCTTGAAGAAAGTGTATATGGGATAACATAATTCTGAACTGAAAACCATTAAAATTGTGTAGTCCCATATCAGTCCTTCCCTTGATACTCTTCATAAACACACACATATAGAAACCCCACCAAAATTATTATATTCCAGATGGGTCATCTATATCTTTGGTGCAAAAATTTCAATTTTCTTCCTTAAGCATCAAAGGACTAAAATCCAACTAGAAACATGCAGAAAATACATTGAAATTCCATATGGACATACAATCGTGACCTCCTATAATTATGTACTTGAAGAGATAAGCATAAGACATCTTCACAAGGCCCTTCACAAGAAATATATACAAATGTGTATACTGTTTTTTTCCTTCTGCAACTATAAAGAAATTCAATATCGATACACAAATTTCAAAAAGTTGTTAATCTACATATCTGATCAGACTCGCCAATGATGCATTTACCGGGATGATAGGATATATCCAAAATAAAAACCTATACGATAGGGGCTTAAGATTTTTAGTGGAATATTTTTTTTTATGGAATTAATTTATTTGTTCCTCGAAGGAAACACCGCTGTAACTGTAACCTAATTTTCATTCAAGCTATTTAAGTAAAATCAATAAGAATGGCTTACATCTACAAAAATGGTTCATGTTTCACCAGTAACAACGGTAAGAATGACTTACGAGTGTCAAAATGGTTTATGTTTCACCTAATCATAATGTTGAAAAAAGATAGTTTATCTCATAGAACAATACCAATTAAGATTGCACATGATATTGGAGCATGTTGGGCAGTGGAAGCAAAACATAGCATAAACGAGTTAGATTAAACATGCATAAAACCAAGAACAACAAACACACAATTGACACGGTGATTTATGTAGAAACTCAAGGAAAAAAGCATGGGCAATGATTATCGGTCTTCTTCTATTAAAGGGAGAATTATAGTACCCAACCCAGTAATAAAACCATCATCTCCTCACACAATGTACTTGCTTGAACTCGCATTGTACATTGCACTCACATTGTCCTCTCATTGTACTCTATCTCTATGGGTATGCTCGTATATATGACACCTATCACTCAATTACACAGACTAATCATGAATAGATCACATAGTTACACGAACAATTCATAAGTAGTTTTCATGCATGCGCTTGTGCATGTGCATCTGGATGTGCATGTGACCGCATGAGGAAAATCATTGGCATGTTTCCAACAATCTCCACCTTGACAACAATTTACCTGATATATCATGCCCTTAATTAATCACCTTTTCTGCAAGAGAAGCCAAACACCATCACAACTCCACAACTTCTCTAACAATACTGTTACGTGAACATGCCTACACAATTCACTCCAACATGGACCATTTTGTCTCCATCACTAACCTGTCTAATAGACCAATGCACTTGTCCAAATCTCATGAATCATAACCATAGACAAAATCACTGTAACCACTGTAGGTGATACTTGTGCTTATGTGTTTGAAGCACCCATTTCCATGCTCTTCACCTGGTTTTGTCATGTGTCTATTGACAACACCAACTGCCTGTGAAATGTTGACCATTTCTCCATCGCAATCATCAAACTTCTTACTAGCATATAATACTCGAGACATATAACCCTTTTCTTCTTCGTCAATTATGACATAAACTTGAAGAAAAATTTCAATGGAAAGCCAAAGGGATTTTACCAGTTTCACATTATTCATACCGAATTTCCTAAGTATCTTCACCACATACTTTTGTTGTGATAACCAAGCTTAACATATTTCCTGTATCTGTGTATTCCCATGCCCAAGATTTATTTTGTTTCTCCCATATCCTTCATAATAAACATCCTAACCAAATCAACCAACCTGTTGATCTCAATCATGCCTGTTCTTACAACAAGCATAACATATAACACCAAGATAATGAATACACCATAAACACAATGGTTATACTCACTTCTTATAAAATTTAGCTCACCATGAAGGAATCAAACATCTTGTACAATTTATCTAGCATGTTTAAGTCCATACAATGATTTTTGAGTTTCCAAACAAATATCCTATTGTGATTATGAACTAATCGTTCTAGTTGTTGCATATTGATCTGAAATGATATTTTACACGACTATGGTTGAGTTATTATACATGTATTTATTAACCAATTAGGAAGCTTTAAGAAAGAGCAAGAAGTTATAGAAGAAGTATGACAACCATATACACTTGTGCAGATATGAAATAGAGCATAAAACAACAAAAAACCATAACACCAATGTGATAACGGAGTTTGGCAATCTCGCCTACGTCTCTGGGGCTTTGTCTCAGTGGGTGAGGCTTTCTTATTTCTGTTCAAATATCGATAAGTACATTACAATAGTTCCAAAAGGTTACAAAACTGATATGGTCTTGTTCTACCAGATCTCAAGAACCCAACATAAGAAACGACACTCAAATCGGATGACTGGAGCTCCCATAAATGGTCCACAAAGGTGTGCTCCTCAACAGCTTCTCTGCATAAAAATGGCTTTGGATTGGAAAATGTTCAGCATAAACTTGCTCTGAATCTCCTCCCATGGCCTAAAGAAGGCCTGGTTTATATAGATCTGAAGTTGGTAACCATCTCCCAACTTCCCCCCAAGAACTAGCCTCAAAAAGGGCCCAATATCCCCCAAAAATGGGCTAATTCCCCCAAATCTGTTGAATAAAATCCACAAAATAAACTATTATGTGGTTATAAAACCCACTTTTGTATAATTAGAGGGCTAAGCCCCTTTTCCTGGGCGCGCCCCCCCTTGCATGGTCACATGGCAACATATATGGCCAAGATCCAGCCCCTAAGGGCTGCGTGTTGGCCCTTTATCCGCAGGTATAGGTCACATGGCAGTGGTCGATATGACAATGGTCCTCTCGATGCACCCATGCTCATGGTCCTAGCCCCGAGTCTTATGCAATAAGTTTTTCAGTGGTTAGGCCTAGAATCGTGGCTCCCGCGCCCTTTGTGGAACCCTATAATGGAGCGCCCACATATATGGAGTAGTGTCTATATCGTGGTTGTGGTTGTATGGAACGATAATTCTGTGGGTTGGGGCTTAGCCCCAACCCCCTTCTGCCTCCACTTAACATTATAACACACTTTAAATATATATATATGTGGAATTGATATAACAAGTCCCCTCCATAGCATGTTTGAAATCTAACCTTCCCCAAGGCATTTCTCCCACCAAGAGGTCATGGGATCGAATCCCATGAAGCTCCAAAAAATTTACCCAACCACGAATGTTGGGGTGCCACATGGAAGCCCATGCCTGGGCCACATGGCACCGTTTAATTTTCTTGAGAATGCACCACTTGTCAACAAAGTATTGGACGTTTCTCATCTGCCCAGTCAGGTTGATGTTGCAGTGCCACATGTCTCAATGCTACATCAGCATGATGACGTCAGGATGATGTCATCATTGACTTTCTTTCTTGTTGACTTTTTGCATGTTTCGAAAAAGAACAGAATGTGATATCATGAACATATGATGTCTGTTTGAGCCTATTCAAGTTGTGTTGGGTTCGTATCAATGCCGCCAATGCACATGTCCGTTTTGAAGCCATTCTAAGAACATTGATATTTAGGCCTTTCTGAGCCCTATCAGGCTCCTAGATCCGAATCTAGATCACACCTCCCCAATAAAGGACATTTTAGTCCCCTAAAGGTTACTAACCAATCAAAAAGCTCGGGATAGGTCACCTGACTTGTCCTCTATCTCTGAACTCTTTCTTCTGCACCTGTCTCATCAAGATCAACTGTGACACAATCATGACAACTGACAACATATTGTTATCCATTTGAGCCCTGTCACATTTTACTAAAGCCACTATCATCCATGTAGATAACATTAATAATGATAGAATAAAAAAAAGTGATTGCAAATGAGTTCATATACTTGTAATATTTGCACAACATGAACTTATCCTGAAGCAAATTGTGATTGGTTTTCCATTCAACAATCATTTCATGTTCTTCCTTAAGATCAATGACTTGATTTGAAACAATTATTGGTTTGTTGATCGCTTGAATTTACTTCTTTAATTGTTCCATAGTTTGAATATTTTTATTTTCCTTTACATGATGAGCATGAACCACATAATGTTGACTTTCTTTGGTTAATTGATATTGATTCTTTTCCATGTAGAAGATTTCTTTACGATCATATAAGTATGGACTACCTAAGACCATTCCACATTCACTTAATGGCACTACATCACATGTTACCTCATCTACATACTTAGATGAAATAGAAAATTTTAATGTGCACTTCTTGGTTATGTGCATTTGATGATGGTTTCTTATCCATTTAAGTGTGTAAGGCTTATGATGCATATGTGTTTTTAACCCCAATTTCCTAACCAATTCTTTGAAAATTAGGTTATATTGAGATCCACTATCGATTAATGTATCAACCTTAGTGTGTCGCATGATGACCCTTATATGAAACAAGTTACTTCTACAATCAATTCCTTCACCAATTTTACCTATCATACCAACCAATGAGACCTTTGATTCATCACCTAAATTCGATCCCAAGTTTGTCAGTCGTGTTGTTGATGCAACTGTTTGCCTCCCTTTCTTTTCCTTGAACCACTTTGGCCTCTTCTCAGGATGCAATTTCCAAAAATGGTCCTCATCATGCCCCTCTTTCTTGCAATGCTTGCAAGAGGGCCTCTCTTCCTTTCTCGTCACTGCATTTTCCTCTTTTCCTCTTTCCTTGAAGACGATTCCACTGATACTCCAACACCTGTTTTCCCTCCTTCAATGTATGTCGCTTGAACAAAAACCTCATCAAGATTAGTTGGTCCAAACATGAATACAGTATTTCGAATATGTGTAGTTAAACCTCCTATATACTTCATAAGAGTTTCTTAGGTATGTAAAGGAATATCTAACATCAATTGCATTTTAAGAAAGCTATATGTGTATTCTTTCACTGTTTGTCGTTTTCTTAGTTTTAAAGATTGCCATTCAATTAATGCTTTCTCTTTGTAACCCAAAGGATAGAATTGCTTTCTAAGTGCAGAAATGAAACTTTGCTATGATGGAAATATTACTCACTTGTTGCATTACATTTTGCAACTTGCTTTTCCACCAGATGAGTGTTGTTCATGCAAGTCTCAATGATGCCAACTTGATTTGTGTGGCCTCATCCTTGATATGTTGCACACTACAATAGACCTCCATCTGTTTGAATCAATTGTCAAGTCTCTCTGCATTAACTTCACCATCATATATGGGTAATTCGAATTTAACATCAAGTTTTAATAATGAAATTTCATTCTTATGTTTATGAACATGTTTCTTTGGATTGGATTTAAAACTTGAACTTGAAGAAGAAGGAGAAGAAGAAGGTGATGATGGAGGTGAAGGAGGAATCTGAGGAGGATTCTCTCCTTCTTCACTTTTTCCCTTTGAAGATTCACCCAGATTTGGTCTTTTCCATTCCAACTAATCCTCGTACAAAACTTTTATCATCTCCGACATAGCAAAGAAAGTTTTTCGAAACTATTTCTCATCCTGAGAAAGTCTCTCTTCTGATGTCATCTTCTCTCTTTGAGAAGTTCTCTTTATCAATCCAGTCAATGGATTCTCTTCAACAAGCTCACCTTCACCATGATGTATCTTTTCCATGGTTAACATGCAAAACTCAAATCTGAACGTGAACTAGCTCTGATACCACTTGATCCAAAATGATCTTTTACACGACTATAGTTGAGTTATTATGCATGTATTTATTAACCAAATAGGAAGATTTAAGAAAGAGGAAGAAGTTATAGAAGAAGTATGACATCCATATACACATGTGAATATCTAAAATAAAGCATAAAACAACAACAACCCATAACACCAATGGGATAACGGAGTTCGACAATCTTGCCTATGTCTCCGGGCCTTTGTCTCAGTGGGTGAGGCTTTCTTATTTCTATCCAAATATAAATAAGCACATCACAGTGGTGCCAAAAGGTTACAAAATTGATCTGGTCTTATTCTACAAGATCTCAAGGACCCAATAGAAGAAACGACACTCAAATTGGATGATCGGAGCTCCTAGAAATGGTCCACAAATATGCGCTCGTCAACAGCTTCTTTGCATAAAAATGGCTTTGGCTTGGAAAATCTTCAGCATAAACCTAATCTAAATCTCCTCTCATGGCCTCAAGAAGGCCTGGTTTATATATATCTGAAGTTGGTAACCATCTCCTAACTTCCCCCAAGATCTAGCCTAAAAAAGGGCCCAATATCCCCCAAAAATGGGCTAAATCCCGCAAATTTGCTGAATAAAATCCACAAAATCAACTATTCTATGGTTATAAAACCCACTTTTGTATAATTAAGGAGCTAAGCCCCTTTTCCTGGGTGCATGCTGGCCCTTTCTCCACAGGTATAGGTCACATGGAAATGGTGGATATGATCATGGTTCGCTTTGCACGCTCCTACTCCTGGTCCTAGCGTCGGCCTTATGTAACAAGTTCGTCGGTGGTTAGGCTTGGAATCATGGCCCCCGTGCCCTTTGTGGAATCGTATAGTGGAGATCCCGCATATATGGAGTAGAACCTATTTTGTGGCTGTGCTTGTATGGAACAGTAAGTCCGCGGGCTTGGGATTAGCCCCAACCCCCTTCTGTGTCCACTTAACATTATAAGACACTTTAAATATATATATGTGGACTTGATATAACAAGTCCCCTCCATAGTGCATTGGAAATCCAACCCTCCCTAAGGAATTTATCCCACCAAGAGGTCATGGGGTCGAATCCCATCAAGCTCCAAAAATTTTACCTAACCATGAATGTTGGGGTTCCACGTGGCACCGTTTAATTTACCTGAGAATGCACGACTTGTCAACACGATATTGGACCTATGCCATCTGCCCATTCATCTTTATACTATGCTGTCATGTGTCTCAATGCTACGTCAACATGATGATGTCAGCATGACGTCATGCTGATGTCATCATTGACTTTTTTTCCTGTTGACCTGTTGACTTTTTGACTATTTTGGAAAAAAAATAGAATGTGATATCAGGAGAATATGACGTCCATTTGATCCCGTTCAAGTTGCGTTGGGTTTTTACCGACGAGGCTTACACACAAATCCGTTTTGAATCCATTCTGAGAAAAATGATTTTTAGGCCTTTCTGAGCCCTATCAGGTTCTTGGATCCGAATCTGGATCACATATACATCCCCTTATAAAAGGAGATTCATCAAATAGTGCATCTTTATCCATGATGATTCTATGGGTAGTAGGATCCCACAGTCTGCACCTCTTACATCATCACCATATCAAAGATCTACTTGTTTTATCTGGGTCCTAATTAGAAAGTTGATAAAAACCATAAGCATCACAACCGAATAATTCCACATTTGAGTAATTACCAGATAACTTGTTCATACCTCTTCCTAAATTTTCCTGTCTTTTGCAACCAATGGTGATCGAGTTACCAGATAGCACAACCTTTTCTGTCCACAACTATTGTTGCAACTTGGCATTACTGAACATGCCTATTCGATCCCAACTTCCTTGCAATACTTTCCAAGTTCCATGGATATGAACTTATATTCATCATATATTCTCAAACACTTGATTGACCTGCCAACACATCAACCTTTATACAAACCCACCTTTCTAAACTGGACACACTACTCCACCTCGAACTTTGCATTCGAACAACTTTGACCAAATCCGACCAAACCGACCAAGTAAGCCTTTACTGCTTACCTCCAGGCCCATTTACAATGGATTTCACTATGCCATTTACAGGCTTCATTATATGCAATCCATGGACACAATACCATGAGATACCCAAAAACATGGACCCGAAAAACCACCTGCTTTGACGTAAAAACAAATTTAACTCATTAACTCTTTCACTGAGTTAAGGCTAACCCAACATATATGCCCCCCCACATATTCAATCTACCTAAATCTATGTCTAGACTTTTCATAGGTGACCTAATAAACTAGAGGTACGCATGCATATCCAGGTCTTACAAACATCTGCCCATTTACATGCAATCAATAATTTCTACAACTCAAAAGTAAATACATTTTTTTTTTATTATTTCACGGTGACTCAACCATCAGCGCATTGCACCTTCTATGTGAACACAGGTGGAGAGATAGAAAAACAGACAAAACATCATCAACCATACATGTAGTTGAATTTTCTTCTTTTGTGGAGTCCTCTTTGGGTGCGTGTTGTCTTTTCCAACAATCCTTCTTGAGATGCCTAGATTTGCCACAAAACCAACATTTTGCCTTACCCTTACTGTCTTTTGACTTAGACCTCGTTGTACATTTCTGATCTTTCCCTCCTTCTGAAGATCGACTTCTAACCACCATTGCTTATGTTTTTGAGGTTTCTTTACCAGATGTTTTCCTCATCTCCTTAGACAACAAAGCTCCCAAAACAATGTCATAGTCAATGGCATCCATTGTGTTAAACCACACAGTTGTGACCAGATGATCCAAAGACTTAGGAAACAAACACAATAGCATGACAGCGTTGTCCTCATCTTCGAACTTTACTTCCATATTAGTTAATTGACAAATCAGAGTATTGAATACAATCAATTGATCAGTAATTTTTGTACCTTCTTTCATTCACAAGCTGTACAACTACCTCTTTAGGAAGATTTTGTTTGACAAGTTCTTTTTCATATACAGACTCTCCAGTGTGGTCCACAAACCTACTACTGTCTCCTCTTCAGAGATGTTAAATAATACCGTATCTGCCAGGCACAAACGAATAGTACTGAGGGCTCTTGCATCGAGATCCTCCTAGTGCTTGTTTGTCATGCTTGTCGGTTTCTTTGACTTTCCAGCCAAGTCATTTTTCAATCCTTGTTGCACAAACAAATCTCGCATATTGAGTTTCCATAGTGCAAATATAATCTTACCATTGAATTTCTCCACCTCAAACTTAGAACACTGCACTTTCGCCATTAGCAAAAAAACTCCGAAGACCGCTAAAAATAAGCTTTTTATATGGAAAAATAACCTTATAGCTCAAAGTTAAACTTAAAACTAATAGTTAAAAGGTCCTTAAAAAAATATTTAATAAATATTTTGTACCTTAATAAAACCTTTTACCCAAAACCACAAAAGTTCAATTCTTAAACAATATAATACTCATATCTTCCCCATAAAAAATTAAAAACTGTATATGACATCCACTTTTTAAATATCCACTCACTCCTTTAAGAATGGTTCGAATATATCCTCCATCTCATGACCATGTTACATGTCATATGAATAAGACAAAAAAACCTTTAATTTATACCACTCATACCATATCTCATGCATGCGAGTTTGAAGGGTAGCGCTATTTGAGATCGGCCCTCCTCGAGTGTGTAAGGGGAGCGCTAGTTTGAACTATCAGCGCTCCTTTATTGTGAATGGGGGAGTGTTGATTTGTTTGCGTTCTGTGTGGCACAAATTGTATGTGTCGATTTTTCAAAAAACATGATTTTTTAAGTGTGAGAGTGTCGACGCGCTTTTAACACTGTCTAGGGAGCATCGATGACCTTAAACTTTTTGCGCTTTTTGGAAACCTGCATGCAAATCTTCTTGGTTCACCTACAAAATCTACTCAATTCGCCTTGCTCTAATATCATTTGTTGGGCAGCGGAAGCAAAAGAGAGCATAAAACCAAAGCATAAACAAGCTAGATTAAACATGCATAAAACCAAGAACAACAAACACACAATTGACATGGTGATTTATGTGGAACTCCAAATCGGGGAAAAACCACGGGGCAATGATTATCGATCTTTTTCTATTCAAGGGAGAATTACAGTGGCCAACCCAGGCATACAACCATCCTCTCCTCACACAATATACTCGCTTGCACTCGCATTGTACATTGCACTCACATTGTCCTCACATTGTACTCTACCTCTATGAGTATGCTCGTATATATAACATCTATCACTCAGTTACACAGACTGATCATGAATAAATCACATAATTACACCAACAGTTCATAAGTAGTTTGCATGCATGCACATGTGCATGTGCATTGTGCATGTAACCGTGAGAAAATTCATTAGCATGTTTCCAACACCCCCTAACTGTAACCTAATTTTCATTCAATCTATTTAAGTAGAATCTATAAAAATGACTTACATCTACAAAAACGGTTCATGATAGTGGAGCAGCCTCAATAATATATTTTAGATTTCATGTGAGGGGAAACAGTGTGATGCGTATGCAACAGAGGAAGAAGATGCCCCTTCGTTGGAGTTGTGCACCATTGTAGCAAGTGTTGAAAGCATGTTATTTTCCGTGAGTTGAAGACACATGCATTGCTTCAAAATGTGTGATAACACTCGTCAAAGGTAACCACTCAATGTCCGAATGGTTTGTCATGCATTGAGAGGGTCATTTTTATTAGGTAAAGTGATAGTGCGCTGCTTCTCTTATTAGTCATCACATGTTCTCACGTATAACACTTTTGGGAACATTGAATGCAATAACTTGTACAAGATAATTGCGTTAAGTATTTCATTGATTTTTTCATAGTCATTTAGTTATTATTGTTGACTTTGAATTTAGGTATTTCTATTCAATACAAATGTACAAATGTGTTATATCATGTAGTGTGGAAATGTGGCACCTAAACCAATAAGGAAATTTTATTATATTAATTGTAAATGTGTTATATTATCAAGTGTGAAAATGTGGCACCTAAATCAATGTGAGGAACATATATTAAATTTAAATGTGTTATACTTCATAATGAAGTGATTTATTTATGAAAAAACTAATTCATATAAAAAATATCTATAAAATTTATTCCAAAATTAAAAACATGTATTCCAAGCTTAAAAATATTTATGTCAAAATTAACTCGACAATTTCTTTTCTTTTCCTTCAACAAAATCTTCGTTAAAGGGGAATTGATTTATCCATTAAATTGTAATTGAATTGCGATGTCTTTTTTTAGCTTAGAATAAACCTTCCCATTATTCATAGAATTTCCATACTTCCACTACTTACGAGTCTTGCAAAACTAACTAAGATTAGAGGTATAGGTCTGATGACGCTTATGATTCCATTGATTCTGAGATTTGTGAGTCTTCCACTTCGCCTTACACTCCAGAAAAGAGGTAAACTTGCTAGACAACCAATAGTTTTAGTAGCAAATTCAATGAATTGAGAGTTGAATTTGCAAGTGAAACAATACCAATAACAATTGCAGTTTAAACTTATCCTAGACCAACAGTTGCAGTTTAAACTTATCCGAGACTAAACTGCTTATATATTTTTAAACTCGGTTGGTAGGGACTAAGGGACTAAGCTTCATGATACCCCTTGCTTGAAGGATTAACGTGTTGGGATTTCTAGCATCCATTTACACGTCTAACTTGTAGAGGAGCTGAGAGTCTTTGGTGAAATTGAACTTGGAGATCTACACTAAGTTCATTATAAAATTAGGTTGATGAGTCTTATATATGACCCATAAAACTAAGCATCAAGTGGAAAGTGGGGAGGATAGTTTTGTACATATGTCCTTTCATGTATATGCCATTTAGGTTCTAGAGGCTTGGTCTACTCAAAGGGTACACTTACTAGATTCATGAAAATGATAATAATAACAATAAATCTTTCTTACCATAACACTCAATATTTAGTTTTTTTTGGAGATAGACCTCTATTTAGGAACCAACAACAAAAGGCTTAGGTCCTTCAGATGATGCCTTACCAAATTTAAGATGCTTAAGGAAAATATTGCATTTAAATTTAAAATGATGGGATGGAATTTAATATAATGTTGGCTATGTCTTAATAAATTTAAGATGCTTAAGGAAAAGATTGCATTTAAATTTAAAATGATGGGATGTAATTTAATATAACGTTAAAATGATGGGATGAAATTTAATATAATGTTGGTTGTTTTTGGAGAGGAGCCTAAAATTGGTAGGGATTAATAGAGGCAATGAAGAACTCCAAGTAATGAGCCTAGTGAGTACACACTTTCACTTTCCCAACCGATGCCACCACTTTGCCTCATGTATGCAAGTTTTTCCATGCCTTATGCATACAACACCTCTCTAACAATAGTTGGGAAATTTCCCTCCTCCTTGTTTGTTTATCATCATCACCAACTAGTATTTCTCAACCACTAAATCTACTACTTAATGTTTTTTAATATTTTTAATCAACCACTACATTTATTGATGGTTTAGGGTCAAGCACCTATGTTACTACGGCAATAAAGTTGGTAAATGAATCCTAGATTGCTTCAATTAAATAATTTTGCATCAATTCTTGATACTTTTAATTGTCTACTTCCTTATGTAGACAATCTATCCTTTGATAATTGTGTTGCTCCTTTGCTCTAGTGACTCTCTTAATTTCATATTTAGCTCTAGATTTTGCTTTCTTATCCATTCTCTTGCTTGAATAAGATATTTCTTCTCTTTGCGTACGACATGTTTCTTAAACACTAAGGATACCTTCTCTATTGTTGTAGTTTCTAGCTCGATTTATTTGTAAAAAAGTGGCCACACCCACCCAAACAAAAGAATGGAAAGCCATGAGTAACCCTATTCATTCCTAGAAGATATTTCTTAAGCATATTGGATAACGATAACACTATAGTGTTATCTCCACAATGATTTTAAAGTTCTTTAAGGAACTATCTTGTTGACATGACATTGAGTGTAGTTCTCCATTTCTTATTAAGTAGAGGATGTTGGATTGAATTTCAGAACAAACTTTGATATTAATAAGCAAATCCAACTTTTCTTAAGGTATGTCTTCAAGCTTGAATATGGGATTTAAAAAAATTATTTAAAGACAAACTAGGAGCTTAGGGAAGATGTTGTTGTAGTCTATAGCTAAGAAGAATGCGCTCCAAGGATAGAAGCAATGGGGATCAGAAGCACTGAAGCTAAGGTCATGGAAGGTCCACTTACTTAAGGTTGTGACAAGTGTTGAACTTATGGAGAAACACATTTCTAGAGAGACTATCCCCATGCACAAAGAGAAGTCAATAGATACCAAAGTCAAATGATAGAGGGATATTTGTGAAAGGCCCATAGAATTCATACAATAAGAAACTTCAAGTAAGGTTAATGAGCAAAGTCTTTTAATTTTAATAGCTCCAAGAGCTACTAAAGGTTTTATTGCTTCATTCTCTAGATTAAAACTTTAAGCTATAGAACAATTTTTTTTTAATTAGAAATGGCTTCAAGAGTGAAGTAGAATGTTGGAGTCTTAGTAAATGATTGTGTGATTGAATCATGTGAGTGTGTAGCTAAGGTATCCCTTTATGTGATAGTCATTTTGATTGAGATGGATTGGTTAAAAACCCATGAAGTAGTACTAAATTGTAAAAACAAGAAATTGTACTTAGTAGATGAAGTAGGTAAGAAGAGAATCTTAGTGGAAAAGAATCAAGGAATATAAAAATGATTTATAACATCCTTGCAACTTAAAAGAAGTATGTGAAAATGATGCACATTAGAACAATACCTGGGGCAGAATTTAAAGATGTTTTTCAAGAGGAATTCCCTAAATTACCACCCGAGAGAGAACTAGACTTCACGATTGAGCTGAAACCTAAAACTAAACCTATTGCAAGAAATCCATATCGGATGAGAGCATGAGAACTACAAGAATCATAGATACACTTAAAGGAAATTTTGGAATTAGGATTTATAAAACCAAGCATATCCTCGTGGAGAGAACTGATGATATTCATGAAGAATAAGGATGGATCGTGGATTTTTTGCATTGATTACAGTCAATTGAACAAAGGGACGATTAAAAATCAATACCCATTACCTAGAATTGACAATTTATTCTATGAATTAAAGGGAGTGGCACTATTTTCTAAAAACAGACTTGCCATCCGAATATCACCAACTAAAGGGATATCGCCAACTAAGGATTAAAATAGAGGATATTCCAAACACAATATTTAAGATGAGGTTTGGACATTATGAATTTGTGATATTACCATTTGGATTGACAAACGATCTAGCAGTATTCAGAGTATGATGATCAGAGTATTTTGTTAATATTCTGATAAATTTGTACAAGTTATCACAATATTTCGATATAATAACGAATATTTCGATATAATAACGAATGATAGAAGAGCACAATGAACATTTATGACTATTGTTATAGTGTCTCTCCGAAAACAAGCTTTATGTAAAGATGTCTAAATGTTCATTTTACAAATCCAAGATACATTATTTGAGATATATTATCTAGAAGAATTGTAGTTGATCTCGCTAATATTAAACACTCATGGAATGGCCGGCACTGAAAAATGTACATGAAGTACTAAGTTTCATGGGATTAGCAAGGTACATGAAGTACTAAGTTTTGTGGAAGGATTTCAAAGATGGAAAACCTTATAATTGAATTGCACATGAAATTTATTTGGTGGGAAAAATGGACTAGGTGGAGTATTGATGGAAGCAGGTGGAGTGGTCGCTTACACTTCAAGGAAACTTTTACCCCCAATGAAGAAAACTAGGTGACACAATTTTAATGGAAAGAAAGACGGAAAATTGTTCATGTTCCCATTGGACATGCCAGCAATATCCACTGTTACAGAATATCCAATATTATTCACTTTATTTTGAAGATGCAATCTAAAGATTCTGAGGATGCAATCTAGGGATTCTCAGGTATTGTGATGAGATGCAAGCATGATATATTTCTCCATATATGACAGATATTAGCTGAGCCTAGAGCTTGCTAACGAGTTGTTCAATTTTTTCCATATGATACGGTCCCAATGTAATCCACACCCTGATCCCTTCCTCAGAACCATTCGAAAGCGCAAGTACAAAGTGAGCAGATAAGTTGTTGACTATGGGACCTACATAGATAGGCTTCCCCCACCCGAAATCTAATCCATGGTATCGCAACTTCCACCAGGGAGACAAGAAGAAGTTCTCATTAATTCCAACAGGGATGCCGCTATGGACCCCGAGCATATCTATACGAGATCGAACATAATCATCCGTGATGGAAGCTATGGCCTTTTGGATCTCTGCGATGCAATAGGAGAGGGGATTCTCCTTCACATCATGCACCGATGCACTTGCAATGGCCGCGACCACTCCATTTCCTACAAATCCTTCCGGTAGAGGTGGACTTACCTTAGAACGTATGTCCACTGCAAATGACACGTTGGACGTCTATGTGGGGTCTTAAAATACTGCCTTCGTTCTGGCCTGCCATAAATGGGCCACCAAGACTTCGAATGTAGAGCATCTACTGATGATATTGTCTTCCATTGCCTTTTGTTTCAGGCATTGCAGCATCTCCGGAGAGAACGTAAATGCTCTGTAGGATTTCATTTCTGGGAGATTTTTAAGAGAATGAGCCGTGTACTTGATGCAGAGAATGTAGACATACTGACTTGGTGTTGGAGTAACTCATGATGTTGATGATTGACATGCGGATGAATCCTAGCTTTCAAGGAGGTTCTGTCAAAATTGGGTTCGAAGAGGAGGCCTTCTCCCCTCGCCATGGATGCAAAGTTGATGACACATTCTGCAGTAGATCGGCCGTCCATGAGACCGTAAGAGGTTACTAGTCCAAGAAAAAATCCTCCACACTTAAACCGAGTAACCTGCACGCACCAGTACTCTGTTGTTAGTTTTTTTTCCAACATTACAGATATATACTTTGTAAAAGAAGGCTTAACAATCAGAACAACATACTAACCCAAACGCATTTAGACCTATGCGTCTTGATATGCAATTTGAGGTTCTGTCAAAATTGATAAATTGTGAAGCAAGAAATGCAGAGAGAAAGAATAGAACAAAAAACAAGTATATTAGAATGTATGAAGAACTGAAGAGATTACAATGCAATGGGAAATAGCTGAGCTAAATAGGCTCAAGCAAATCAACAAAAGAAAGTACAGCTGTCAAGTACAACTGGCAGTGTACAGTCAGACTGTTGAGGTTACATTATATTTAACACTCCCTCTTAAACTCAACAGTTACAAACATCAGCACTGATTATGCCTAAGTGTTGTCTCTGAAAATCAAAAACCGATTTTCGTAGTGGCTTTGTAAAGATATCAGCAAGCTGATCTCGAGAACCACAGAATTGTAGTGCAATATCACCATTATTGACTAGCTCACGTATGAAATGAAAACGAGTGTCAATGTGTTTTCTTTTCTTGTGAAACACATGATTTTTGGATAGAGCAATTGCTGAAGTATTATCACAGAAAATAGGAGTTGGATCCTTTTCTATATGTGACATATCTTTCAATATTCTTCTCAGCCACACAGCTTGACAAGAAGCTGAGGTAGCAGCGACATACTCTGCCTCTGCAGAAGATATTGAAACAATTGGCTGCTTCTTTGATGCCCATGAAATCGGGTTCGTGCCCAGTTGAAAAACATGTCTAGATGTGCTTTTCTTGTCATCTAGTCTGCCTGAAAAATCATTGACTGTGTAACCAAAAAGTTGATTACTATCAGATTTAGTGTACCATAAACTGAAATTGAGAGTTCCCGCTACATATCTCAAAATTCGTTTTGCCATTTTCCAATGAGAATCTTTGGGGGATTCCATGAATCTAGAAACAAGGTTGGCTGCATACATAATGTCAGGCCTAGTTGCTATAAGATACAACAAACTTCCTACTAAACTTTTGTACAGGGTAGAGTCCACTGTAGGGCCTTCATCTCTCTTGCTCAATTTTGTGCCTAGTGGTATAGGGGTTTCTGCTGGATTGCATCCTTCCATGCGAAATCTTTTGATGATATCTGTTGCATACTTTTGCTGACAGACAAAAATTCCTTGGGTTGATTGATTAACCTCAATCCCTAAAAAATATTTTATTATGCCAAGATCTGTCATCTCAAACTCAGACTGCATGGCATGTTTAAAATCTGTTAACTCAATATTTCCTGTATAGATCATGTCATCAACATATAAACATACAATCAAAATTTTACCATGCTGATCTGTTTTGGTGTAAAGAGTTGGCTCATTTTGGCTTCTTCTGAAACCACTTTTGATCAGATAAGTGTCAATTCTATTGTACCAAGATCTTGGAGCTTTCTTTAAGCCATACAAGGTTTTCTTAAACCGATAGACTTTGGCTGGGTGATCTTGGACTTCAAATCCAGGTGGCTGATCGACATAAACTTGTTCTTCTAAAAAACCATTCAGGAATGCTGACTTGACATCCATCTGGTATACTTTCCATTTGTGTTGGGGTGCTATGGCCAATAGATTCCTTACAGTGTCTAATCTTGCTACTGGAGCAAAATTTTCACCATAATCAGTACCTCGTTGTTGTGAGAATCCTTTGGCAACAAGTCTTGCCTTGTGTTTTTCAATCTGCCCCTTTTCATTGAGTTTAGTTTTGTAAACCCACTTGACACCAATACTCTTCTTGTGAGTTGGCAAATCAACAAGATCCCATGTCTTGTTCTTCTCAATGGAGTCAATTTCTTGGTTCATGGCTTGAACCCAATGTGGCTCCTTAGTTGCTTCCTTAAAAGATGTAGGTTGACATGACATTAAAGCAAAAATGTTGTGTTGTTCAAAGTCATCCAACTATTGATGGATTTCTCTCAAACTTCGAGTTCTCTGATTTTGTGGTTCAGAGAATGAATCTCTGCTGGAAGTTGAGTTATCCTGAGAATTTTCAGGTTGTCTTTGTACTAGCAATCTTGGAAGAATAGTTCTAGGTACTTGTTGTCCTGAATTTTCTGTGTTTTCAGAACTTGACAACAATGGATTTTGACTGTCCATTTGCTGATTTTCTGAATCATTCCATAATTGATTTTCCAAAAATTTTACATCTCTGTTGAGAATGAGTTTCTTGGTGATTGGATTAAAAAGTCTGTAAGCTTTAGTTGTTTCACTATAGCCGGTGAAAATACATTTCTCACTTCTGTCATCAAGTTTCTTCCTTAATTCGGAAGGTATGTGAGCATATGCTATGCATCCGAATGTCCTTAGATGCGCTACATTGAGCTTTGTCCCACTCCATGCTTCTTGGGGGACTTTTAGCTTTAGACTTGTGGTTGGTGATCTATTCAAGAGATAAAC
>ML783675.1:427684-439434 GCA_009831015.1 Picea engelmannii
TATTCTGCATTAGTAATGAGAACTCACAATTAAATTGATTTTACATTATTTAAGAGTAGAAATGGCCACTCTTCGACTAATGGAAATTTAAGGGAATGACGGGTTGGTACTTAATGCTAATGAAGGCAGAGATAAGGCCTTGTCGTAATAATGGTTGGTCGTTGTTGAGTCATTTTGTCTTGCACCTTCCATAGAGGTTGCGGTCATGCGTTTATTCATTGTTGTACTTGGCTGAGTCTTTTGAGTATGAGGTCAGTCGTGTCGGGCGGGATGTAGACACCCCAGGTAGCCCTAGGAGATATGCTTGCATGTGGGATTATTTCGTGTAAAGAATCCAGTGCCGTATCAAGAGTCTCGGGCCCTTTAAAGGTAGGGTTTCCACTCCCTTGACACACCTGATGGATATTACTAGTTTCTGCTTGAGTAGTCGGCCAGGAGCCTATCTTACCTTCTCTCTCTCTAGAGCAGAGAACTAAGATTAAACGCCCTGCTTTCCTGTGCATAAATAGTAAGATCCACTACCATGGATTCTTCCCTCTGTGTTGGTACTGGGCACCACCCAGTATGTCTTTAGATGTTGCATTGTGCGCTCTATGTCCTTGGTCGTTATTGTTGCAGTTACCTGTAGTGCACCTTATGTCTTGGGTCGTTCATTGCCTGTAGGTCTTGTTGAGCGTCATGTCTCATTGTTGTGATCCTCGTGGTTGCATCTTGTTAATCATCGGGTGGTGACGTAGAGTCATGTGTGTCTGTTCCTTTCTACCCACGCGCACACTCTTTAAAAAAATAAAAAAACTTGCACCTGTTGTGAGAGTCGTTGTCGTAACAAGGAGGGATCTTACATATGGTATCAAAGTTGGTTCGACCCACGACTTCGGATTCGCTACGGCTTTCGTTGACAGGATTAGATTGATTATACTCTTGCTGATCGAGTTGATTGTGTGCATGCAGGTAATCATGGTTAGAGGACGCCGCAGAGGCAAACGACGAGGTACTAGGGGAGGAGGCGTGACGCCTCCAGCAGCATCCACGCCTGAGGGGTCTAACCCCCAGGGAGGCGAGCAAGTTCTCGGATAGGAGCAGATAGCAGTTGGTGATGTTATTGGGATGATGAGATCCTTTCAGCGCATGTCCGAGGCTCTGATCAGCTGTTTGGACAGAGACGAGGCCAGGGCGCCAGTACCCCCTGAAGTTCTGCCGCGGGCACCAGCCTTTACGGGTAGCATTCACCGTGAACTCGAGAGGCGAGTGGAACCCTTGGACCATGTAGTGCATCATGAAGGGGACGTCGCAATTTCAACGGGCAAGTGAATAAACCTAGTCGGCCTTAAAATGAATGATGTGATAAGTAAGATTTAAAAACAATTTCCCTAATAAAAATGTCGCCTAGCCTAGTGAAATTAAAATCTAGGTCTATGTAACACATGTGGTAAAAAATAATAATCATAATTAAACATGTAACAAGAAGGGGGTAAGAAATTCAATTAAATTATTAAAATCAAATTATAATGGGGGATTAAAATTTTAAAAGAGAAATTATTGTTTTATCGACATATGCTAATTTAATTTTTAATTCAAAAGAAAAATGGGTAAATGGTTGTTTTTCTACACTTGCTAAATTGAGTTTTGGTTAAAAAGGAAAAAGAGGGAAACTTAAAAGAAATACAAAACTAAAGAAAAAGGGGAAACATAAAGAAAAGGATAAACATAAAGAAAAATATGAATGTCTAACTTAGTAAGGAATCTTAACTTGAAAACTGACTATTTTTTAACTCAACTAGGAGTTTAGTAAGGCTTAAGTCATTTAATATTTGTAAGGGAATATTGGGACACCAAGGAGAGTTTTTAGGAATGATTTTAGGTGGGTGAGGGAAATAGGAATAATTAAATAATTAATGAAATTAATTTTATGGTACAACTAGAGGGATGGGTGATATATGTACGGGGGAGGTTTTTTATAATTAAATTAATGAAAACAAAATTAAATGGGAATTTGGAAAAGAAATCACTTAAAAACTCTATAAAAAGGATGGAGGAGGAGGAGTATGGATCTCTTATTTATGCGTAAGGTTACGCTACTAAATTTTTGTCTTGACTGAACTTCTCTTGTGGGAGTTGGGATACCCAACTCAGGTAACGAATAGTATCTCGACCTTGAGAGGCGAGCTCGGTGCTAGTTGTTCTATGGTATGGTATGCATGGCCCCTTTGCAACTTGAGGGGGCTCAGAGGGAAGAAGAGTACCCCTAGCGTTGATAGGAGGTACAGGTGAGGTCATATCGGTCAACAAGCAGGAGGTGGACAAAGAACGCACGAGACAATGAATCAGAACCTTCACGTTGGACTACGGTATGCATGCGTATATTTTTGAATGGTAGTTTAATATTGTTACTGCGCTTTCATTACTGTACTTATTTTGTGTAAAAATTATATTTTACTCATCATTTTATAATCAATGAACTTAAATTCATCCTAGCCTTACTCTTGTTGCTTTTTGAATTGATTCCCTTGGCGAACCCAACCCAGATTGCTATGAATTTTCTGTGTTTGCTTTATTGATTGTTATGAAGAATTATGTGTTTTTCCCTTATCCCTTATTCATTAGTCCGTGCCTGAGTAGTCGGCCAGGAGTCGAATCGATGGTCGTCACTTTGGTGTTTAAAGACCTATAGATTCAAACACCCTATTTTTTTGTGCATGGATGATGAGTGAAGGATACAATTTTCGGAGTCGTTTATCCCCTACTTATCTTTGTGTTATATTGATTCATGGTTGAATGATTAGTCCTTGCGCCTTCTTGTGAATGAGTACCTCTGTGTTTTTGCATTTCTTGTGATTGCTTACTTTTTCATTTTCTTTTGTTTGATTATCTCTAAGTGTTCTTGTGGTGGTAATCTATGCATTTAATTTATATCTACGTCAATTACCTCTACATTCATTTATCCCTGCACATAATCAAACCCAGAAATTAACGATGTGATTTCAATTCATCTCTGCATTTTTTTGAAATATTATCTCTGTGATTCATCTCAGATTGATTCCTTGGCATTTTATCTCAAAAAAAATGTGGTTTTTAAATGGCCATGAATTGCTTCATGACTGAATTACCATACCATAATAAATTTCTGTTACCTTTGATGATAATGTTATTCTCAAACATTCAGATAATTGATTAAGATCACATACACCAAAGCCATTGATGTGGTCATATTGTTGTTATGTGATTTCTTGTTTATGAAGTTAAATGCCCAGTTTTTGCTCACGATTTTAATGGCATAAATGCTCAGATCTTACTCACGATTTTCTGAGTGAATCCGCGGTATCTGAGATATCATTTTTATACTCTGTGATTTCCAGTTTGTGGCTCAACAATTATCATGTTTTTAACTCAGCCATTTCCATTATTTAACTCAACATTTATCATATTTAACTCTGCGGATTCTTTTAAATGGATAGCGTTTGATATGGATGCGTTTTTTATATGTAATAATGGATAGAGATTTTAAATATGACTGCAAATTTTAAATTATGACAAAAAACACCTTTTAAATGCATGATATACAACGATGTTAATGATATGATAGGCAACGATGTTAATTACATGATAGAAGACAAATATGTGGAGATAACAAGACAGTAAAAATATATTTAGAGGACATCAAATACATTGTGATGTTAGTAAACAACGATTTTATATTTATTGCGTTACACCGCAACATCATTTAATTACTCTGCAGTTTAGATATATTACTGCGAATTTATTGTGCACAAAGATTTATATATAGCAAAATTTTACCTTGGAATGACAGTGAGTTGCACACTGGTGGTTAGCGAAATTTTACAATTGAATGACAGCGAACACCGATTTTACACCACGATTATTTACACAGATTCTACAAAGATTTTATTTTCATATTCTATACAACGAATTTATATTCAGATTCTCTACAATGATTTTATACACAGAATATGTACCACGATTTTATACAGTGATTTCCTCAAATTTTATTTTAGACAACGAAATTTGGTTAGCTAGAGTTTCCCTTAAATCATTTTGTTAAGAAATGAACTTTTAATGGACAACGATACCATTCACTTGTACTCAGCCTTATCTCTGTGTTTTGGAAAGACAATGATATCCATGCTATAGATTTAGAGACAACGACAGACATAAAGACAACGATAAGACATATTGTTATCTTATATCTTATTGGATTTTTACACAACTATCCTTGTTAAACATATATTTATAGATTTACAGATTTATAGACAATGGTAGAGTTCATATTTAACTCGACGTTATTCAATGCATGATGGCCTTTTATATATAGGCAACAATTGGTATGCAGGTTGTGCTTTTACACGGATAGCAATTTATGTGTTAGGCAGAGTTATCAACTCTAGACAGTCGGACTATTGGATGAGTCTATGCTAGTTAGAGAAAGATTATGGTTAAGATAAATCTATGTTAGTGGTTATAAAACAGATGTGCAAGGAAACCTAATGGATTTTTAGAAGTTTTTTTAGGATTGGCTGGAGGAACCTCGATTATCTAAAAACTCCAAGCTGAACAATGATATGAAAAAGTGCATGAACCATGGTTTTATATACTTTTATACCATTGCAATATGTTGTATAAGATAGCGAACATTACCAAGAATATAGATTTTAAATGATAAAAATTCATGGACTTTGGGATGATATGATATAGATGTAATTTCTTTTCTACGGACAGGTTCAATGGGTTCACACTTTAGGATCATCCTTCTAGGAATGTTTGATTTTTGAGTCTCTAACTTAGAATTTAATGGTTTATCAATGTAATAATTTAATAGCTTGCGCCAGATTAATGGTTGAGGGATTGATAGTTTTTAGCTAAAACGATTGATAGTTTAACAGTTAATTGGTCCTTGCACCTTGAGCCTTAAGTCGAGTTGAAATGGTGGTTGGTCACAATTGTTTCACCACACATGTTTTCCTTGTAGGAACCAGACATCATTCGGTCAACTCCGCAATTTAGTTTTCAGTGTTTCCGCCTTTCATCTTGTCAACTTGTTGCTTGGGTGCTCATAATATATTATTCGTGTATGTACTGACATATATTTTGGTCTCCTAGCGTAATGGATTTAGCTTGGGTTAAAGGTCTAGATATGTCATTTTTCATCATGGTTATTGTCACGCCTATTGCCTTGTGATGGCGTGCTTCCTTATGAGGGGATCATTTCACGCCTTGATTGATGGATGTGAATGATAATCGGGCCAGAGTCTTGTGCTCCTAATATGGACGTATTGTTAATGGTAATTGATTTTGATACTTGGATGGGTAACACCTTTTTTTGTTTTTTTTGCTTGCCATAGAGGTTCTAGTTACTTGTCGTCATAGTCGTTGTGTCAGGATCATTGATGTCTCCCTTAGCTTGTAGGCATGGTCGTGCTTGTGTCGGGCGGTTAGTTGTTTTTATCTATCTTTGATTATAGCATGTTTTATCTAGTTCTTTGATGTGCTAGTATGTTGGGTCATTGTTGTATGTTTCTTGAATGTGTAAGTGTTGTTCGTCATCAAGTAGTGTTGATTAATCGTTGTCGTCGATTGCCTTATTTCTTCAAACAAAAAAATATTTGTGCACCTGCATTGTGTCGCATGTAGTGGTAATGATGGGGTCGTTACATATGGTATCAGAGCGGGTTCAACCCTGCGACTGTGGATTGCCATGATTTTCACTGCAACAAACCCTTGAGTAATAACCTAGCACTAAGTAAAACTTTAACGTGTCCATGCGGTGATCTTGATTAGCAGACACCATTGAGGTTTGCAGCGTAGTGCCATGGAAGGAGGTGCGACCTCTCCAGAAGTGTTTGCACCCTCGGAGTCTAACTCCCATGGGGGAAGAACAATCCCTTGGGTTGGATTCGATTGTTGTAAGGGATGATGATGGTATGACAAGGTCCTTCCAGAGATTGTGAGAGGCCTTGATTCACCATCTGCAGTAAGATGAGGCCAAGGCACCTGTACCTCTGAGGGTCCACAACGCGCCGAGCCAGTACCTTTGGTATTTCAGTGCAAACTCGAGACGGTCAAATTTCTCAAGTTATTTGGTGCCCCAGATGGCGTAGCCACCAAGGCATGGTGGGAGAATATGGTGATGTGATTTGCGCTTCGCGAATATACTTCCAACACGAAGGTCCGCATAGTTAACTAGATGTGTGTATGTGAACAATAAGAAAAGCATGATAAATAAGAAAACAAATTATAGTTGAATATGTCATATTTAGAATCTCAGAATAATTGCTAAAACTTCAAAATATCATCTCTTTTTATTTTCTATTTTACATTGGTTGTGGGGTCTAGTTCACATTGGTTTGTAAGTTCCAAAATCCAGTGGATTTATATGCCAATTGGGTGTACGTAGAGGCAATGCTTTTTTTATTAACATAATGATTGATTGATTGATATTCAATGATATTTGACACCCCCTTGGAAGGACACCTTCACCCGAAGAAGAGTTTGATAGATATCATTAAACCTCAACTATACAAATCTCTCTCTACAATTGAGAGTGAAATACTCCTCCTCCATGATGAGATTGAAAAATGAAAAAGAAAGCCCACAAATATAAGGAAGTGAGAGAGTTTTGTGGATGATAATCAAGCTAGTTCAAGTGTAGGGTCAAGGTGAGAAAGAATCCTATAGAAAATTTGGCAAAATTCTAAAGAGGTTTGAAAGAAACGACATATCCTAAATGGTATAAATGGGACTATTTATATAAAGGATAGTCACATAGGCAAAAACCTTGTATGAAAAATAATTTTTGAGAAAAGTTAACATTCGCAACCACTCATCTATGGTTAAACACAAGAACAAGTGAGTCTTGAGCCAATTTAAGTGTTTTTCACTTGAAGTAGGCTCTTTGTTCTTCCTATCTATGAGACATAGACAAATATCCATCTTTTAAACCCATATATAGCATGACATAGAGAGCCCATGATGGGAAGATATATTTTGATCTTGTCATCCCTTGTGTACATCCAAAACAATTACCTTTTGCACATCCAAAACAATTATTAGGTCATCTAGATTCTTAGGAAAATATTTCGAACTAACCCAAGTAGACCAAATCAAGCATTAGTTTTGAGATTGATCCAAGGGGAAAAGAGAATATCTAACCAAAGAAACTCACCAAGGAAGAAATAGGGCCAAAGAATAACCCAAGAAAATAAATAGAGGGGATCTTGCATGAGAACTAGACATTAAATGAAAAAATCTTACATGAGAACTAGACATTAAATGGAAAAAATACCAAAGAGAGGGGCCAAAGAGAGAGGTAATTACCAATGACCTAATCTATCTCAAGCAAGTTGTTAGGAGGCCTCATGATTATATTTGAGCTTCAACTACATAGGTTTAATTATGAGGAAAAAACATATGGGATTCTCGGATTTTCATGGTTTAATTATGAGGTTCACCTTTGCATGCACTTGTCAAAAATATATTAAAATCGAACTATAAAATACAATTTATTTTCAAATAAGTTAACAAAATGATAATCATACAATTTAATTTCAAATAAGTTAACAAAATGATAATATTCAGGAAAAAGTTTGCACATAGTGTTACTTTATAAGTTTGTACATAGTGTTACTTTATAGACTTTGAGTTCAACAAACTCTGAAGGTAAATTCCCTCACATAGGTCTTTGCAAATTTGAATCATTCATGATTATTACAAGCTCTTCTCAAAAAGAATATGTAATTGAACAAAATTTCAATTATGTGGCTTGTAAGGTGTTTTAGAATGTTTGGTAGAAGTGACAGGGATATGATGTATAGGTTCATGTGAATTGAAGGTTCTTCTCAAAGAAAATATTTAATTGAACAAAATTTCAATTATGTTGCTTGTAAGGTGTTTTGAAATGTTTGGTAGAAGTGATAAGGATATGATGTATATGTTCATGCTTCATTTCAATACTAGCTTAGTTGAAGAAAATAGATGATTTTATTACATATTTTATAACCAAATAAATATGGCCATTCATTAATGGAGTGTACTAACATAATTATAGTTTTTTTAATTGAAAACAATATTGGAGTGTACTAACATAATTATAGTTTAGTTTTTTTAATTGAAAACGAAATATTTGCGAATTGTTAATATATTCGGCACAAATAGTTTGGCTAAGAAATTTTTCATTTATGACTATGACAATGTGATTTAGGATTATACTTGTAGTTCTGCCCATAGTTATGAATCCTCGCAAATTTAATACGAACACGCAGTTTATATGAATAGAAATGTTGCTAGCTAATGGTTATGAATCCTCAACAAATTTAGTACGATCAAGCAATTTATATGAATGAAAATGTTGCTAGCTAATGGTTATGAATCTCATCAAATTTCCTACGACACGCTGTTTATATGAATAGAAATGTTGCTTTCACATATGATGTTATTAGTCTTTGTTGAAGGCTAGTACTATAGGATTCGATTCATCCTTGAGCTTAAAATTTTCCTCCATTTCCAATGTGGAAATGAGGTGACTTCAGTGCATTAACACTTATGCCTAATACATTAATGTAGAACCGAAGTGGCTTTCAAGTGCATTATGTCTATGTGTCTAGTGCATTAACACCTGTGATTCTGCTTTGTCATGCTCTATCAAAAGTCAAAGAATAAAATGTGATAGATATAAATATATTTTATTTAAATATATTAACACTATTTATTGCTAGATCTTCAGAAATCTATGTATTCACCGCCTTGTCTTGCTAGATCTTCAGAAATCCTTGTATTCACAGCCCTGTCTAGTGCATTAACATCTCTTCTTCTGCTTTGTGCCCTCTGTGCGCACGTGGCATGGGAGTGGAATGGACACGTGGTTTAATTAATTTAAGTTATATCTGAATTGGTTATTTATTTCATATATATTGAAATTGGTTATTTATTTCATATAAATTGAAATATTTTAGAATATACAATATGTCTAAAATTCTCCATTATTTTTTATGGAAATCATCCCATGTAATCTTTATTGAAATTGGTTATTTATTAGTAATCATTATATGTTATTTTTAGTGAATTGAAATTAATATGTTTTTGGTTGAATCTAGCACATGCACTTAGTTATAGAGCATTTATTGTGGAGAGTTACATAAATTTTTCACTTTTTCAATAATCCTTATAAAAATCACGATGTGGGCATAGTTAAATAACATTTATCACTTAGTTATAGAGCATTTATTATAGAGAGTTACTAAATTTTCCACTTTTTTCCATTAATCTTTATCAAAATCATCTCATGTAATTTTTATTGAAATTAGTTATTTATTTCATATAAATTGAAAAAATTTAGAATATACAATATGTTTCAATTCTCCATTAATCTTTATCAAAATCATCCCCTGTAATCTTTATTGAAATTGGTTATTTATTTCATAGAAATTGAAACAAATTAGAATATACAATCAAATTCAAAACCCTAAATGTCTCAATTCTCCATTGTTGTTGGGCCAACAAAATCATCCCATGTAATCTTTATTGAAATTCATTAGTATTTCATAGGAATAGAAAATTTAGAATATGCAATCAAAGTCAAAAACAAAATCATCCCATGTAATTGTTGTTGGGACAATGTAAACTTAAAACATAATTAAATATAACTATATTTACTATTCACACAATTTTCTACTTTAGTTTAAGCTAATAACATTTATAGCATTTATTATATAGGTGTTAATAACATATATTATATAGTTAGAACTCATTGATACTTCATTTAATTAATATGATTAGTCATTACTTTTATTATAAGGCTGAAAATGAAATATGTGCACTTATATATAATATATGATTAGTCATTACTTTTATTATAAGGCTGAAAACGAAATATGTGCACTTATATATAATTCTGTGATGCACTTTTTTTTTTTTAAATATTTAAATTATCTAAAAAAAAATTAAGAATAAAAAAGTTATTTATTTTTATTTAACATGATTAGTCACTATTATGTCAAAGATTAAGATTATAGGTTTGACCAAAGAATAGACTTTCTCCCAATGGTTTTATGCCTTCTACAATATTAGGTTGGTGCAACCAACCTTTAAACGAGTACCTCATGGCTCCATGTAAAGTCTCACGAAAATTGAACCTTGCCCAACGGTGACTCTCCCCATGATTAGAGCCAACCCCTTTGGACGTACTAATACATTAATTAATAATATATTAATTATTTATTAATTAATGTATTAATATCTAAATGCATTAATACTTAAAAAAAAAATGTGTTAATTAATTAATACCTTAATTTAATTTAATGTATAAATTAAAGCATCAATACTTTAATATATAATGTATTGTATTAATGTAACATGTTAATTAATAAATAGCTTAATAATGTATTGTATTAATTAATCAATAATTAGTTAAAGTACAAATACATTAATAAAGTAAATATACATTAAAAATTTATTATTACATAAATACAAACATTAAATTATTACATTAAAGCATTAATACATTATTACAATATTCATACATTAATAAAGTATGAATAAAGAAATACATTAAAAAAAACCTATTAAAGTATTGAAGAGAATTATAGTCAAAGGAATTTGCACTTTGAAAAAAGTAAAGTTGACATTTTCTTAATGGATTTAAATAGTAAATTAAATATCCTAACTTATAAGGAAAACATTGAAGAACTCTATCATAATTTTACAATTTCCTTTTCCACTTCTATTAACAAGTTCTCTTTCAAGGTGTCCTATAAAAAGAATAATAGAACGACCAACCCTTGGTATGATAAATAATGCAAAATTTCTAGGAAAGCCATTAGGGATGCTTCTAATGAGTCCTTAAAACTCGATAAGATCAATACTTACAAATCCCTAATTAAAAGGGGAAAATATGTACTATATCAATAAAAGACACAAGCAACTTTCACAACTATATAAGATGGATCCTAAGAAGTTCTTGAGCCAAATTCTAAACGGCAATACTAAAGAAAGTAATAGGATTCCCTTAAGGGACTGAAATTCCTACCTTCAAAGTCTTTACGAGTTCCCTAATGCCATGGACACCATTCCTATTATCCCTTCAAAGGAATAAATTTTTTCTTTAGATGACATAGAGTTCGGGGTTAAGCGGCTTGCAAATTGGAAAGCTAAGCAAATTGAAGACTACCAAGCTGAAATTTTAAAATTGGAGGGCCTATCCTTACTCCTCACATACACATGCTCTTCAATTTAGCTATCAAACATGGCTTCCCTAAACCATGGATGCAAGGTCTCATTGTTCCTATTTTTAAAAATGGGGATAGAAACATTTCCTCTAATTATATGTAACAACCCTCGTTAAATAGATGCATAGGGATTATTAATTATAGTTAATTTGATAATCTGACAGCCCTAATATGTTTAGTTAAACAATAATTATTTCTTAATAATATTAATTAATTAATTATTTATTAATTACTTGTTCATATCTTCAATGATTAATTAATTAATTAATTGACTCATTAATTATTTGAGTAATGAATTAAAGGGGTTAATAATTTTTAATTTATTTAATTAAATACTTACGTATGAAGGGGGGGAAAGAAACATTAAATAAGGGTATACTATAATAAATAAGGGGATAAGATAATAAAGAAGGGGATAAGGTAATAAAGGAGGAGATAAGGAAATTAATGAGGGGGAGGAGAGTCGGTGAAGGGGAAGATATGAAAGGGAAAGAGTCCTACGAGAAGGTATTATGA
>ML783675.1:466006-478252 GCA_009831015.1 Picea engelmannii
TATATATATAGTAGAGTAATAGTGGCCTTTAGAACAATGAAAGATAAACCAATTACTAAGAATGTGGTGTTCTTCCCTAACCTTTACCAAAAGATGTTATGGTATGGATTATTTATGTTGGTAGATGGAATGACTTGGAATCGACGCCCCCCCTACATTGATAATCCATATACATCATCGATGAAAATATTATTATAATCCATATTACTACATTTATAATAATGAGTTAATACATTATTATAATGTATTAGTAATATATTAATATTTTAATAATGTATAAATACTTTTTTAATATATTAATTCTTTAATATTAATGTTTTAGTATATACTATTATAATTTATTAGGTAATGTATTTATTTGTGTTTTATTACTACATTTATAATAATTAGTTAATACATTATTATAATGTATTAGTAATATATTAATATTTTAATAATGTATAGATACTTTTTTAATGTATTAATTCTTTATTATTAATGTTTTAGTATCAATATTTATGTTTTATTTATAAAATATTTAATGCATTAAATCATTATTAATACATTAAAACATTATTAATACAGTAATACATTAATGTATTATTAAATTATTACTAATTAATACATTAATACATTAATGTATTAATACATCTATACATTATTACTAATTAATATATTAATTAATATATTAAAGCATTAAAATAATAATAAATTAAAGCATTTTTATTAATTAATATATTAATTAATTAATGTATTTAATGTATTAATGTTATTTCAGGCATGTCGGCCGTCAACTAGCAACAACCACATTTATGTAAAAAGTGGTTGATATACGCCGATCGACCCCATTAATTTTAAAAAGGTGGAAAATGGGGTCGATCGACGTATATCAACCACTTTTTACATAAATGTGGTTGTTGCTAGTAGATATCATTTTCAAAATATTTGTCACAATATCAACCTTCCTAACCTCTTAACTCAACAAAAGTATGGTGATCTTCGAAAGCTTCTCTTAATTTTTTTCGAGCACAGAAACAAAATTCTAAATAATCGCAAGTAATCACTTACCCTCTTAAGGTCTGATAGACCAATTCGGTCTTAATGGATGTTAATCATCATCATCATCATCATCATCATTATTAACCATTAAAGTAATAGATTAAAAATACATTAATCAAGTATTAATACATTTAAACATAAATAAAGTATTAATAAATTAATAGCATGCATAATTACATTAATCCTTTAAAGTATTGGTTAATTAATTAATAAACAAATAACTTGTAACACCCTATTTCCCCCAGTTTGTAAAAATAACTATATTGGCCAAGAACTATGGCAAACTCAAAGACGTGAATGTTTGATTTGACAGACCTTTTTATAAAAGGTCGATGAATGTAAATTATGTTATGAATATGTGTTGCATGGATGCTGGGAGGGGATGTGCTAAAAGAGACCATGATGGCTAATGAGAGCTGGTGGAAGGGACCTGGAATGGTTGTGTTAACTTCCACTGAGCCAGTACCGTACTGGTTTTACTTGCTCAAAGACCAAAGCAACTCTCTGACCCCGGAATGGATTTCTCATCAGATTGGTAGGTGGGGAGGCTCGACAAGAGTTAATGAGGGGATGGGTGTGAAACTCCCATCCATAACATCTCTCAAACCTGACCGCAGATGGGGAAATTGGCGCCACACGCAATCTTGCAGAGAAAAGGCAAGAGAGGAAGTGTGGTAGGGGAGGAGGAGAGAACGCGCGTGACAGGGATCACGGGGAAGAACTGGAGAAACTTTGGAAACACAGGGAGTTCTGAACAGAGGAGAAGGAGAGTAACCTTCTTCCTTGACTTTCGTTGAGATGGAAGTAGAAAATTGAACCTTAAGCATCGTGGTCTAGCTCAGGGGTGGCTAGTGATAAATCCATTTAGAGTCACTAAGCCTATGGTTGGGTGGAAACGAGCACCCCTCTCAGCAGTCGCGTCACACCTGGTGTTTTCTGATAAGTGTTTATATCTTGTATCTTGAATTGAATATCCTGGAATGCATGCTCATGTTTGTACACTCATAAATGGTTTCTGCATAGAAGTGTTTTCCTGGTGTTTTGATCGAAAATAATGGATGCATGCTTATACTTATATGACCATAATCAGTTTATATATAGAATGAACAAGTTCGGATTACGAGTCCATTCCTTTGAGATTTGTCCCATTTACTTGACTCACTCTATGCCCTGGTTTGATTTCCCCAAAGGCACCTCCTTCCGAGAAGTTCCCTCGCAGTCCAGAGCCAGAGAGAGTTCCTTGAAAAGACTATCGTTTTAGTAAACCCACGAGTTTACTTCACCCTTGTCACAGAGTTCATAGCTCGGTGATTTAGGAAGGATTTTCAGTCTGGTCACCAAGCCTAGGGATAATTACCCATGAACCTGCTAAAGGATCATGTGATCTGAGTATGGAAACCTTGTACAAGAGAGAGTGGTTCTCTCAGGTTTTTGGAGTTTCGGCGTTTCGGCACCTGGGAAATCCAAGGGCAAGTTCCCTCGTATTCGCCAGTCGCGAAATCCCAATAGATCACAGGCCTTACCAAATAGGCGCTTCCATCTTTTGTGATTCGGGGAATTGCGATGCAAGCGTTCCCCTGTTCTCTATGTTTCGAAATGTTGAAACCCGAAAGGGTCTAACAGATCCTTAGCTCCTCCCTTGGGTCACTTTTCATACAACTGGTCCTATGACCTGGTGTTGTTCCTCTAAATGCTTTTGGGGTTTCATGATTCGGGAAATTGTGATGCAATAATTCCTCCTTTACCTTTCGAATCCCCAGAACCCAAAAGCCTGGTATCATCTGGATCTATGGTCCAGATCATTGACTTGATCAATGGCCCGGATTAAATCCCGACATTCTACCTTTTAGTATTTCTGGCGAGCTCTTCACTACTATTCCTCTGATGTCCATAACCCCGGTGGCCTTATATCTTCGCCACATGTCCCTACAAATGGGTGCCCAGATTCTTTTGGGACTCCTCCTCCCTACCACAAGACCCTGTTCAGTGAGCTAGGGCTCATTCACAGAGCGCATCGGGGTTTCATGTACCAGGATTTCACGACTGGCGAAGATGAGGGGTCTTTCCCTTGGGTTTCCTAGGTGCTTCCATCTTCTCAAAGATTGAATTGAGATATGGATACCATCAAGTCCGAATCAAGGGTGAAGACATCTAACCGATGTAATGTCTCCACATTTTTAAGGTGTGCACTATGGCAGCCAGCTCTAGATCATGGGCCACATAGTTGACTTCGTGCTCATTCAATTTTTGGGATTCATAGCAGACTACACTTCCTCCTGGCATAAGGACTCCTCCGAGCCCTTCCTTATAGGTATCTGTGCACATGAGGAAGTCATTTTCGGGATCAACAATCTTCAGCACGGGTGCATGGGTCATAAGGTGTTTTAGGGATTGAATTCTTTCTTCACATTCTTGTGTCCATGTGAATTTAGGTCCCTTCTTCTGGAGGGCAGTGATTGGAAAACCAATCTTAGAGAATCCTTTTATAAATCTCCTATAGTATCTTGCTAAGCCCATAAAGGATCTGATATCCGAAATGTCCTTTGGGGTGGGCCATTACATGATAGACCTAATCTTGTCAGGATCTACTGCTACTCCCTCTTCAGATATGACATGACCCAAGTAATGTATCTTCTTTTGGAAAAAGTCGCACTTGCTAAATTTGGCATAGAGTTGATGTTCTCTTATCAATTGAAGCACAAGTCTAAGATGTTCCTCGTGTTCCTCTCTATTCTTGGAGTAAATAAATATATCATCAATAAAAACCAGTACAAATTTGTCTAGGAATTTGTTGAGCACATTGTTCATCAAGCACATAAAAGTGGCAGGGGAATTGGTCAATCCAAATGGTACTACCAAAAACTCATAGTGACCATATCTTGTCCTGAACGCAGTTTTATGGATGTCTTCACCCTTGATTCGGACTTGATGGTATCCATATCTCAAGTCAATCTTTGAGAAGATGGAAGCACCTCCCAATTGATCGAACAGGTCATCGATCCTTCCCTCTTCAGATATGACATGGCCCAAGTAATGTATTTGCTTCTGGAAAAAGTCACACTTGCTAAATTTGGCATAGAGCTGATGTGCTCTTAGCACTTGAAGCACAAGTCTAAGATGTTCCTCATGTTCCTCTCTATTCTTGGAGTAAATTAATATATCGTCAATAAAAACCAGTACAAATTTGTCTAGGAATTTGCTAATCAAGCACATAAAAGTGGCAGGGGCATTGGTCAATCCAAATGGTACTACCACAAACTCATAGTGACCATATCTCGTCCTGAAGGAAGTTTTGTGGATGTCTTCACCCTTGATTTAGACTTGATGGTATCCAGATCTCACTTCAATCTTTGAGAAGATGGAAGCACCTCCCAATTGATCGAACAGGTCCCTTCACGACTGGTGAAGATGAGGGGTCTTGCCCTTGGGTTTCCCGGGTGCCAAAAAGATGAAACCTATTCACGCTAAACTGATTTGGGGATTCGCATATCGGTATTTCGCAATTGGAGAATACAAGGGAACTTGCCCTTGGGTTTATTGGGTGTTGAAACGTCGAAACCTATTCACACTAAACCGATTCTAGGTTTCTCATATCCGGATTTCGCGATTGGTGAATACAAGGGAGCTTGACCTTGGGTTTCCCGAGTGTCAAAACGCCGAAACTTATTCACGCTAAACCGATTTGGGGTTTTGCATATCGGGATTTTGTGACTTGCGAATATGAGGGAACTTGTCCTTGGGTTTCCTGGGTGCCGAAATGCTGAAACCTATTCACGCTAAACCGATTTGGGGTTTCTCATATCATTCATGCTAAACCGATTTGGGGTTTCACATATTGGGATTTCATGACTGGCGAATATGAGGGAACTTGCCCTTGGGTTTCCCGAGTGCCAAAACGCCGAAATATATTCATGCTAAACCGATTCGGGGTTTCACATATCAGGATTTCGTGACTGGTGAATACGAGGGAACTTGTCGTTGGGTTTCCCGGGTGCCGAAATGCTGAAACCTATTCACGCTAAACCGATTCAGGGTTTCGCATATTGGGATTTCGTGACTGGTGAATACGAGGTAACTTTCCCTTGGGTTTCCCGGGTGCCAAAACGCTGAAAACCTAAGAGAACCACTCTCTCTTGTATAAGGTTTCAAGATTCAGATCACATGATCCTTCAGTGGGTTCTTGGGTAATTATCCCTAGGCTTGGTGACCAGACTAAAAAGCCTTCCTAAATCACCGAGCTATGAAATCTATGACAGGGGTGAAGTAAAATCGTGGGTTTACTAAAACAATAGTCTTTTCAAGGAACTCACTCCAGCTCTGGAATGCGAGGGAACTTCCCGAAAGGAGGTGCCTTCGGGGAAATCAAACCAGGGCATAGCATGAGTCAAGTAAATGGGACAAATCTCAAAGGAATGGACTTGTAATCTGAACTTATTCATTCTATATATAAACCGATTATGGTCATATAAGTATAAGCATGCATCCATTATTTTTTATCAAAACACCAGACAAACACTTCTATACAGAAACCATTTATGAGTGTACAAACATGAGCATGCGTTCCAGGATATTCAATTCAAGATACAAGATATAAACACTTATTAGAAAACACCAGGTGTGTCGTGACTACTGAGAGGGGTGCTCATTTCCACCCAACCATAGGCTCAGTGACTCCAAATGGATTTACCACTAGCCACCCCTGAGCTAGACCACGATGCTTGAGGTTCAATTTTCTACTTCTAGCTCAATGGAAGTCAAGGATGAAGGTTACTCTCCTTATCCTCTGTTCATAACTCCCTATGTTTCCAAAGTTGCTCCAGTTCTTCCCCGCGATCCTTGCCGCGCGCGTTCTCTCCTCCTCCCCTACCACACTTCCTCTATAGCCTTTTCTATGCAAGATTGTGTGTGGCGAGAATTTCCCCATCCGCGGTCAGGTTTGGGAGTTGTTATGGATAGGCGGTTCACCCCCATCCCCTCATTAACTCTTGAGGAGCCTCCCCACCTACCAATTTGATGGGAAATCCATTCCAGGGTCAGAGAGTTACTTTGGTCTTTGAGCAAGTAAACCAATATAGTATTGGCTCGGTGGAAGTTAACGCAACCATTCCAGGTCCCTTCCACCACCTCTCATTATCCATCGTGGTCTCTTTTAGTGCATCCCCCTCCTAGTATCCATGCAACACATATTCATAACATAATTTACATTCATCGACCTTTTATAAAAAGGTCCGTCAAATCAAACATTCACGTCTTTGAGTTTGCCATAGTTCTTGGCCAATATAGTTATTTTTATAGACTGGGGGAAACAGGGTGTTACAATTCCCTTCCCCTTAAAAGAACATCATCCTCGATGTTCTATCTATCAATATGACATGTATGTACAGAAGTAAACAAAATCAGATATGCCTATTTCATGGCATCTTCCATTTCCCAGGTAGCCTCATCTGGGCCAAAATGTTTCCACTGCACCTTGACTTGTGAAATGGTTCAGTTCCTGAGTGGGGTTTCCTTTCTGTCCAACATGCATTGAGGTTCTGGCAGGAATTCTCCCTCCGGTTCCACCTAGATCACAAACCAGTCAATTATATGATTAGAATCATGTACATATTTCTTCAATAATGAAACATGGAAAACATTATATGCTTTTACTGTGGGAGGAAGTGCTAGCCTATTGGCTACAAGTCCCACTCTATATATAACTTAAAAGGGTCTGCAATATCGAGGTGTCAACTTGGCATAAGCTCCCATCCTCAGGGAACTCTTCCTGGGCCTAACTCTGAGATATACGTGGTCTCCCGTCTTGAATTTTCTTGGAGTTCTCTTTCGGTGGGCGTAAGTTTTCTGTATGTTCCAAGTGACCTTCAGATTTTGTTTTATTGAATCACTTGTTGTTCCATTTCTTTCAACATGTCGGGTCCAATAGTAATTTTGTTTGCGAGATTACTCCAACTGACTGGAGTGTTTCACGGTCTACCATAGAGGACTTTGAAAAGACTCATCTTCAGGAATTCTTGGTAGCCGTTGTTGTAGGCGAATTCCACCAGTGGCAGGTAATCTTCCCACTTCTTGGGTTGATGCATTACATGCATTCTTAGCATGTCTTCCAATATTTGGTTCACTCTTTTCGTCTGTCCATCGATTTGAGGATGATAGGCTATGATAAACAGTAATTTGGTCTCCAGACCAACCATCAAGGATATCCAAAAGTTGGAAGTAAATTTCGTGTCTCTGTCAGACAGTATCTCTTTAGGCATACCATGTAGTATGAATATCTCCTTCATGAATATGCTGGCGATATCTATTTCCTTGAAAGTCGATTTGACGGGGATAAAATGGGTGTACTTGCTCAATTTATCCACCACTACCATGATGGTGTCATTATGTTTGGTCGATGTTGGTAATCCGGTGATGAAGTCCATGGAAATGGTTTCCCAGTTCCATTCCGGGATTGGTAGAGGTTGTAATAATCCTGCTCAGTGCCAGTGTTCTACTTTAACCTGTTGGAATTCTAGCCACTTAGCTAAATAGTTAGATATGTATTTCTTTAACCCAGGCCAATAGAATTGTTTCCTAGTGGCCGTGATCATCTTTTGATATCCCGAGTGACCAGTATATGGTCTTTTATGTAGTTCATCCATTATGAACCTCTTCAAGTCATCACAATCTGAAATATACAATCTATTTCTGCAAGTTAGCAGACCTCCATCTATCATCTGGTAGCCTTCATACTTTATTCCTGTGGGTTCTTGCTCTAGGTACGAGGTCACGGTCTGGAAGAATGTGTCTGTTTCTTGTGCATTCCTAACTCTTTCTTTGACATTCGTCTCGCCTCACCGCTGCTAGGTGAATTGTTTTCATACTTATGCTAAGGGCATCGACCACCTTATTTTCCTTTCCTTGAACATGTTTGATTTCAAAATCAAACTCACTAAGGAGGGCCATCCACCTAGCTTGTTTGGCATTGAGCTTTGGTTGGTCAAACAGATATCGCAATCCACAGTGGTCTGTCATAAGTACAAATTTCCTTCCTAGGAGGTAATGTCTCCACATTTTTAAGGTGTGCACTATGGCTACCAGCTCTAGATCATGGGTCACATAGTTGACTTCATGCTCATTCAATTTTTAGAATTCATAGCAGACTACACTTCCTCCTGGCATAAGGACTCCTCTGAGCCATTCCTTATAGGCATATGTGCACACGAGGAAGTCATTTTCAGGATCAACGATCTTCAGCACGGGTGCATGGGTCAGAAGGTGTTTCAAGGATTGAAATATTTCTTCACATTCTTGTGTCCACATGAATTTAGCTCCCTTCTTTTGGAGGGAAGTGATGGGACAACCAATCTTGGAGAATCCTTTTAAGGATCTTTTAGACCCTTTCGGGTTTCGACATTCCGAAAGACAGAGAACATGGGAACACTTTCATCGTGATTCCCTGAATCACAAAAGCCAGAAGCGTCTATTTGGTAAGGCATGTGGTCATAGCCAACAATCACATGGGGGAGGATAAGGGAATGGAGGGTCCGCGATAGGCACCATAGAAATTCGGGGACTCTGTTCCTCGAAGAAAAGACGTAAAGATAAAGAAAATCTTAGTTGCCATAGTGGGTGTGTGACATAAATTATGAACCCAATTAATAAAATAATAAAGTAGTATCAATTAGTATCCATACATTAATAAAATATTAAACTATCTAAATGTACAACAATACATCAAAGTAATAAAATATTATTAGTACATGAATAAAATAAAAATACATTTACAATACATTATAATGAACCAATAACTTATGAACCTAATTAATAAAATTATTAAGTAGTAATAATGAATACATTAATATAGCATCCACATATTAATAAAGTATTAAAACATCTAAAATTACAACAATACATTAAATAATAACGTATTATTATTACAACAATACATTAAAGTAATAAAGTATTAATATTACATAAATAAAGTGAAAATACAATTATAATACATTATAAGATAAGTACATTCAAGTATTACATTATTGTATTTAAGTATTAATACATAAAAACATTATCCATTCATTAATAAAGTATTAAAACATTAATAAATTAATACAACATTAATAATGTATTAATACGTTAATGCTACCCATCCATTAACCTATTATTCATTCATTAATATAATATTAAAACATTCATAAATTAATAAAACATTATTTATACTCAAATAAATTGGTTCAAGTCGTTTAGGTTCAAAATTAAGTATATAATAATGTACACCTTTCGTTTATTCCATCAAAATCTCATACTTTCATACATTTAATAGATTTTTAAGGTTTCTTGAAGGGAAGGTAATTGCATAAGGAAAGACTATGGCTCAGCTAAGCGGGTCAACAGGAATGCGCACTCGCACAAATGCGTGCACATTCCTAAAAATGCTTGCACGTTCCTAGGAATGTGCACATGTTCCTTCTGTTAAACTTTTTAAAGGGCCATCAACGTTGTTTGTGCTCATTGTGCACAAATCATGCTCACATTTTAACTCTCATTGAACAAATAGAGAGGATCTGGAGAGGAGAAACAAAGGGGGGATCTTCCCACCATGTCCAAGTATGTTTGATTTATTTTATTTTTAACCCAATTTAGTCTTTTTCTCCCAAGAATCTAAATATAAAAAATTGTAATCTTGTATTTTAATTAAAAAACCAAACTAATTTAAATGTCATGGATTTTTCCGGGATGGGGTGCCACGTAGAAATGGGAGATCACGTAGCCTACTGTTAAGCCCTAATATTGGCTCATTACCCCTTAATTGGGGCATATTACATTAGTAATGTTATTTTATTTATGTCGGCTTTATTCCATTAGTTGTAATTATACCTTCTAGTGTCCTATATATACCAAGGAGACATTTTCATTTGGAATCATCTTGTACTTGAACATTTATGTGGGGTAAAAGGCAGTTTCCCCCTCGAAGAGGCTTATTATCTGAAATTATCTCTTTTCAAGGCATTGAGTACTTATTCTGAGGTTTTTCTATGCTATATTGATATTTGGTTCTTAACATATGGTATCAGAGCTCAAGGTCTTGGGATTTCACTGCTACATCTGAGACACCTTGGAATTTTTGATATAACTTTTTTTCTACAACATTTCAGAAGGAACGAATTGGAGGATATTTAGTAGATGGATCAAGGTACGTTGGGTTAAAATTTCATCTCCTCAAGCGTTATACTTTCAGAGATACAACATGTGCAAGATAGGGTTCTGGAATCATCCTAAACTAAGTCATTGCGAAATTTTCGCTGAAATTCAAAGGCTATTCACAGAAATTAGTAAGTTATCTGTGATAAAAATTTCAGCTTCTGGTTCATCTTACATTTGTATATACACCCTGTGGAAGATAGGGTATCTGACTAGTCCTATTGACTAGTCTCAAGAAGGTGTTCTAGGTAAAAAAATCATAACTTATTCCTAGAGTATCCAAATTGAGTGAGACCAGTTTCATTGGATAGTGGATAGTCTGTAGTATTTCTAGTATGAGTTTCAGAATTTTATATCAATTATTTTTTGCGGGGCATGCTATATAAGTGAGATCTCATGGAAAGGCAAAAAATCAACAAGTTGTCTGGAAGTTACCATAAAATCCACTTGGCACATCCAATTTTGATCAGACTTGTGGAATTGCAGAGAAGAAATATCAGAGAAATACAAAAAATAAAGTTTCATACCCAAAAGGGCCGAAACATGGGAGATACAACAAAAGAAAGATTGTCTAGCAGAACCACCTCAAAATCAAGGTTCAAAAGTGATACTTGGCCAACATGCCACCCAAAAAGGAAACTTCTACACCAAATAAGCCTCCAGACAATACTACTTGGACTCTTGATGAAGGTGAAGAAATGCGTAGGGACATAAATGATTTACAAAAGAAGATAGTAACAAAATATGAACTACAAGAGATGGAAGCTAAGTTGGAGGGAAAGATGGATGGTTTAAAAGAGGAGATCATGAAAGTATTGAAAAATTTCATAATAGAGAAGACACCTAAAAGAGAAAATGCATCCAATAAAATTCAGGATGAGAACACAAGGAAGGTGAATCAAGACTGGAGAAACTCCAACTTTGGGTTGAAGACCAACCACGTTCCTAAGATCGATATCAGGAAGTTTGATGGAAAAGACCCAATCACATGGATACTTTAGATGGAGCAATTCTTTGATCTACATAATGTGCCACATACACAAAAGGTACGAATTGCTTCTTTATATTTAGAACCCAATCAATTTATATGGTATCGATGGCTTTGTTCTTGCAAATCACTCATCACTTGGACAATTTTCACGGAAGAAATGATAGCACACTATGAGGATACAAGGAGCAATACCTTCTTTAGCCAATTGATAAATCTCAAGCAAAAGGGTTCAGTTACCGAGCACATTGACAACTTCCAAATATTGAATATAAATGTAACAGATATTCTAGATGAGCACTTGATTGATCTATTCATAGGAACTTTAAAGGATAACATTCAACATGAGGTTCTCCTTTGAGAACCCAAATCATTGGAGAATGCATTTAAGGTGGCAAGAAATCTTGAAAGTAAAAATATGGCTATGGCTATTAGAAGGACCAATCCTAACATCTATAGAGAGAACAATGCTCCTTCTTCTAAAACACCTCAACCTACAAAGTTGACACCTCAACAATTGGAGGAAAGAAAAGGAAAAGGTTTATGCCTTAATTGTGACAACAAGTACAGTAAGGGACATAAGTGTGGTGAGAAGAAATTATTCTACATATATTGTGAAGAGGAAGAAGAAGAAGAACAAGAACCATCTCAAGATGAAAACGTAGAAGCAATTTCATTTGAAAAGTTGACTCCCACGATATCGTGTAATGCATTGGCTGGAATTAGCACTCCTCAAACCCTCAAGATAAAAGGATACATCAAACAGGGAAAGGTAATAGTCCTAATTGATTCTCACAGTACTCATAATTTCATTCACTATAAATTATCCAAAGCTCTCAATTGCTTTGTATATCCAATGCTAGAGTTTCAAGTAATGATTGCAGATGGAGGAACTATCAGTTGCTCAGGAAAATGCAATAAGATCAATCTTACTATGGGGGAATATGTAATGAATAGTCCAATGATTTATATACCCATGGGTGGTGCAAATGTTGTACTAGGAATCCAATGGTTACAATCATTAGGAACAATGGCTTTTAATT
>ML783675.1:486127-497813 GCA_009831015.1 Picea engelmannii
TTTCATTGAGTTTAGTTTTGTAAACCCACTTGACACCAATACTCTTCTTGTGAGTTGGCAAATCAACAAGATCCCATGTCTTTTTCTTCTCAATGGAGTCAATTTCTTGGTTCATGGCTTGAACCCAATGTGGCTCCTTAGCTGCTTCCTTAAAAGATGTAGGTTGACATGACATTAAAGCAAAAAGGTTGTGTTTTTCAAAGTCATCCAACTACTGATGGATTTCTCTCAAACTTCGAGTTCTCTGATTTTGTGGTTCAGAGAATGATTCTCTGCTGGAAGTTGAGTTATCCTGAGAATTTTCAGGTTGTCTTTGTACTAGCAATATTGGAAGAATAGTTTTAGGTACTTGTTGTCCTGAATTTTCTGTGTTTTCAAAACTTGGCAACAATGGATTTTGACTGTCCATTTGCTGATTTTCTGAATCATTCCAGAATTGATTTTCCAAAAATTTTACATCTCTGCTGAGAATGAGTTTCTTGGTGATTGGATTAAAAAGTCTGTAAGCTTTAGCTGTTTCACTATAGCCGGTGAAAATACATTTCTCACTTCTGTCATCAAGTTTCTTCCTTAATTCGAAAGGTATGTGAGCATATGCTATGCATCCGAATGTCCTTAGATGCGCTACATTGAGATTTGTCCCACTCCATGCTTCTTGGGGGACTTTTAGCTTTAGACTTGTGGTTGGTGATCTATTCAAGAGATAAACTGAGCATGCTACTGATTCAGCCCAAAAAGTATTTGACAAACTTTTCTCTTTAAGAAGTGTTCTTGCCATATTCATTATTGTCTGATTTTTCCTTTCAGCCACTCCATTCTGTTGTGGAGTATACCTAGTTGTTGTTTGCATGATAATGCCTTGTGATTTGCAGAAATTTGCAAATTCTCTGGAGTTGTATTCTCCTGCTCCATCTGACCTGAGTGCTTTGATATATTTGCCACTCTGTTTTTCAGCTTCTACCTTGAATTCTTTGAATTTTGCAAAAGTTTCAGACTTGTGTCTGAGAAAATAGATCCATATTTTTCTGCTAAAATCATCAATAAACGTTAGAAAGTAAAATCTACCACCTATGGACTCTGTTTTCATTGGTCCACATAGGTCAGTGTGAAAAAGTTCAAGATGTTGTTTGGTTTGATTTGATGATTGTGGAAAACTAGTTCTCTTATGTTTTCCAAGTATGCAAGGCTCACCTGGGGGAATTTGCTCTTTAAAGATAGGAAGACCTTTGACCATGGAGTTCTTCTGTAGAAGACTTAGACTCTGAAATGGTAGATGTACAAATCTTGTATGCCAAACCATAGTTTCATTCAGGGTAGATGCACTCTATGCATATGGTTGAATCAGATTTGCAGTTTTGAGGATAAGGGGAAACATCCTATTTGGAGTCATATGGATTTCAAAAATCAATTTTTTGTTGGGGCATTTGTCATATATTTTGCAAGATGCTCCCTCAAAAAGTACCTTATAACCATGTTCAATGAGTTGTCTTACACTTAGCAAATTATGTTTTAGATCTGGTACATGATAGACATTATTTATGTCTTTCTTTACATTCTGTTTAGTAAGAATAGGAACAATTCCTTTCCCTTGAACTTTGACTAAGTAATCGTTTCCAAGTGTAATATCAGATGAGATTGAAGAATCAATGCATGAAAATAACTCTTTGTTACCTATCATGTGATTGATGCATCCATTGTCGAGCAACCAGAGATCTTTAGGTTGTTCTTCAGTCTTGTGGCATGAAAGAAACATACCTCTTGAGTTTTCTCCCGTGTGATTTGACACATGTGCTCTGCCTGAGAGCTAATCTGCTTGCTTCTTCCTGCATTCAGATTCATAGTGCCCATACTTTTTGCAGTAATAGCATTGTATTCTTGATTTCTCATTTGATCTTATCCCTCTGCCTCTTTGAGGCTGGAAATTATGATGTTGATTTTGTTGTTGTTGTCTTTGACCTTGGAAATTTTGATTCGGATATTGTTGTCTATTACCTCCACTGGAGTGAGGGTTACCTTGATTGCTCCCTCTTCCTTGGTGACCTCTGCTTCTTCCTCTACCTCTCCCTCTACTGAAGGAGAATTGAGTTTTGAAAGCATTGGAGATTGACTCATATGTGAGATGCAGTCTGGTCTCATGTGTCACCAGAGAACCAATTAATTCATCTGTTGAAAATCTTGACAAATCCTTGGATTCAAGGATTGTTGTTACAACCATTTCGAATTTCTTTGGTAAACTTTTGAGAATTTTCTCAACAATGTGTTGATCAGTGATGGCTTCGCCAGTCAATCTGATCTGGTTCACGATTCCCATGACTCTGGTCATGAACTGATCCACATTTTCGGAATCTGTCATCCTTAGAGTCTCGAATTGTGTCCTCAAGGTCTGCAGTTTAACTGTTTTGACCCTGTCATTTCCTTGATAGGAAGATTTAAGAATGTCCCAGGCCTGTTTTGAAGTACCAGCGCCTGTGATTTTTGAGAAAATTGAATCATCCACAGAATTTTGAATCCAGAATTTTTCTTTATTTTCTTTGTTCCTCAGTGTTGCCTGAGCAATTCTCTGTGGATTTGTCATGGCAGAAAGGGCGGCTGGATCTGGTTCCACATATCCAAGATCCACTGGATCCTAGCACTCTTTTGCTTGCAAGAAGGATCTCATCTGAAGAGACCAAAACTCATAATTCTTTCCCAGAAGAATCAGACCCTGAGTTGGTCCTAAATTGCTAGACGACATTTTTTTTTTTGAAAAGAAAAAATCTTAGAAAAAAAATAGAGGGAAATTTCGTATTTACCTCCGATCGTCGAAACTCCAATTTGCTGATGGAAGCTTATCGACATTTAATTGGCCTTTGTCACGATGCGAGGTGACCACACGCCTTGAGTTAAAGTCCTACGGGCTTTTCCCGTTCTTTGTCTTTCAAATCGCTGAAATGCGAAATTCGCCTTTGGACAGTTCAACGGTCTAGATCTTGTGATCTGATGGCCCAGATCTTATCAGGATATCGCGAATCGAGACTTCGTGAACCCTGATGACGAGCTCTTCTGACTCCTTGATTCCCCGATCTCCAATTTATCGATTTCTTGATAGGATACTTTTTCCTTCGGGAGATTTCTTGAATGCTTTGATCTCCTCCACGCATCCTCCTATGATGGACGGTCCTGATCACTTCTCGCGATTTCGAGACTTCAACTGCTCCAGACGTCTCGTCTTCAGGATTCACGATTTTCCGAATCCCGTAATGTCGATGCACTCTCCTATCGGGATTTTTCCGAAGGCCTCGATTTCTGCCACGCATCCCAACAGATGGACGGCTCAAGGCTGCTTCGGGGTTTTCACCATGGATATTCCCGATCCCTTGTTTTGACGAGATGCCGTCAGTTGAGCCCCAAAATCGAGCTTTCCTCCTGTCGGGATTTCGGACTTCGCAGTTCCAAAATGCTCGTGTTTCTTGTCCTCAGGATTTGCGAAACGCCGAATCTCGATATGCCGATTAACTCTCCCGATATCGCCCACGTGTCTCCTCAAGATGGACGGCTTCGATCGTTTACGAGGTTTTCACCATAAAGAAACCCGATCTTTTGTCCTTAGGATTCGCGATTTACCGAATCGCGATGCACCGATGGACTCTTCCCTTTCGGGACTTTTCACGAGCCCTCGGATTTACGCCACGCGTCCCCTCAAGATGGATGGTCCTCGTCGTTTCACGACTTGCGACTCCAAATTTTCTGTCAACTTGAAACCGCGATGCCGAAACGCCGACGGTTTCCTCGATCTCTGCCACGTGTCCAAACAGATGGACGGCTGTGATCTTATCGCTATTTTGTGAATCACGATTTCGCGATTTTAGAAATCTTGTTACGATGGTCTTTCAAAACCACGAACTCCGATATGCCGATTTGACGACACTCGGATCTGCTGCCACCTGTCCTCTGAGATGGACGGCTCACAAGTCCTCTCAGGATTTTGCGATACGTGATGTCGCGACTTCGCGTATCGGAGTTTTGGAGAGCAGTCTCTCGCTCGTCCAACTCCCGATCCCTGATTTTGTGATGGGATATGATCAACGGCTCACAATCTATCTCGATCCAATGGTCCAAAATAACTCGTGATTTCACGATTCGTGAATTCTCATGGCAGTCTTCTGACCTTTACCCTTACGAGTCATGAAATGCCGAGATCTCACCACGTGTTTCTTGATGGACGGTCCAGATAATGTCGGGACTTCTCAAGTCAAAATTTTTCCTGTGCGCTCTAGAGGATTAAACCTCGTGCACCTTCTCGCTGATCCAATGACTGACGAGCCTCTGCGCAAGATCAAACGGCTGAAATGATTTCGCCTTTTCCACGCTCTCTTCGTCCCTTCTGAACTAGTTTCCCGCTTCAGATCCATTCACAGGACGAATCTTATGGCCGCAATGGCTATTCCTTTCACCTTAGACGCGATCTTTACTACCTTTGAAGGAATTTTCTCATGCGGAAGAAAAAAATTGTGAATCTTTCAAAGATTTGAAAGAATTTCACGAATTCTTTGTTCATTGCTTCAATCTTTAACAAATTTGAGCGAATTTCGAAAAACTTTAAACGATTGTGTCTTCTGCAGGAAATTGAACGAATTCTTTGAGTTCTTTAAATGTTCTTCCATCCTGCAGCTCTTCTTTGTCAATCTTTGACGATTCTCGAAAATTACAAGAATCTTTAAAGTTTATTCTTTTGCACTCTCTTCTTCCTTCTCGTGTTTCTGCTCCTTGAAACTTTCGAGCGTAGTACGCTCTCCGACCTCGTGGAAGTTTCCTGCGAGGATCTTTTGAGAGTATGACGGACGTCTCTCCAAACCTTGTGAAAGAGACTGTGTCGCGTGCTCTCAATATCCGTGAAGCTCTGCGCTGTGAGGATCTTGTGGCTCTCCAGCCTGTGTGAAGAGGCTTACTATTGAAGATCTGATACCATGATAAATTGTGAAGCAAGAAATGCAGAGAGAAAGAATAGAACAGAAAACAGTATATTAGAATGTATGAAGAACTGAAGAGATTGCAATGCAATGGGAAATAGCTGAGCTAAATAGGCTCAAGCAAATCCAGAATAGAAAGTACAGCTGTCCAGTACAGCTGACTGTTGAGGTTACATTATATTTAACAAAAATTGGGTTCGAAGAGGAGGCCTTCTCCCCTCGCCATGGATGCAGAGTTCATGACACATTCTGCAGTAGATCGGCCGTCCATGAGACCGTGAGAGGTTACCAGTCCAAGACAAAATCCTCCACACTTAAACCGAGTAACCTGCACGCACCGGTACTTTGTAAAAGAAGGCTTAACAATCAGAACAACATACTAACCCAAACCCATTTAGACCTGTGCGTCTTGATATGCAATTTGAGAATCCAGATTATTAACCTAAATCCACATAAACTTCTATCTTTCAAGCACCCAAAGAAATCAGATAACCTAAGAGATAAACCTCCTAGCTCTTAATATATCCATCCGGGAATTTGAACTTTGCAACCTCCATGACGTAAACAGATCAATATGAAAAAGTTTCACATATAAAAGCGGGGTGATTCAATACATCTCATGCATATATCACTCCTGGAATGCATAAACCTCTCAGCTCTTAATAGATCCATCCAGGGATTTGAACTTTGCAACCTCCATGACCTAAACAGATGAATATGGAAAAGTTTCACATATATCACTACACGTGATTCAATACATCTCATGCATATATCACTCCTTCAAAGATGTGGAATGCACTCAGCTTCTCCCTTTCATAAAAAGGATAACTACCCCATGGATATTTAACATAACTACCCCATGGCTTTAAAGCATGAAGACTTCACATTGTGATCAATGATGCCCTCCACTGATCTCGGACATGATTGAAGGACTACCTTTGATCAAGTGCTAGTACACATACCTGCACGGTCATGAGAGGAGTATTGCTTAGCTCCATGAATTCATCTATCCTCACAAACAGATTTCTAAAGGAGGGGTTTGGACTTGACACGTCTCCAATCTGCTCAAGCGTAAGCTCTGACGATGCTCCTGCAAATAGAACGCCTGATCTGTTGTAATTGAGCTCCAACCTTCCATCTCCAGGATTAAGCTGCAGTCTTCCAGCCAAAAAATGATAAGGTACCAGGAACCGAGAAACCCGTTCCTTCATTTTATCCACAACATCTTTCGTGGAGGGTTTGTCTGAAGTAGGTGGGGGAAAGAAACATATGAGCTCCATTGGGAAAACCATGGCAATATCAAGGTTGGAGAGATACAGTGTTCCCGTCGGCGTGGGTTTCGAAGGAACAACTTTGACGACCTCCCCATCTTTAATGTCCGATCCACAAATTAAAACTGGTTCATCCACTTTGCTCCTTGCTAATTCCATGACTACTCTTCTTCACACATGATTACAAACAGAATCAGTTAGTAATAAAATATATTTCCACTTGTAACGTGCTACGTATTCCTAGTGGAGAATTCAATAGTGGGACTAGCCGTCATTCATATAAATGGCGCCACATACATTGCAATTTAAGTTCTATGGACGAATACGTAGATACGAGAAGGGAAATAATTCCAGTGAAGAGTGGGCAGACCTCATACCTTGCTTTCTTTTAAGATTTCGACAGTTTTTCTCAATAGACTGTGGCTTTGGCCTCCAAGCAAGTTAAAGGCAGAGATTTATCTTTGAAAAAAATGCAAAAAACTTTTACCTTTTTATAGGCGGAGGATTGAACGAATGTTGAACCATCCGCTCACGAATGTAACACTTGTCGTTGAGCTTTAATATCGATACAATAACTCATTTATTTTTTTATGTTTACTTTCAATTTTTTAAGATATATCTGCACAGCAAAAAACTCTTAGCCTTTCCTTTTAAGATATATCTGCATTGAACGAGTTCGGAACCATCCACTCGCGATTGTCTATCGATACAATAACTTATTTATGTGTATTTTCAATTTCTGAAGATAAAGATGCACCGCAAAAAGCTGTTACCATGTTATGGGCGGAGGATTGGATCAGTTCTGAACCATCCTGTCTCCCTCGAATGTCACACCCGTGGTTGTGCTTTAATATCGATATAACATTTTTCTATTTTTGGTAGGTGTATTTTCAGTTTTTGAACACAAACATGCACTGTGCATTAAATTAATTAACGCTGATATCTGTATAAATTATTTGAAGGCACCTTACATTGTATAAAAAAAATTGTGTGGTTTTAATTTTTTTTTGTGTGGTTTTTGTGTATAAATATTATGTTTTTTAATACAAGTTGTATATGTTGGTTTCCATAACTTTGGATTTGTAGATTTGAAAGAACTTTATAATGTAAATTTGGAGTTATTTCATATCCAAATTTAGGTATTGTAAATTTGGATGTATTTTATGTAAATTTGAAGGTATTTGTGTGTATAGCTTTCTAGATTTAAACAGTCAAATAGCTGCACATAAGGGGTTTCTTGTCCCACAAAAAAGGAGGTCTCATACATGAATATTAAAACAAAAAAGAAGAAGAGAAACAAAATATTAATTATACATATTTTAATTCATATAACATTAATTGCTTTGTAGGTTGTATATTGAAAATTTATTTCCAATATTACTATTCAAAACATTTCATAATAAAAATAAGATATAATGTTTTAAAATGTAAGCCCCAATATGAAATGATCCAAACAAGTGAACATTAAATAAGGTTAGTATACATAGTAAATCAATTAATATTATATATGCTGATATATATACTCTTCCATTTGAAGACACTTTACATCGTACTATTTTTTTACTTTATTTAGATGCAATTTGATATGACCCCAAGGGGCATATATGGGGTTATGAACAATATATTTTCCTTTTGAATCATATCATAAGGTAAATGTTATGCACTCTATAAGAAAGTAATTAATATTCTATATGTTTGTATATATACTTTTCAAATCTTACATTGGATGGTAAATATTTCAAATCATATAACTTTAATTGCTTTGTTGAGGGATTCATATTAAGAATATATTTGGATATTTACCACCCAAAACATCTCATCATAAACATGAGATATTAACATATTAAAATGTAAGTGGTGAACCAAAACATCTCATCATGAAAATAAGATACTAATGTATTAAAATGTAAGTGATCAACATGAAACATGTAAACCAATGAACATTAAATAGGACTAGTACAAAGAGCACTCAAGCATCCTTTTTAAATTGTTGATTACAATAGAGGGAAATTCATATATCAAGTGATTGGTAATTGGGGTAACTATTCCATGTGTTATCATATACAACGTTGATTTCATTTACAATATGTTTTACATCTTCATTAGTGACTCTTTGTTTTAGTATGATAATTTTTCTACATTCACTTATAGGAACATGGTAAATATACTTTAATGTTACATTAGAATATGAATGGATCATTATTGCATATATGTTTAACATACTGTTGTTAATGGAGTAATGATTCTAGTGTCCATGATGTGAAGTGTATGTGTTATAGTTACCTAAATGTGTGTATGTGAACAATAAGAAATGCATGATAAATAAGAAAAAAAATTCTAGTTGAATAGGTCATATTTAGAATCTCATAATAGTTGCTAAAACTTCAAAATATCGCTTCTTTTTATTTTCTATTTTACATTGGTTGTGGGGTCTAGTTCTGTTAAGCCCTATATATATCAAGGTGTTGAGTACTTATTCTAAGGTTTTTCTATGCTATATTGATATTTGGTTCCTAACATATGGTATCAGAGCTCAAGGTCTTGGGGTTTCGCTGCTACATCTCAGACACCTTGGAATTTTCGCTATAACGTTTTTGCTACAACGATTCAGAAGGAATGGCTTGGAGATATTTAGTAGACGAATCAAGGTATGTTGGGTTAAAATTTCATCCCCTGAGGCCATATACTTTCGGAGATACAACATTTCTAAGATAGGGTTCTGGAATCATCCTCAATTGAGTCATTGCGGAACTTTCGCTATAAATTTTTTTTCTGTAATGTTTCATAGACTGAAATACAGAGGCTATTCACAAAAATTAGTAAGGTATCTCTGGTAACAATTTCAGCTTCTGTGTAATCTTACATTTGTAGATACACCCTGTAAAAGATAGGGTATCTGACTAGTCTCAAACAAGTGTTCCGGGTAAAAAAATCACAACTTCTTCCTAGAGTATCCAAATTAAGTGAGACTAGCTGCATTGGATAGTGGACAGACCTCGATAGTTCTGGTACATGTTTTAGAATTTTATATCACTTATTTTGTTCAGGGCACGCTATACAAGTGAGATCTCCTAGAAAGGAAAAAAATCAGCAAGTCGTTGTGAAGTTACCATAAATTCCACTTGGCACATCCTATTTTGATCAGACCTATGGAATTACAGAGAAGCAATATCAGAGACCTACAAAAAGAAAAATTCATACTCAGAAGGGCCCAAATTTTGGAGATACAATAAAATGAATATTGTCTAGCAGAACCACCTCAAAATCAAGGTTTAAAGTGATACTTGGCCAACATGCCACCAAAAAAGGGAACTTCTACACCAAATAAGCCTCTAGACAATCCTACTTGGACTCTTGATGAAGGTGAAGAAATGCGTAGGGACATAAATGATTTACAAAAGAATACAGTAGCAAAAGAGGAACTACAAGAGATGGAAGCTAAGTTGGAGGAAAAGATGGATGGTTTAAAAGAGGATATCATGGAAGGATTGAAAAATTTCGTAATAGAGAGGACACCTGAAAGTGAAAATGTATCCCATGAAATTCATGATGAGGACACAAGGAAGGTGAATCAATAATGGAGAAACTCCAACTTTGGGTTGATTACCAACCACGTTCCTAAGATCGATATGAAGAAGTTTGATGGCAAGGACCCTATCACATGCATACTTCAGATTGAGAAATTCTTTGATCTACATAATGTGCCACAGACAGAAAAGGTATGAATTGCTTCTTTATATTTAGAACCAAATCAATTTGTATGGTATCGATGGATTTGTTCTTGCAAATCAGTCGTCACTTAGACAGTTTTCACGGAAGAAATGATAACACACTATGAGGATACAAGGAGCAGTACATTCGTTAGCCAATTGATAAATCTCAAGAAAAAGGGTTGAGTTACAGAGAACATTGAGAACTTCCAAAGATTGAATATAAAGGTAATGGATATTCCAGATGAGCACTTGATTGATGTATTGATAGGAAATTTAAAAGATAAAATTCAACATGAGGTTCTCCTTTGGGAACCCAAATCGTTGGAGAATGCATTTAGGGTGGCAAGAAATTTTGAAAGTAAAAATATGGCTATGGCTACTATAAGGACCAATCCTAACATCTATAGAGAGAATAATGCTCCTTCTTCTAAAACACATAAACCTACAACGTTGACACCTCAAAAATTGGAGGAAAGAAAAGAAAAAGGTTTATGCTTTAATTGTGACAACAAGTACAGTAAGGGACATAAGTGTGGTGAGAAGAAATTATACCACATAGATTGTGAAGAGGAAGAAGAACAATAACAAGAACAAGAACCATCTCAAGATGAAAATATGAAGAGTTGACTCCCATGACATTGTGTAATGCATTGGCTGGAATTAGCACACCTCAAACCCTCAAGATCGAATGATATATAAAAAAGAAAAAGGTAATAGTCCTAATTGATTATGGTAGTACTCATAATTTCATTTACTATAAATTAGTGAAAGCTCTCAATTTCTATGTATCCAGCACCGGAGTTTCAAGTAATAATTGCAGATGGAGGAACTATCAATTGCTTAGGAAAATGCAATAAGATCAATCTTACTAGGGGGGAATATGTAATGAATAGTCCAATGATTTCTATAGCCATCAATGGTGTTGATTTTGTACTAGGAATCCAATGGTTACAATCATTAGGAACAATCTCTTTTAATTTTCAAGAACTTTTCATGAAATTTTCATTGGAAGGAAAATAAATTGAGTTAAGAGGTATCACACGGAAACCCGGTAAGGTGACAAGCTCTAATGGCATGACAAAATTATTGAAAAAGAGGCATCAAGGTGTTATTGCACAACTACGATTACTAGATGTTCAAACATCTAAGCCATCTATTCCACTAGATCTCCAAGGGATCATTGATAAGCATTCCAAAGTATTTGAAGATATTCCCAAAGGTCTTCCACCCAATCGTAATCATGATCATGATATTCACCTAATTCCTAGGAGTGTTTCTCCTAACATCAGGCCATACAGATACCCTTATGCCCAGAAGAGTGAAATTGGGCGCATGGTTGAAGAAATGTTAGAGGTTGGCATTATTCGACCTAGACAAAGTTCTTACTCTGCACTGGTGGTAGTGGTATTCAAGAAAGATGGATCGTGGCGTATGTTTCCATATTATAGAGAGCTCAACAAGATCACTATTAAAAATAAGTTTCCCATTCCCATCATTGATGAATTGTTAGATGAACTACATGGAGAAATCCATTTCACAAAGTTGGATCTTCGTTCATGTTATCATCATATTAGAATGAAGGAAGAAGATATCCCAAAAACAACATTCTGAACTCATGAAGGCCATTATAATTTTTTGGTCATGCCTTTTGGCCTTACAAATGCACCTTCCACATTCCAAGGGTTGATGAATTCCATTTTCAAGCCCTTCCTTCGAAAATTTGTGTTAGTATTTTTTGATGATATACTAATCT
>ML783675.1:497863-520951 GCA_009831015.1 Picea engelmannii
AGGTAGAGTATTTGGGTCATATTGTATCTCATGAAGGTGTCAAGGTAGACCCTAACAAGATTAAGGCCATGATGGACTGGCCGATTCCCAAAACATTGAAGAATCTTAGAGGATTTTTGGGTTTGACAGGTTACTACCGCAAAATTGTTCGACACTATGGAAGAAAAACAACACCTTTAATGACACTAACTAATAAGGATGCATTTTCATGGACTCCAGAGGCAACTAAAACTTTTGAACAACTTAAAGAGGTGATGTGCAAAGCTCCTGTCTTGACCACTCCAGACTTCACAAAAACCTTTATTGTGGAATGTGATGCCTTAAGAAATGGAATTGGTATTGTCCTAATGCAAGAAGGAAGGCCCCTGACTTTTGAAATTCGACCACTCAAGGGAAATGACTTACACAAACACATTTATGATAAGGAAATGATGGCAATACTACATGCATTGAAGAAATGGTGTCCTTACCTAACAGGTAGGCACTTCAAGGTCAAAATAGATCATCATAGTCTTAAATACTTCTTGGAACAAGGACTATCTTCAGAAGAACAACAAAAATTGGTAACCAAGATATTGGGTTATGATTTTGAAATCGTCTATAAAAAAGGGAAGCGAAATTTTGTGGCAGATGCACTCTCAAGGAAGGATGAAGATGTTGAGGCCTTTCTCTATGGTATCTCGATCATCCAACTAGATTGGATAATAGAAGCAAAGGATGAATGGAAGAATGATGAAAAAGTGTGGACTCTCATTCAATGGTTGCAGGAGGATTCTAGTACATCAGATACATTTACATGGAAAAATGATTCACTATGGTACAAAGATTTCTTATATTTATGTAATAACTCCCAACTCAAACAAAATGTACTATTGGAATTGCACACCTCTCCAGTAGGAGGGAACTCGGGATTTTTAAAAACCTACCATAGGGTCAAGAAGGAATTTTTTTGGGATGGCCTTAAAACTGATGTTCAAAGGTTTTTGGTAGAATGTTTGGTTTGGAAACAAAATAAGGTGGAAAAAATTAAGACCTCACATCTTTTACAACCACTAGCCATCCCAAGTCAGCACTAGGAGGAGGTTTCCATGGATTTCATCACAGGGTTACCGAAGTCTGAAGGAAAGAGTGTCATCATGGTGATTGTTGATAGACTCACTAAGTACACACACTTTTGTGCACTCTCTCATCCCTTCAAAGCTAGTACAATTGCCACCGTATTCATGGAGATAGTTCAAAAGATACATGGCATCCCAAAGATTATTGTAAGTGATAGAGATCCCATCTTCACTGGACATTTTTGGACATAATTATTTTCTTGTTTGTGTACTCACTTGGCTCATAGCTCATCCTATCATCCACAATGTGATGGACAAACCAAGATAGTCAACAAATGTCTGGAAGGTTACCTTTGTTTCTTTGTCTCTGATAAAGAAACACAATGGTTCAAATGGTTACCCTTGGAAGAATGGTGGTATAACACTTCCTTTCATACTGCAGAATGGTGGCATACCACCCTCCTTCCATCACTTCTTCTCTAAAAGAAAAATATAAGGTTCAAGTAGTGGAACATCACATCGAGCATCAACAACAAGTTTTCCAAATATTAAAGGACAACTTGACCATGGCACATAATCGTATGAAACAACAAGAAGATCAACATCGTAGTGAAAGAAGTTTTGAAGTAGGGGATTGGGTGTTTTTAAGACTACAACCATACAAACAGATGTCCCTCAAGCAAGCCAAGAAGGATAATAAATTATCACCAAAGTACTATGGCCCTTATAAGGTGTTGCAAAAGATTGGTACTATGACATACAAATTGGAGTTGCCAACATCTTCACGAGTACACCCAGTTTTCCATGTTTCATGCTTAAAGAAGGTTATAGGTGACAAGATCCCAGCTCAAACTATATTTCCAACTTAACGAGGAAGGATAAATCATATTGGATCCTAAAGCCATCACTAACACAAGAATTCACCAGTTGAGGAATAGATCCATTTCAGAGTATCTCATTAAATGGAGGAAACTATCGCCTGAAGATTCCACTTGGGAAGATGGGTCTTCTATACAGAAGCATCCAGATTTACTCAAGCGTTGCGAACAACACTTGTCTCAAGGGGAGGGGCATGTTAAGACCTAAATAGTGGCTCATTATCCCTTAATTGGGGCATATTAAATTAGTAATGTTATTTTATTTATGCCGGCTATAGTCCATTAGTTGTAATTATACCTCCTAGTCTCCTATATATACCAAGGAGACATTTTCATTTGGAATCATCTTGTAATTGAACATTTGTGTGGGCATAAGGAGGTTGCCCCCTCGAAGAGGCCTATTATCTGAATTTATCTCTTTTTCAAGGCATTGAGTACTTATTCTAAGGTTTTTCTATTCTATATTGATATTTGGTTCCTAACAAGTTCACATTGGTTTGTAAGTTCCAACATATAGTGGATTTATATGCCAATTGGGTGTACGCAGAGGAAATGCCTTTTTTGTTAGCATAATGAGTGATTGGTTGATATTCAATGATATTTGGCACCCCCTTGGAAGGACACCTTCACCCCAAGAAGGGTTTGTTAGATATCATTAAGCCTAAACTATGTCAAATAATCCTCCTCAATGATGAGATTGAAAAATGAAAAAGAAAACCCACAAAGATAAGGAAGTGAGAAAGCTATGTAGATGATGATAAAACGAGTTGAAGTGAAGGGTCAAGGTGATAAATAATCCTAGAGAAAATTTGGAAATTTTTTAAAGAGATTTGAAAGCAATGACATATCCTAAATGGTATAAATGGGGCTATTTATAGAAAGGATAGTCACATAGGAAAACAAATTGTGTGAAAAATAATTTTTGAGGAAAGGTTAACATTCACAACCACTCATCTATGGTTAAACACAAGAACAAGTGAATCTTGAGACAATTTAAGGGTTTTTCATTGGAGGTAGCCTATTTGTTCTTCCTGTCTATGAGACAAAGACAAGTATCCATCTTTAAAACCCATATATTCCATGACATAGAGAGCCCATGAAGGGAAGATCAATTTTGATCTTGTCAACCCTTGTGCACATCCAAAACAATTATTAGGTCATCTAGATTCTTAGGAAAACATTTTGAACTAAACAAAGTAACCAAATAAAGCATTAACTTTGAGATTGATCCAAGGGGAAAATATAATATCTAACCAAAAAACCCCACGAAGGAATAAATAGGGCCAAAGAATAACCCAAGAAAATAAATAGAGGGGATCTTGCATAGAACTAGACATTAAATGAAAAAATCTTACATGAGAACTAGACATTAAATGGAAAAAATACCAAAGAGAGGAGCCAAACAAAGAGGTGATTACCAATGACCTAATCTATCTCAAGTTATTAGGAGGCCTCATGATTATATTTGAGCTTCAACTACATAGGTATGGAATTAAGATTTGTCAAGGAAAAATCATGGGATTCTGAGATTTTCATGGTTTAATTATGAGGTTCACCTTTGCATGCACTTGTTAAAAATATATTAAAATCAAACTATACAATACAATTTATTTTCAAATAATTTAACAAAATTGTAATCTTACAATTTAATTTCAAATAAGTTAACAAAATGATAACCATTAAAAAAAAAGGTTTGTGCATAGTGTTACTTTATAAGTTTGTACATAGTGATACTTTATAGATTTTAAGTTCAACCCATTGTGGATGTAGATTCTCCCACATAGGTGTTTGCAAATTTGAATCATTCATGATTATTAGAAGTTCTTCTCAAAGATAATATGTAATTGAACAAAATTTCATTTATGTGGTTTGCAAGGTGTTTTGGAATGTTTGGTAGAATTGATAGGGATATGATGTATAGGTTCATGTTTCATTTCAATACTAGTTTAATTGAAGAAGATAGATGATTTTATTACGTGTTTTAAAACCAAATAAATATGGCGATTCATTAATGGAGCGTATATGGCCATTACTTATGTTTTAATTATTAGGGCATAGGGGTTTATGGATTAAGAGATTAGGGATTAGGGTTTAAGTGTTTAAGGGTCAATGGCTTAGGGGTTAGGGGATTTAGGGATTTTGTGTTAATGTATTAGTGATTAACTAAGGTTTATGGATTAATGGTTTAGAGATTAGGGCTTAAGGCTTTAAGGGTTAGTGCATGCTTAGGGGTTAGGGGATTTAGGGTTTTGTTGGAACTCTCTTGAAATTTCATGGAATTTCTTCCAACACGCTCATCACCAATGTCATCCATCGATGTCATACATTTAGCTGTGAATGGGGCCAATGTTCAAATTTCTTCAAATTATTCCTGTATGCATTAAAATTTGACATTGTTAGACTAGACAATGCCTTGATGGTATGAAAGGGTTTCAAGACTCAAGGATGCCTCATTTCCTCGCATAATCATTAAGATTGTGCACATTTTCATCAATGTTCATCATACGGGCTCATTGCCATCATTCATCATTCACATCTATGGAATGTTTGTTGAAACTCTCTTTAAATTTCATGGTCTCCATTACATTGGAAGTATAAATATTTTTCTTGTAGTTAATGGAGGTTAATATTGATGCATAAAATTTCAGTGTGTTATCCACAAAGAAATTTTGTTTCTCACTTGCTCAAATATGAAATATTGGGACTATGTAAGGGACTAACTTGATTTGACAATGTAGAATATTTATATAGCCTTGTGTCTATGTGTTGAGTCATTTTATATATGGCTTGGTCAAAAGGAGCTAGTTTATTGAACTTTTGATCAATGTCAACTCAAGGATCCAACAAAGTTGTTCTTTGCTCAAGCAAAGGAGGATTGTAAGGCTATAAGATCTCAACATTTAAATTATATGTTTGATTTGTTTAGGAATATAAATTTCATGAGTAATAGGAATTATGTCTATGATATCCATATAGGTTGTTAGTAATGGTAGACTACCAAGTGGTTTTGTTGCATTACACTAGGTTTCCTATATTTGTATGGGAAGGCAAGGCAAGGGAAAGGATGGAAAGGAAAGGCAAGGGAATGTGTGGCATGGTAAGGCAAGTGAAGGAAATGCATGGCATTGAAAGGTAAGAGAATGTATGGCAAGCAAAGGCATTGTAAGGAAAGTCATAGTAAAGCATGACAACGCATGGAAAATCATGGCAAGGCAAGACAAGGCATGGTATGTCAAGGAAAGACATGTGATGTAAAGGTAAGGTAATGCATGGAAATACATGACAAGGCATGGCATGTCAAGGAAAGGCATGTCAATGCAAGGCATGAAATGTGAAGGCAATGCATGGCATGGTATGTCAAGGGAATGCATGGAATGTCAAGGAAAGACATGGGAAGGAAAGGCAAGAAATGGCATGTCAAGGCAAGGCATGGCATGTCAAGGAAAGGAATGGCATGTCACGGTAAGAGAAGGAATATAATTTCAAGGCAAGGCAACACATGACATGTGTTGGGTACTTTTGATAGATACATTTTAACCTTACTTTTCCTTATTTTTCCATATTTAAACCATTCTCATTCTTCATTCCATCACCATTTTTACATCTAAATGTGTAAAATGAGTTTTTTTTATCATTTCTTTTATTTTCTGTAATTTAGACAAAATTTAGGCATTAAAAACAAATTTTAACATAACGTACATGAAATTGTAACTTTTGGTAATAACTCTATGGTTTATATACTTTCAGGAAGGATGGGCCCATTCTGAGACATGCGGCATGATCCTTGATGTCCATGGATGAAAAAATACCTATTCTCTTCTAGAAAGAGGCTCGAGACATGTGAAGTCAACGCTGGTCAAACTCAACCACTTATGCAGGAAAATCCTCTCTTTTTGGCAAGAATCAAGGCATATTTGGGATTTCTTGCGATTTCCTCTAATTTTGTGGATCATGAGGATGGATTCAACCCTCCTAGAATAAATAATGGATCTTAGGAGTAATTATAGTATTTTTGGTTACATACTTTTTGTTTAAATACCCCAAGTCATGGATGGAAAGACATCTCTATTTTTGATTTATAAAATTTCAGACTTGGATATTTTGGATTAGACCTCTGCAAATTTAATCAATTTTCATCATGCAGTCTTATTGGGGTTCAATTTATTAATTTTCACCTAGTTCTAGGTGATTAAAATATTTTATTTTGTTTAATTATTTTATGTTTAGTTCCTAATAAAACATAATATAAAATTATTCCCAACATTAAAATGCAAACAATATAAAAGCAATGAGGTTAACAAAGTTGCTTATTCAAATCATTGTGAGCTATGTTCTTTAATATTTTATTAAATTTTGTGTCTTCATGAACATATGTTGATAGAAAATGAATGGAAGAAGCATCCAAGCAATCCTATTTTTTTCTTCCAACAATTTGTAACATCCTCCTCTTGCGTGAACTGAGCGAACTTATCCTTGAGGACACTTGCTTGTAAGTGATCTGGATTATTATACTATCAATCGTTCGATTATGACATAGACATGTGTTATTGACAGGGTTTTCCTGAGTGCACAGGACTTTGTACATTGAGGATGCACTGGCATCGATGAAACCCCTTAGACTCCAGATCGAGTCATGGAGTGGACTGTTGGGTTTGAATGTTATCGATGCGACACATGTACTTATGATTAGATGTTATGATGATTTATTATTATTGCTGACATGTTTCGTTGATGGATGCGGGATGACGATCTCTTACTTACTAGAATCACATGTGGAGTAGAGGGGTCACGCAAGACAACCAGAGTCTTGAGGGAGAGGTGTGGACAATAGTCCTACCACATCCTACCAGCACTCCCACCGTAGCTCGAACTGTAGGTTAACGATTACCTAGTTCGAGAAGACCCACGATGCTGTGAGGGTAGACTATAACAGTCGCTCGCGATGATTCTAAGGGGTGCACAATAAGGCAGGGGCCTTATTCCTTAGAGGCCCTTAGTCTCCCACAAGATCACCTAGCGAAATATTGACTCCAGGGGTTTTTGATGTCTACCAAGTCAGTCAAGAGGCAGGTGGAAGCCTTGGAGCATGCAGTGCATCCTGAAGGGCACGCCACCCAAGGAAAACAAAAAGAGGTGAGTGGCACCTTTGGAGCACGTAGTGTGTCCTGAAGGGCATGTCACACAAGGAAAGAGGAAAGAGGTGAGTGGCACCCTTGGAGCACGTAGCGCATCCTCAAGGGAACATCACGCAAGGAAAGCGGAAAGAGGTGAGTCACACCCTTGGAGCACATAGTGCGTCTTGAAGGGCACGTCGCACAAGGAAAACAAAAGAGACGAGTGGAACCCTTGGAGCATGTACTGCGTTGTGAAGGGAACATCGCAATTTCAACGGGTAAGTGAATAAACTTAGTCGGCCTTAAAATGAATGATGTGATAAGTAAGGTTTAAAAATAATTTCCCTAATAAAAATTTCGCCTAGCCTAGTAAAATTAAAATATAGGTCTAAGTAACACATGTGGTCAAAAATAATAATCATAATTAAACATGTAACAAGAAGGGGGTAAGAAATTCACTTAAATTATTAAAATCAAATTATAATGGGGGATTAAAATTTTAAAAGGGAAATGATTGTTTTATCTACATATGCTAATTTAATTTTTAATTAAAAAGAAAAAGGGCTAAATGGTTGTTTTTCTACACTTCCTAAGTTGAATTTTCGTTAAAAAGGAAAAAGAGGGAAACTTAAAAGAAATACGAAACTAAAGAAAAAGGGGGAACATAAAGAAAAGGAATCTTGCCTTGGGAACTTTTTATTTTTTAACTCAACTAGGAATTTAGTAAGGCGTAAGTCATTTAAGATTTGTAAGGGAATATTGGGACACGAAGGAGAGTTTTTAGGAATGATTTTAGGTGGGTGAGGGAAATATGAATAATTAAATAATTAATTAAATTAATTTTCTGTGCAACTAGGGGGATGGGTGATATGTGTACGAGGGAGGTTTTTTCTAATTAAATTAATGAAAAAAAAAAATGGGAACTTGGGAAATAAATCACTTAAAAACTCTATAAAAATGATGGAGGGGGAGGAGTAGGAGTATGGATCTCATATTTATGCGTAAGGTTACGCTGCTCAATTTTTGTCTTGACTAAACTTTTCTTGTGGGAGTTGGGATACCCAACTTAGGTAACGAGTAGTAGCTCGACCTTAAGAGGCGAGCTCGGTGCTAGTTGTTCTCTGGTATGGTATGCATGGCCCCTTTGCAGCTCGGGGGGCTCAGGGGGAAGAAGAGTACCCAAGCGTTAGTTAGGAGGTACAGGTGAGGTCATATCGGTCGGCAAGCGGGAGGTGGATGGAGCACGCGATGTACAATGACTCGGAGCCTTCGCATTGGATGACGGTACGCATGCGTATATTTTTGAATGGTAGTTTAATATTGTTCCTGCGCTTTCATTACTATACTTATTTTTTGTAAATAATATATTTTACTCATCATTTTATAATCAATGAACTTAAAGCCATTAGCCTTACTCTTGTTGCTTTTTGAATTGATTCCCTTGGCGAACCCAACCCATATTGCTATGAATTTTTTGTGTTTGTTTTATTGTTTGTTATGAAGAATTATGTGCTTTTCCCTTATCCCTTAGTCATTAGTCCGTGCCTCAGCAGTTGGCAGTCGGCGCCGAATCGATGGTTGTCACTTCGGTGTTTAAAGACCTATAGATTCAAACACCGTGCTTTTCTTTGCATGGATGATGAGTGAATGATACAATTTTCCGAGTCGTTTATCCCTTACTTATCTTTGTGTTTGATTGATTCATGGTTGAATGATTAGTCCTTGCACCTTCTTGTGAATGAGTACCTCTGTGCCTTGATTGTTTAAACTTCGAAAACCTCGACCTTCCTTGAAGGATTATTTTTGCATTTCTTGTGATTGATTACTTTTGCATTGTCTTTTGTTTGATTATCTCCGAGTGTTCTTGTGGTGGTAATCTATGAATTTAATTTATATCTACGTCAATTACCTCTGCGTTCCTTTATCCCTGCACATAATCAAACCCAGAAATTAACGGTGTGATTTCAATTCATCTCTGCGTTTCTTTGAAAGATTATCTATGCGATTCATCTCAGATTGATTCCTTGGCATTATATCTCAAAAAAAATGTGGGTTTTAAATGCCCATGAATTGCTTCATGACTGAATTACCATACCATAATAAATTTGTGTTACCTTTGATGATAATGTAAATGTTTATTCTCAGACATTCAGATCATTGATTAAGATCACATACACCAAAGCCATTGATGTGGTCATATTGTTGTTATGTGCTTTCTTGTTTATGAAGTTAAATGCCCAGTTCTTGCTGAGGATTTTAATGGCATAAATGTCCAGATCTTACTCACGATTTTCTGAGCGAATCTGCATTATCTGCGATATCATTTTTATGCTCTACGATTTCCATTTTGTGGCTCAACAATTATCATGTTTTTAACTCAGCCATTTCCATTATTTAACACAACATTTATCATATTTAACTATGCGGATTCTTTTAAATGGATAGTGTTCGATATGGCTGCGTTTTTTATATGTAATAATGGATAGAAATTTTAAATATGACCGCAAATTTTAAATTATGACAGACAACACCTTTTAAATGTATGATATACAACGATGTTAATGATATGATAGACAACGATTTTAATTACATGATAGAAGACAAAAATGTGGATTTAACAAGAGAGTAAAAATATATTTAGAGGACATCAAATACATTGTGATGTTAGTAAACAATGATTTTATATTTATTGCGATACACCGCAACATCACTTAATTACTCTGCAGTTTAGATATATTACTGCGAATTTATTGTGCAGAAAGATTTATATATAGCAAAATTTTACCTTGGAATGACAGTGAGTTTTACACTAGTGGTTAGCGAAATTTTACCATTGAATGACAGCGAACACCGATTTTACACCACGATTATTTACACAGATTCTACAAAGATTTTATTTTCATATTCTATACAACGAATTTATATTCAGTTTCTCTACAACAATTTTATACACAGAATATGTACCACGATTTTATACAGTGATTTCCTCAAGTTAAATTTTAGACAACGAAATTTGGTTAGCTCACGTTTCCCTTAAATCATTTTGTTAAGCAATGAACTTTTAATGGACAACGATACCATTCACTTGTAGTCAGCCTTATCTCTATGTTTTGGAAAGACAACGATATCCATGCTATAGATTTAGAGACAACGACAGACATAAAGACAACGATAAGACATATTGTTATCTTATATCTTATTGGATTTTTACACAACTATCCTTGTTAAACATATATTTATAGATTTACAGATTTATAGACAATGGTAGAGTTCATATTTAACTCGACGTTATTCAATGCATGACAACCTTTTATATACATGCAGCAATTGGTATGCAGGTTGTTCTTTTACACCGATAGCAATTTATGTGTTAGGCAGAGTTATCAACTCTAGACGGTCGGACTATTGGATGAGTCTATGCTTGTTAGCGAAAGATTAGGGTTAAGATAAATCTATGTTAGTTGTTATAAAACAGATGTGCAAGGAAACTTAACGGACTTTTAGAAGTTTGTTTATCTAAAAACTCCAAGATGAACAATGATATGAAAAAGTGCATGAACCATGGTTTTATATACTTTTATACCATTGCAATATGTTGTATAAGATAGCGAACATTTCCAAGAATATAGATTTTAAATGATAAAAATTCATGGACTTTGGGATGATATGATATAGATGTAATTTCTTTTCTATGGACACGTTCAATGGGTTCACACTTTAGGATCATCCTTCTAGGAATGTTTGATTTTTGAGTCTCTAATTTAGAATTTAATGGTTTATCAATGTAATAGTTTAATAGCTTGCGTCAGATTAATGGTTGAGGGATTGTTAGTTTTTAGCTAAAACTATTGATAGTTTAACAATTAATTGGTCCTTGAGCCTTGAGCCTTAATTCGAGTTGAAATGGTGGTTGGTCACAGTTGTTTCACAACACATGTTTTCCTTGTAGGAACGAGAGATCATTCGGTCAACTGCGCAATTTAGTTTTGAGTGTTTTCGCCTTGTGTCTTGTCAACTTGTTGCTTGGGTTCTCATATATATTATTCGTGTATGTACTCACAAATATTTTGGTCTCCTAGTGCGATGGATTTAGCTTGGGTTAAAGGTCTAGATATGTCATTTTGCATCATGGTTATTTTCACGCCTATCGCCTTGTGACGGCTTGCTTCCTGATGACGAGATCATTGCGCGCCCTGATTGATGGATGTGAATGATAACCGGGCCAGAGCCTTGTGCTCCTAATATGGACGTATTGTTCATGGTAATTGATTTTGATACTTGGATGGGTAACACCTTTTTTTTTTTTTTTTGCTCGCCATAGAGGTTCTAGTTACTCGTCGTCGCAGTCGTTGTGTCGGGATCATTGATGTCTCCCTTAGCTTGTAGGCATGGTTGTGCTTGTGTCGGGCGGGTAGCCATTTTTATCTATCTTTGATTATCATATGTTTCATCCAGTTGTTTGATGTGCTTGTACGCTGGGTCAGAGCAGGTTCAACCCTGCGACTGTGGATCGCCATGATTTCCACTACAACAAACCCTTGAGTAATAACCTAGAACTAAGTAAAATTTTAACGTATCCATATGGTGATCTTGATTAGCGGACACCACTGAGGTTCGCAACGTAGTGTCGTCGAAGGAGGTGCAACCCCTCTAGAAGTGGCCACGCCCTCGGAGTCTAACTCCCAAGGGGGAAGAACAATCCCTTGGGTTGGATTCGATTGATGTAAGGGATGAAGATGGTATGACAAGGTCCTTCCAGAGATTGTCAGAGGCCTTGATTCACCATCTATACTGAGATGAGTCCAGGGCGCTTGTACCTTTGAGGGTCCACAATGCACCCAACCAGTACCATTCGTATTTCAGTGCGTACTCGAGACGGTCAAATTTCTTAAGTTATTTGGTGCCCCGGATGGTGTAGCCGCCGAGGCATGGTGGGAGAATATGGCAATGTGCTTTGCGCTTCACGAATATACTTCCAACATGAATGTTTGCATAGTTAACTAGATGTGTGTATGTGAACAATAACAAAAGCATGATAAATAAGAAAACAAATTATAGTTGAATAGATCATATTTAGAATGTCGTAATAGTTGCTAAAACTTCAAAATACCATCACTTTTTATTTTCTATTTTACATTGGTTGTGGGGTCTAGTTCACATTGGTTTGTAAGTTCCAAAATCGAGTGGATTTATATGCCAATTGGGTGTACGTAGAGGCAATGAATTTTTTATTAACATAATGATTGATTGATTGATATTCAATGATATTTGACACCCCCTTGGAAGGACACCTTCACCTGAAGAAGAGTTTGATAGATATCATTAAACCTCAACTATACAAATCTCTCTCTACAATTGAGAGTGAAATAATCCTCCTCCATGATGAGATTGAAAAATGAAAAAGAAAACACAGAAATATAAAGAAGTGAGAGATTTATGTAGATGATAATCAATCTAGTTCAAGTGTAGGGCCAAGGTGAGAAAGAATCCTAGAGAAAATTTGGCAAAATTTTAAAGAGATTTGAAAGCAACGACATATCCTAGATGGTATAAATGGGGCTATTTATATAAAGGATAGTCACATAGGAAAACCACTTGTATGAAAAATAATTTTTGAGGAAAGGTTAACATTCACAACCACTCATCTATGGTTAAACACAAGAATAAATGAGTCTTGGGACAATTTAAGTGTTTTTCACTGGAAGTAGGCTCTTTGTTCTTTTTATCTATGAGACATAGACAAATATCCATCTTTAAACCCCATATATGGCATGACATAGAGATACCATGAAGGGAAGATCAATTTTGATCTTGTCAACCCTTGTTTACATCCAAAACAATTACCTTTTGCACATCCAAAAAAATTATTAGGTCATCTAGATTCTTAGGAAAATATTTAGAACTAACCCAAGTAGACCAAATCAAGCATTAGTTTTCAGATTGATCCAAGGGGAAAAGAGAATATCTAACCAAAAACACTCACCAAAGAAGAAACAGGGCCAAAGAATAACCCAATAAAATAAATAGAGGGGATCTTGCATGAGAACTAGACATTAAATGAAAAAATCTTACATGAGAACTAGACATTAAATGGAAAAAATACTAAAGAGAGAGGCAATTACCAATGACCTAATCTATCTCAAGCAAGTTGTTAGGGGGCCTCATGATTATATTTGAGCTTCAACTACATAGGTATGGAATTACGCTTCGTCAAGGAAAAACACATGAGATTTTGGGATTTTTATGGTTTAATTATGAGGTTCACCTTTTCATGCACTTGTCAAAAATATATTAAAATCAAACTATAAAATACAATTTATTTTCAAATAAGTTAACAAATTGATAATCATACAATTTAATTTCAAATAAGTTAGCAAAATGATAATCATTCAAAAAAACGTTTGTACATAGTGTTACTTTATAAGTTTGTACATAGTGTTACTTTATAGACTTTGAGTTCAACCCACTGGTAAATTCCCTCACATAGATGTTTGCAAATTTGAATCATTCATGATTATTACAAGTTCTTCTCAAAGAGAATATGTAATTTAACAAAATTTCAATTATGTGGCTTGTAAGGTGTTTTATAATGTTTGGTAGAAGTCACAGGGATATGATGTATAGGTTCATGTTTCATTTCAATATTAGCTTAGTTGAAGGTTCTTCTCAAAGAAAATATCTAATTGAACAAAATTTCAATTATGTTGCTTGTAAGGTGTTTTGGAATGTTTGGTAGAAGTGATAGGGATATGATGTATATGTTCATGCTTCATTCCAATACTAAGTTGAAGAAGATAGATGATTTTATTACATATTTTAAAACCAAATAAATATGGCCATTCATTAATGGAGTGTACTAACATAATTATAGTTTTTTTAATTGAAAACGAAATATTTGCGATTTGTTAATATATTCGCCACAAATAGTTTGTCTAAGAAAATTTTCATTTATGACTATGACAATGTGATTTAGGAGTATACTTGTAGTTCTGCCCATGGTTATGAATCCTCACAAACTTAATACGAACACGCAGTTTATATGAATATAAATGTTGCTAGCTAATGGTTATGAATCCTCAACAAATTTAGTACGAGCACGCAATTTATATGAATAAAAATGTTGCTAGCTAATGGTTATGAATCTCATCAAATTTTGTACGACACGCTGTTTACATGAATAGAAATGTTGCTTTCACATATGATGTTATTAGTCTTTGTTGAAGTCTAGTACTATATCATTCGATTCATCCTTGACCTTAAAATTTTCCTTCATTTCCAATGTGGAAATGAGGTGACTTCAGTGCATTAACACTTGTGCCTAATACATTAATGTAGAATCGAAGTGGCTTTCAAGTGCATTATGTCTACGTGTCTAGTGTATTAACACTTGTGATTCTGCTTTGTCATGGTGTATCAAAAGTCAAAGAATAAAATGTGAGAGATATAAATATATTTTGTTTACACTATTTAATGCTTGATCTTTAGAAATCTATGTATTCACCGCTTTGTCTTGCTAGATCTTCAGAAATCCTTGTATTCACAGCCCTGTCCACTGCATTAACATCTCTTCTTCTGCTTTGTGCCCACGTGGCATGGGAGTGGAATGGGCACGTGGTTTAATTAATTTAATTTATATCATTTATTATTCTAATTGAATAACTTTCTTGTAAAGGTTTCCAGCTAACTAACTACGCTCTAAGATTGTCGTTGTTTCGTGCTGGGCTTTCCCATGTTCCTCGTTTTTCAGGTTCATGTGTTGTATATTATCTTCCTTGCTTCATTTATCTTCGGAAGGCTTCATTTCCCCAGGCCGTATGAGAGCTCAGGACTACTTAGGAGGGATGGGGTCTGGTTCCTTTTTGAGACTGCGGAATCACAACCCCCAAGGTATCATTTCTGCCCCCAAGGTTCTAGTTATTAAACCATGGCCAGGGTCACCCATGAGCGACAAGCCTGAAAAGAATTCTACTGTTTGCATCAAGAGCTTAAGCTATACATTGCATGCTTAATCTTAAACACCTTCGACCATCTTCTTGCTCAAACAACTCTCGACTTAAGCTATGAGCGACTCTCCTTCGGCCATCTTCTTGCTCAAACACCTCTAGGTTTCCTTCTCAATATATGGTTCTAATAGTGAAATAATTTGATAAGATGAAGTTATTAGTAATCAATATTTTTAGTGAATTGAAATTAATATGTTTTTGGTTGAATTTAGCACATGCACTTAGTTATAGAGCATTTATTGTGGAGAGTTACATAAATTTTCCACTTTTTTCCATTAATCCTTATAAAAATCATCATATGCTCTTAGTTATATAACATTTATCACTTAGCTATAGAGTATTTACTATAGAGATACTAAATTTTCCACTTTTTTCCATTAATCTTTATCAAAATCATCTCATGTATTTATTGAAATTGGTTATTTATTTCATATAAATTGAAAATTTTTAAAATATACAATATGTGTCAATTCTCCATTAATTTTTATCAAAATCATCCCCTGTAATCTTTTTTGAAATTGGTTATTTATTTCATAGAAATTGAAACAAATTGGAATATACAATCAAATTCAAAACCCTAGATGTTCTAATAGTGAAATAATTTGATAAGACGAAGTTATTAGTAATCATTATATGTTATTTTTAGTGAATTGAAATTAATATGTTTTTGGTTGAATCTAGCACATGCACTTAGTTATAGAGCATTTATTGTGGAGAGTTACATAAATTTTCCACTTTTTCCAATAATCCTTATAAAAATCATCATATAAGCTTAGTTATATAACATTTATCACTTAGTTATAGAGCATTTACTATAGAGAGTTACTAAATTTTCCACTTTTTTTCATTAATCTCTATCAAAATCATCTCATGTAATTTTTATTGAAATTAGTTATTTATTTCATATAAATTGAAAATTTTTAGAATATACAATATGTCTCAATTCTCCATTAATCTTTATCAAAATCATCCCCTGTAATCTTTATTGAATTTGGTTATTTATTTCATAGAAATTGAAACAAATTGGAATATACAATCAAATTCAAAACCCTAGATGTCTCAATTCTCCATTGTTGTTGGGCCAACAAAATCATCCCATGTAATCTTTATTGAAATTCATTATTATTTCATACGAATTGAAAATTTAGAATATGCAATCAAAGTCAAAAACAAAAACAAAATCATCCCATGTAATTGTTGTTGGGACAATGTAAGTTTAAAGCATAATTAAATATAACTATATCTACTATTCACAAAATTTTCTACTTTAATTTAAGCTAATAGCATTTATTATATAAGTGTTAATAACATTTATTATATAGTTAGAACTCATTGATACTTCATTTAATTAATATGATTAGTCATTACTTATGAAAACGAAATATGTGCACTTATATATAATATATGATTAATAATTACTTTTATTATAAGGCTGAAAACTAAATATGTGCATTTATATATTATAAGGCTGAAAACAAAATATGTGCATTTATATATAATTTTGTGATGCACTTCTTTTAAAAAAAAATTATTTAAATTATCTAAAAAAATTTAAGAATAATTTTATTTTTATTTTTATTTAATATGATCACTCCCTATTATGTCAAAGATTAAGATTATAGGTTTGACCAAATAATAGATTTTCTCCCAATGGTTTTATGCCTTTTTGATTCGATTTGATTTCAAGTGTTTGAGAAGTTACAATTAGACATTTAACATAGCTTTTTATATTCTACAATATTAGGTTGGTGCAACCAACCTTTCAACCAGTACCTCATGGCTTCATGTAAAGTCTGAGGAGAATCAAACCTTGCCCAACGGTGACTCTCCCCATCATTAGATCCAATCCCTTTGGACATACAAATGCATTAATTAAAAATATATTAATTATTTATTAATTAATGTATTAATATCTAAATTCATTAATTAATAATATATTAGTTATTTATTAATTAATGTATTAATATCTAAATGCATTAATACATAATTAAAAAAAATAAAAATTAATGTGTTAATTAATTAATACCTTAATTTAATGGATAAATTAAAGCATCAATACTTTAATATATAATGTATTGTATTAATGTAACATGTTAATTAATAAATAGCTTAATAATGTATTGTATTAATTAATCAATAATTAGTTAAAGTATAAATATATTAATAAAGTAAATATACATTAAAAATTCATTATTACATAAATACAAACATTAAATTATTAGATTAAAGTATTAATACATTATTACAATATTCATACAATAATAAAGTATGAATAAAGAAATACATTAAAAAAAAACCTATTAAAGTATTGAAGAGAATTATAGTCAAATAAATTTACACTTTGAAAAAAGTAAAGTTGACATTTTCTTAATGGATTTAAATAGTAAATTAAATCTCCTAACTTATAAGGACAACATTGAAGAACTCTATCATAATTTTACAACTACCTTTTCCACTTCTATTAATAAGTTATGTTTCAAGATGTCCTATAAAAAGAATAATAGAACGACCAACCCTTGGTATGATAAAGAATGCAAAATTTCTGGGAAAGCCATTAGGGATGCTTCAATGAGTCCTTAAAACTCGATAAGATCAATACTTACAAATCCCTAATTAAAAGGAAAAAAATGTACTATATCAATAAAAGACAAGAGAAACTTTCACAACTATATAAGATGGATCCTAAGAAGTTCTCGAGCCAAATTCTAAACCGCAATACTAAAGAAAGTAATAGGATTCCCTTAAGGGACTGAAATTCCTACCTTAAAAGTCTTTACGAGTTCTCTAATGCCATGGACACCATTCCTATTGTCCCTACAAGGGAAGAAATGTTTTCTTTAGATGACATAGAGTTCGAGGTTAAGCTGCTTGCAAATGGGAAAGCTAAGGAAATTTAAGGCTACCAAGCTAAAATTTTAAAATTGGAGGGCCTATCCTTACCCCTCACATACACATGCTCTTCAATTTAGCAGTCAAGCACGGCTTCCCTAAACCCTGGATGCAAGGTCTCATTCTTCCTATTTTTAAAAATGGGGACAAAAACATTCCCTCTAATTATAGGACCATTATGATTAGCCCGATTTTAGCGAAGGTTTATGGAATTATTTTGGAAAACAAGATTATCCTTTCGCTAGAAAGTCATAGTAAAAGAGCTAAAGGCTAGGTTGGGTTTAGGAGATATCATTCAACTGTGGACCATCTTATTACGATTAGGATCATTCCAGAGGAATTCCACAATGCTAAAACCAATATTTTTTGTTGTTTTGTTGACTTTAGAAATTTTTTTGACATGGTTCCTAGGAAAAACTTTTGGAATAGGTTGGAAGAGATAAAAGTGCCTCTCGAGTTGACGGTTTTTGCACTAAGGATGTATGGGAACATTATTGCTAAGTTTAAAAACATTGAGGGCTAGTCAAAAAAGATTAATTGCAATATCATAGTCAAACAAAGTTGTTCCTTGTCCCCTACACTTTTTGGCATTTATATTGACAAGTTAGAAGATTTCCCATGATCTTGAAAACCAACTAAGAATCCTCAAGGATTTTTACTCCAATAAGGGTATGTCTATTAATACTCATAAGACCAAGGTCATGGTTATTAAATCCAATAAGATCCCTTATGATACCTTCATATCTGACAACAACAACTTGGAGGAAGTGACTTCATACACATATCTTAGAGTTGATATTCACCACAAGATCAATTGGAATTATAGCATTGAGAAAAGGATTATTGGGGGATGTAAAGCCTATTATGGGCTTGAAAATAATTGTAAATCAGTTGATCTTTTGAGTTGGGATAATAATAAATTCCTCTTTGAGACTCCTGTTACACCTGTTATTCTTTATGGATGTGAAGTCTAGGGCTATAGTATCTCTCGTGAATCCTGGAGAAAGATAGAGAAAATACAAAAAAAAATCATAACCTATAAAAATTAAAGGAAATATGCCCTATCTCATCCTCCTCTTAGAAACAAGCCTCTCACCCATTAATATCATGGATATGACTAGATACATAATGTATGAGAACAAGCTAAACAACATAGAAGACAAGAGGCTTCCTAAAATTTCTTCAAAATTGAGTCATAACCACCATCGACTCAAACGAGGATGGCATAAAGATGCCCGGTCTTGGCTAAAATATTGGGGAATCATGGAAGACACCATTTTGCAGTATAAAGATACTATTAAAAAAGACGTCAAATAAGAATTTAAGGAGAAAATGTGGTGTGATAAAGTGTTAGAGGAAAAAATAAAATTAAGGTACTATAAGGATGTAATCAACCCTAATCTAGAAGATCAAAATTATCTATCTGTTTTTCCAAGTGTAAAGAAAAAAATAAACATTGCTAAGATAAGAACAAATTCTTATGAGCTCCATAGTGAAACTGGGCATTGGTCAATTCATAAAATGACACAGGATGAAAGAGTGTGTCACCTTTGTGACACTAAGAAGGTTGAAGATGAAAAACACTTTCTCTTAGATTGACCAACCTATACCCATATTAGATCTCATTTTCAAATTATTTGTCACAATACCCACCTTCCTAACCTCTTAACTCAACAAAAGTATGGTGATCTTCGAAAGCTTCTCTTAATTTTTTTCAAGCATAGAAACAAAATTCTAAAGAATCGCAAGTAATCACTTACCCTCTTAAGGTCTGATAGACCAATTAAGTCTTAATAGACGTTAATAATAATAATAATAATAATAATCATTATTAACCATTAAAGTAATAGATTAAAAATACATTAATCAAATATTAATACATTTAAACATAAATAAAGTATTAATAAATTAATAACATGAATAATTATATTTATCCTTTAAAGTATTTGTTAATTAATTAATAAACAAATAACTTATGAACTCAATTAATAAAATAGTATCAATTAGTATCCATACATTAATAAAATATTAAACCATCTAAACGTACAACAATACATCAAAGTAATAAAATACTATTAGTACATGAATAAAATAAAAATACATTTACAATACATTATAATAAACCAATAACTTATGAACCTAATTAATAAAATAATAAAGTAGTAATAATGAATACATTAATATAGCATCCATATATTAATAAAGTATTAAAGCATCTAAAATTACAACAATACATTAAATAATAACATATTATTATTACGACAATACATTAAAGTAATGGTTAAGAAGATGTGTTTCCTCTTAAGAGGTCACAGGTTCAAATCCAGAGGGGGTAGGGTATGTACACCTTCGTAGACTTTACCAGTCAAATCGTTGGGGGGGTCCCTTGTCCCACAAACAAGGGGGTCTCATACACCAATTTGGTGTGCTGGCTTGGCCGTGACCTTAAAAATAGAGTATTATTATTATTATTAATAAAGTATTAGTAGTACATGAATAAAGTGAAAATACAATTATAATACATTATAAGATAAGTACATTAAAGTATTACATTATTGTATTTAAGTATTAATACATAAAAACATTATCCATTCATTAATAAAGTATTAAAACATTAATAAATTAATACAACATTAATAATGTATTAATATTTTAATGCTACCCATCCATTAACCTATTATTCATTCATTAATATAATATTAAAACATTCATAAATTAATAAAACATTAATAATGTATTAATACTTTAATGTTACCCATCCATGAACCTATTATTTATAGTCAAATAAATTGGTTCAAGTCGTTTAGGTTCAAAATTAAGTATATAATAATGTACACCTTTAGTTTATTCCATAAAAATCTCATACTTTCATACATTTAATAGATTTTTAAGGTTTCTTGAAGGAAAGGTAATCGCATAAAGGAAGACTATCTAGATGATACCCTAAGCATATATATATATATATAAGTTATGGGTGAGTGCAAGAGGTTTGTGGCTGAAAATGTGTTAAGCGGGTCAACACGAATGCGCACTCGCACAAACGCGTGCACGTTCCTAAAAATTCTTGCACGTTCCTAGGAATGCACACATGTTCCATCTATTAAACTTTTTAAAGGGCCATCAACGTGGTTTGTGCTCATTGTGCACAAATAATGCTCGCATTTTTACTCTCATTGAGCAAATAGAGAGGATTTGGAGAGGAGCAACAAAGGGGGGATCTTCCCACCATGTCCAAGTATGTTTGATTTATTTTATTTTTAACCCAATTTAGTCTTTTTCTCCCAAGAATCTAAATATAAAAAATTGTAATTTTGTATTTTAATTAAAAAACCAACCTAATTTAAATGTCATGGAATTTTCCCGGATGGGGTGCCACGTAGAAACGGGAGACCACGTAGCCTACTGTTAAGCCCTAATATTTGCGCATTACCCCTTAATTGGGGCATATCACATTAGTAATGTTATTTTATTTATGCCGGCTTTATTCCATTAGTTGTAATTATACCTCCTAGTCTCTTATATATACCAAGAAGACATTTTCATTTGGAATCATCTTGCACATGAACATTTATGTGGGGTAAAAGGCATTTTCCCCCTCAAAGAGGCTTATTATCTGAAATTATCTCTTTTTCAAGGCGTTGAGTACTTATTCTGAGGTTTTTCTATGCTATATTGATATTTGGTTCTTAACATATCGTATCAGAGCTCAAGGTCTTGGGGTTTCACTGCTACATCTAAGACACCTTGGAATTTTTGCTATAACTTTTTTTCTACAACATTTAATAAGGAATGTCTTGGAGGATATTTAATAGATGGATCAAGGTACATTGGGTTAAAATTTCAGCTCCTCGAGCCTTATACTTTCGGAGATACAACCTGTACAATATAGGGTTCTAGAATCATCCTGAACTGATTCATTGCGGAATTTTCTCTATAAAACGTTTTATGTAATGTTTTAGACTCTCAACTTCGGAGGCTATTCACAGAAATTAGTAATTTATCTGTGGTAAAAATTTCAGCTTCTGGGTCATCTTACATTTGTATATACACTCTATGGAAGATAGGGTATCTGACTAGTCCTATTGACTAGTCTCAAGAAGTTGTTCCAGGTAAAAAATCATAACTTATTCCTAGAGTATCTAAATTGAGTGAGACCAGTTTCATTGGATAGTGGAGAGTCTGTAGAATTTCTGGTATGAGTTTCAGAATTTTATATCAATTATTTTGTGCGGGGCACACTATACAAGTGAGATCTCCTTGAAAGGCCAAAAATCATCAAGTTGTGGGAAAGTTACTGTAAATTCCACTTGGCACATCCAATTTTGTTCAGACCTGTGGCATTGTAGAGAAGAAATATCAGAGAAATACATAAAATAAAGTTTCATACCCAGAAGGGCCGAAACATGGGAGATACAACAAAATAAAGAATGTCTAGCAGAACCACCTCAAAATCAAGGTTCACAAGTGATACTTGGCCAACATGACACCCAAAAAGGGAACTTCTACACCAAATAAGCCTCCAGACAATACTACTTGGACTCTTGATGAAGGTGAAGAAATGCGTAGGTACATAAATGATTTACAAAAGAAGATAGTAACAAAAGATGGACTACAAGAGATGGAAGCTAAGTTGGAGGTAAAGATGGATGGCTTAAAAGAGGAGATCATGAAAGTATTGAAAAATTTCATAACAGAGAAGACACCTAAAAGTGAAAATGCATCCCATGAAATTCAGGATGAGAACACAAGGAAGGTGAATCAAGAATGGAGAAACTCCAACTTTGGGTTGAAGACCAACCACATTCCTAAGATCGATATGAGGAAGTTTGATGGCAAGGACCCAATCACATGGATACTTTAGATGGAGCAATTCTTTGATTTACATAATGTGCCACATACACAAAATGTATGAATTACTTCTTTATATTTATGACCCAATCAATTTATATGGTATCGATGGATTTGTTATCGCAAATCACTCATCACTTAGACAATTTTCACAGAAGAAATGATAGCACACTATGAGGATACAAGGAGCAATACCATCTTTAGCCAATTGATAAATCTCAAGAAAAGTGGTTCAGTTACCAAGCACATTGACAACTTCCAAATATTGAATATAAAGGAAACATATATTCCAGATGAG
>ML783675.1:521768-535410 GCA_009831015.1 Picea engelmannii
CTCTAATGGCATGACAAAATTATTGAAAAAGGGGCATCAAGGCATTATTTCACAACTATGCTCACTAGATGTTGAAACATCTAAGCCATCTATTCCTCAAGATCTCCAAGGAATCATTGATAAGCATTCCAAATTATTTGAAGATACTCCCAAAGGTATTCCACCCACTCTAAATCATGATCATTAAATTCACCTAATTCCTGGGAGTGTTCCTCCTAACATCAGGCCATACAGATACCCTTACGCCCATAAGAGTGAAATTGAGCGCATGGTTGAAGAAATGTTAGAAGTTGGCATTATTAGACCTAGCTATAGTTCTTACTCTGCACCAATGGTAATGATATTCAAGGAAGATAACTCATGGCATATGTGTCCAGATCATAGAGAGATCAACAAGATCACTATTAAAGATAAGTTTCCCATTCCCATCATTGATGAATTGTTAGATGAACTACATGGAGAAATATATTTCACAAAATTGGATCTCCGTTCAGGGTATCATCATATTAGAATGAAGAAAGAAGATATCTCAAAAACAACATTCTGAACTCATGAAGGCGATTATGAATTTTTGGCCATGCCTTTTGGCCTTACAATTGCACCTTCCACATTCCAAGGGTTGATGAATTCCATTTTCAATCCCTTCCTTCGAAAATTTTTGTTAGTATTTTTTAATGATATACTAATCCATAGCAAGTCCTGGGAGGATCATGTGCGATATGTTGACAAGGTTCTACAACTACTAAAGGAGGAACAAATATATGCCAAACCATCCAAATGTTTCTTTGGAGTGAAGGAGGTAGAGTATTTGGGTCATATTGTATCTCATGAAGGTGTCAAGGTAGACCCTAACAAGATTAAATCCATGATGGACTGGCCGATTCCCAAAACATTGAAGAATCTTAGAGGATTTTTGGGTTTGACAGGTTACTACCGCAAGTTTGTTCGACACTATAGAAGAATAGAAGCACCTTTAATGACACTAACTAAGAAGGATGCATTTTCATGGATTCTAGAGGCAACTAAAGATTTTGAACAACTTAAAGAGGTGATGTACAAAGCTCCTGTCTTGACCACTCCAGACTTCACAAAAACCTTTATTGTGGAATGTGATGCCTTGGGAAATGGAGTTGGTTCTCTCCTAATGCAAGAAGGAAGGCCCCTCGCTTTTATAATTCGACCACTCAAGGGAAATGACTTACACAAACCCATTTATGAGAAGGAAATGATGGCAATACTATATGCATTGAAGAAATTAAGTCCTTACCTAATAGGTAGGCACTTCAAGGTCAAAACAGATCATGATAGTCTTAAATACTTCTTGGAACAAAGACTATCTTCAGAAGAACAACAAAAATGGGTAACCAAGATATTGGGTTATGATTTTGAAATAGTCTATAAAAAGGGGAAGCAAAATGTTGTAGCAGATGCACTCTCAAGAAAGGATGAAGATGTTGAGGCCTTTCTTTGTAGTATCTCGATCATCCAACCCGATTGGATAATAGAAGCAAGGGATGAATGGAAGAATGACGAAAAAGTGTGGACTCTCGTTCAAAGGTTGCAGCAGGATTCTAGTGCATTAGATACATTTACATGGAAAAATTATTCACTATGATACAAAGATCACTTATATTTATGTAAGAACTCCCAACTCAAACAAAAGGTATTATTGAAATTTCACACCTCTCCAGTAGGAGGGCACTTAGGATTTTTGAAAACCTACCATCGAGTCAAGAAGGATTTTTTTGGGGATGGCCTTAAAACCGATGTTCAAAGGTTTGTGGCAGAATGTTTGGTTTGCAAACAAAATAAGGTGGAAACAATTAGGACCCCGGGTATTTTACAACCATTAGTCATCCCAAGTCGGTGTTGAGAGGAGGTTTCCATGGATTTCATAATTGGGTTACCGAAGTCTGAAGGAAAGAGTGTCATCATGGTGATTGTTAATAGACTGACCAAGTATGCACACTTTTGTGCACTCTCTCATCTCTTCAAAGCTAGTACAGTTTCGATCACATTCATGGAGACAGTTCAAAAGCTACATGGCAGCCCAAAGATTATTGTAAGTGACAGAGACAATCTCCTGATCGTTTTATTGCATACATGGCTCTCATGAGAAAATGCATTGTGACTGAACCATCTTCCTTTCAAGAAGCAGTGCAGGATCCCACTTGGGTTGATGCAATGGTGGAGGGTAAGCTTTTAATCATTGTTCTTTATGTTGATGATTTAATACTGACTAGTGATGAGCAACTGATACACTCATGTAAGGAGGACCTTGCAAAGGAGTTCGAGATGAAGGATACAGGCCTCCTTCACTATTTCCTTGGATTGGAAATATGGTAGCGAGATGGTGAAATTTGTGTGTCTCAAGGAAAGTATGCAAGGGAGACACTAGGTAAGTTTCACATGGAGGGATGCAAACCCATGGATACTCCTCTTCCAGGAAATTGGAGGAAAGAGGATGCTACTTCTGGAGAGGTAGTGGATGCTATTGTCTATCGACAGTTAGTGGGTTCGCTAATGTATCTGTGAACATGAGATCAAACATTTTCTATGTGATTAACCAGCTGAGTCAAGCGATGGTTAGTCCTACCAAGATCTTTTGGAAGGCGGGTAAGCATGTACTGAGATACCTCAGGGGAACATCTGAGTATGGTTTATGGTACATACAGATGGATGAGGTGAATTTGCATGGCTTCACGGATGCAGATTGGGTGGGCAACCCAACATACAGAAAGAGCACATCAGGGGGGATCTTAAGTATCAGATCTACAGTTTTTTCTTCGTACAACAGGAAGCAGAGATCCATGGCACTCAGTTCAGCGGACGCAGAATACATGGAAAAGAGTCAAGTTGCATGTGAGGCTATCTGGATGAGAAAGATCTTGGTTGGTTTGTTTGGTTCTCATTTAGATCCAACAATGATTCATTGTGATAATGAGAGTTCCATTAAACTCTTGATTAATCATGTGCTTCATGATAGATCTAAGCATATAGATATCCATTACCATCATATAAGAGATTGTGTGCAACGAAAGATCATGTTGCTTTAGTACATTCCTATGGAAGATCATGATGCAGACATTCTGACGAAGGTGCTCACGAGGAGCAAATTCGAATACCATAGAGACAAGATCGGGGTGAAGGATAATCCCTTTCTTGTTGAGAGGGAGTGTTGAGATTCAACAAGAAGATCCTAGTGAAAATTATGCACCTACACAAGGATGGAGCCTCAGGCTATTTTTAGGTGGAAGTTTATTTTTAGATGTTGAGCAAATTCTATTTGTAGATGGTGAACAAATTATATTTATAGATGTATGTCGACTATTATTATCCCTTAATAATAGTTGGACAATAAATATTAATCTATTCTCAATGAGCACTTGGAAATAGTTAATTGAAGTGGCAAATTAGTTAGCTATAAGAAATTCGAGTTCAAAGGTTGATTGGCGGGACATGCAAGTCAAATTAGTTGTAACTAAGTGATTCGAAGTTGTAACAGAGTTATATGTGTAGTTATTTGAGTTGTAAAGTGGTTTAACTCAGTCATGTGAACTAAGCTCAGTTGTACTAGTTATAATTGAACTTACATTAGTGAGAGATCGGTGAATTAATTATTAATTAATTCACAATCAGTGATCTCACATGGAACTGAAGATTTACCACTATTAACCACATGCATGTCAGATCCACTGGAGACCTAGTTGAGATAACAGGTGAAAGGGACAATTTGACTATCAATTGTGACTTTAGTGGGTGCACACATGCAACCACACACACATTGGATGTGACCATGAGGAATGCACAACATAGGCAAGAGGGATTCATTCATTGCAGGGATTTCCATTAGCAGGGATTGCAGAGGAGGGAGGATCTATGGAGGCAGTAAATTGGCACATGTATTTGCCAATTTTTGTATGACAGAGTGAGACGATTGTAAATTGTACTAAAAGCTCTATGATTAGAGTTTTGTATGAGATTGTTTCATGATCCATGATATATACATAGTATATGATAGTGGGGTTTTTAGCTTTATGCTTTCCCGGTAAAACATATGTGTTATGTGTGATTGATCTCTCTTCTTGATATTGCAATTGGCKATTGTGTTTTAAATTCCGCAAGAATTTTAGTAGAAACGATTTTGTATTTAACAATGGCATATAATTGTTAGATSAGGAGAATCCAGACAATACATAATTTGTATTAAAATTTCTACACTCCTCACCTCCGTGCTCAACTTAGTCCTCACTAGACCAATGCAACTTTCCACCTCTGTCCTCGCCATGGGCTTGCCGAGTTGAATTGTTTTATCTTCAGGGGAATTCTCTCGGCTATACCCCTGGACCTCTCCCCAACATGGCCTCAATCTCACAACCATCATTGGCATGCCCCTCCAGTCCACCACCCTTCACTCCTTCACCACCCCCGACCCCAGCTTCTGTGCATTCCCTGGATGAATTCAACACGCAAACGCAAGAAATCCAATTGGAGGCATCTCAAAGCCAAGCTCTGCTCCAGCCGGACTGCGCTTCGTGCCCGACACTTCGAGATTCAAACTCAATTCTCCAAGACATGGTCTTCGTAGTCTGCAAGGACATCAATGACCTCCGTTTTCGACTAGAACACCTGGACAAGCGTGCAGAGCAAATTGAATCTCTGCTCTAGACACTGCTTTGTTCCCTGCATTCTCCAGAATCGGGCATCAACGCCCCCACATCCAGACGGACGGTTCTTGCTCCAGAATTCCAAGGGGAGGATGAACGAGGCGTGGATGCATGTACACAGGCGGCAGAGGACAAGCGAGACACCATGCAGAGCACACACGCAGCAAAAGCCAAGGACATGCAAGCACACCAAATACCATGACAGTCGAGAGGCGTACATGTTTCCTACAAATCCTTCCGGTAGAGATGGATTTACCTTAGAACGTATGTCCACTGCAAATGACACGCTGGACGTCTGTGTGGGGTTCTGGAATACTGCCTCGTTCTGGCCTGCCATAAATGGGCCACCAAGACATCGAATGTAGAGCATCTGCTGATGGTATTGTCTTCCATTGCCTTTTGTTTCAGGCGTTGCAGCATCTCCAGAGAGAACGTAAATGCTCTGTAGGATTTCATTTCCGGGAGCTTTTTAAGAGAATGAGCCTGTGTACCTGACGCAGAGAATGCAGACATACTGACTTGGTGTTCGAGTAACTCACGATGTTGGTGATTGATATGCTGATGAATCCTAGCTTTCAAAGGGGTTCTGTCAAAATTGGGTTCGAAGAGGAGGCCTTCTCCCCTCGCCATGGATGCAAAGTTGATGACACATTCTGCAGTAGATCGGCCGTCCATGGGACCGTGAGAGGTTACCAGTCCAAGACAAAATCCTCCATACTTAAACCGAGTAACCTGCACGCACCAGTACTTTGTAAAAGAAGGCTTAACAGTCAGAACAACATACTAACCCAAACCCATTTGGACCTGTGCGTCTTGATATGCAATTTAAGAATCCAGATTATTAACCTAAATCCACATAAACTTCTATCTTTCAAGCACCCAAAGAAATCATATAACCTAAGAGATAAACCTCCTATCTCTTAATATATCCATCCTGGGATTTGAACTTTGCAACCTCCATGACGTAAACAGATGAATATGGAAAAGTTTCACATATAAAAGCGGAGTGATTCAATACATCTCATGCATATATCACTCCTGGAATGCATAAACCTCTCAGCTCTTAATAGATCCATCCAGGGATTTGAACTTTGCAACCTCCATGACCTAAACAGATGAATATGGAAAAGTTTCACATATATCACTACAGGTGATTCGATACATCTCATGCATATATCACTCCTTCAAAGATGTGGAATGCACTTAGCTTCTCTCTATCATAAAAAGGATAACTACCCCATGGCTTTAAAGCATGAAGACTTCACATTGTGATCAGTGATGCCCTCCACTGATCTCGGACATGATTGAAGGACTACCTGTGATCGAGGATTTGATCAAGTGCTAGTACACATAGCGAGAAACCCGTTCCTAGTTTTTATCCACAACATCCTTCGTGGAGGGTTTGTCTGAAGTAGGTGGGGGAAAGAAACATATGAGCTCCATTGGGAAAACCATGGCAATATCAAGGTTGGAGAGATACAGTTTCGAAGGAACAAGTTTGACGACCTCCCCAACTTTAATGTCCGATCCACAAATTAAAACTGGTTCATCCACTTTGCTCCTTGCTAATTCCATGACTACTCTTCTTTACACATGATTACAAACAGAATCAGTTAGTAATAAAATATATTTCCACTTGTAACGTGCTACGTATTCCTAGTGGAGAATTCAATAGTGGGACTAGCCGTCATTCATATAAATGGCGCCACATACATTGCAATTTAAGTTCTATGGACGAATACGTAGATACGAGAAGGGAAATAATTCCAGTGAAGAGTGGGCAGACCTCATACCTTGCTTTCTTTTAAGATTTCGAGAGTTTTCTCAATAGACTGTGATGGCTTCGGCCTCCAAGCAAGTTAAAGGCAGAGATTTATCTTTGAAAAAATTGCAAAAAGCTCTTACCTTTTTATAGGTGGAGGATTGAAGGAATGTTGAACCATCCGCTCACGAATGTAACACTTGTCGTTGAGCTTTAATATCGATACAATAACTCATTTATTTTTTTATGGGTACTTTCAATTTTTTAAGATATATCTGCACTGCAAAAAACTGTTAGCCTTTCTTTTTATAGGCATTGAACCAGTTCGGAACCATCCACTCGCGATTGTGTATTTATTTTTGGTAGGTGTATTTTCAATTTCTGAAGATAAACATGCAGCGCAAAAAGCTGTTACCTGTTATGGGCGGAGGATTGGATCAGTTCTGAACCATCCTGTCTCCCTCGAATGTCACACTCGTGGTTGTGCTTTAATATCGATACAACATATTTCTAGTTTTGGTAGCTGTATTTTCAATTTTTGAACACAAACATGCACTGTGCATTAAATTAATTAACGCTAATATCTGTATTCTTCGATTTGAAGGCACCTTACATTGTATAATTTTTTGTGTGTTTTTAATTTTAGTATGTAAATATTATGTTTTTTCAATAAAGTAATCCATGTTGTATATGTTCTTATCTATAAATTTAGATTTGTAGATTTGAAAGTACTTTATATTGTAAATCTGAAGTTATTTCATATCCAAATCAAGGTATTGTAAATTTGAAGGTATTTGTATTTATAATTTTGTAGATTTAAACAGTTAAATAAATGCACATAGGGGTTTTTTGTCCCACAAACAAGGAGGTTTTATATATAGATATTAAAACAAATTAAAAAAAAAAAATATTAGTTATACATATTCTAATTCATATAACATTAATTGCTTTGTAGGTTGTATATTGAATTTTTTTTTCCAATATTATTATTCAAAACATTTCATAATAAAAATAAGATATAATGTTTTAAAATGTGAGCCTCAATATGAAATGATCCAAACAAGTGAACATTAAATAAGGTTAGTATACATAGTAAATCAATTAATATTGTATATGTTGATATAAATACTCTTCCATGTGAAAACACTTTACATTGTAATATTTTTTTATTTTATTTAGGTGCAATTTGATATGACCGCAAGGGGGCATATATGGGGTTATCAACAATATATTTTCCTTTTGTATCATATCAAAAGGAAAATGTAGAAGGTAAATGTTATGCACTCTATAAGAAAGTAATTACTGTTCTATATGTTTGTATATATACTTTTCAAATCTTACATTGGATGGTAAATATCTCAAATCATATAATTTTAATTGCTTTGTTGATGGATGCATATTAAAAATATATTTGGAGATTTACCACCCAAAACATCTCATCATAAAAATGAGATATTAATGTATTAAAATGTAAGTGGTCAACCAAAATATCTCATCATGAGAATAAGATACTAATGTATTAAAATGTAAGTGATCAACATGAAACATGCAAACCAATGAACATTAAATAGGACTAGTACAAAGAGCACTCACGCATCCTTTTTTAATTGTTGATTACAATAGAGGGAAATTCATATATCAAGTGATTGGCCCTTGGGGTAACTATTCCTTGTGTTATCATATACAACACTGATTTCATTTACAATATGCTTTACATCTTCATTAGTGGCTCTTTGTTTTAGTATGATAATTTCTCTACATTCACTTATAGGAACATGGTAAATATACTTGAATGTTACATTAAAATATGAATGGATCATTATTGCATATATGTTTAGCATAGTGGTGTTAATGGAGTAATGATTCCAGTGTCCATGATGTGAAGTGTATGTGAACAATAAAAAATGTATGATAAATAAGAAAAAAAATTATAGTTGAATTATAGTTGAATAGGTTATATTTAGAATCTCATAATAGTTGCTAAAACTTCAAAGTATCGCCGCTTTTTATTTTCTATTTTACATTGGTTGTGGGGTCTAGTTCTGTTAAGCCCTAAATAGTGGCTCATTACCCCTTAATTGGGGCATATTACATTACTAATTTTATTTTATTTATGTCGGATTTAGTCCATTAGTTGTAATTATTCCTCCTAGTCTCATATATATACCAAGGAGAAATTTTCATTTGGAATCATCTTGTAATTGAACATTTATGTGGGTATAAGGAGGTTGCCCCCTCGAAGAGGCTTATTATCTGAATTTATCTCTTTTTCAAGGCGTTGAGTACTTATTCTGAGGTTTTTCTATGCTATATTGATATTTGGTTCCTAAAATATGGTATGAGAGCTCAAGATCTTGGGGTTTCACTGCTACATCTGAGACACCTTGGAATTTTCTCTATAACATTTTTTCTACAACGATTCAGAAGGAACATCTTGGAGCTTATTTAGTAGATGAATCAAGGTACATTGGGTTAAAATTTCATCTCTTGAGGCCTTATACTTTCGGAGATACAACCTTTCTAAGATAGGGTTCTTGAATCATCTTGAATTGAGTCATTGCGGAATTTTCGCTATAATTTTTTTTTTGTAACGTTTCAGACCCTTAAATCCGGAGGATATTCACAAAAATTATTAAGGTATCTATGGTAACAATTTCATCTTTTTCCTCATCTTACATTTGTAGATACACCCTATAAAAGATAGGGTATCTAACTAGCCTCAAACAGGTGTTCTGGGTAAAGAAATCATAACTTCTTCCTAGAGTATCCAAATTAAGTGAGACTAGTTGCATTGGATAGTGGACAGACCTTAATAGTTCGGATACATGTTTTAGAATTTTATATTACTTATTTTTTGCGGGGCATGCTATACAAGTGAGATCTCCTCGAAAGGAAAAAAATCAGCAAGTTGTGGGGAAGTTATAGTAAATTCCACTTGGCACATCCAATTTTGATCAGACCAATGGTATTGTAGAGAAGCAATATCAGAGACCTACAAAAAAGAAAAATTCATACTCAGAAGGGCCCAAATTTTGGAGATACAATAAAAGGAATATTGTCTAGTAGAACCACCTCAAAATCAAGGTTTAAAGTGATACTTGGCCAACATGGCACCAAAAAAGTGGAATTCTACACCAAATAAGCCTCCAGACAATCCTACTTGGACTCTTGATGAAGGTGAAGAAATGCGTAGGGACATAAATTATTTACAAAAGAAGACAATAACAAAAGATGAATTACAAGAGATCGAAGATAAGTTGGAGGCAAAGTTGGATGGTTTAAAAGAGGAGATCATGGAAGGATTGAAAATTTTCGTAATAGAGAGGACACCTGAAAGTGAAAATGTATCCCATGCAATTCACGATGAGGACACAAGGAAGGTGAATCAAGAATGGAGAAACTCCAACTTTGGGTTGAAGACCAACCACGTTCCTAAGATCGATATGAGGAGGTTTGATGGCAAGGAACCTATCAAATGGATACTTCAGATGGAGCAATTCTTTGATCTACATAATGTGACACAGATACAAAAGGTATGAATTGATTCTTTATATTTAGAACCCAATTAATTTGTATGGTATCGATGGATTTTTTCTTGCAAATCACTCGTCACTTAGACAGTTTTCACGGAAGAAATGATAACACACTATGAGGTTACAAGGAGAAGTACCTTCTTTAGCCAGTTGATAAATCTCAAGAAAAAGTTTTCAGTTACAGAGCACATTGAGAACTTCCAAAGATTGAATATAAAGGTAACATATATTCCAAATCAGCACTTGATTGATGCATTGATAGGAACTTTAAAAGATAAAATTCAACATGAGGTTCACCTTTGGGAACCCAAATCATTGGAGAATGCATTTAGGGTGGCAAGAAATGTTGAAAGTAAAAATATGGCTATGGCTACTATAAGGACCAATCCTAAAATCTATAGAGAGAGTAATGCTTCTTCTTTTAAAACACATCAACCTACAACGTTTTCACCTCAACAATTAGAGGAAAGGAAAGAAAAAGGTTTATGCTTTAATTGTGACAACAAGTACAGTAAGGGACATAAGTGTAGTGAGAAGAAATTATTCTACATAGATTGTGAAGAGGAAGAAGAACAATAACAAGAACAAGAACCATCTCAATATGAAAATGTAGAAGCAATTTCATCTGAAGAGTTGACTCCCACGATCTCGTGTAATGCATTGGCTGGAATTAGCACTCCTCAAACCCTGAAGATCGAATGATATATCAAAAAGAAAAAGGTAATAGTCCTAATTGATTATGGTAGTACTCATAATTCCATTCACTATAAATTAGCCAAAGCTCTCAATTTATTTGTGTATCCAGCACCAGATTTTCAAGTAATAATTGCAGATGGAAGAACTATCAATTGCTTAGGAAAATGCAATAAGATCAATCTTACTATGGGGGAATATGTAATGAATAGTCCAATGATTGCTATACCCATTGGTTATGTTGATGTTATACTAGGAATCCAATGGTTACAATCATTAGGAACAATGGCTTTTAATTTTCAATAACTTTTCAGGAAATTTTCATTCGAAGGAAAAGAAATTGAGCTAAGAGGTATCACAGGGAGACCCGGTAAGGTGACAAGCTCTAATGGCATGACAAAATTATTGAAAAAGGGGCATCAAGGTGTTATTGTACAACTATGCTCATTAGATGTTCAAACACCTAAGCCATCTATTCCTCTAGATATCTAAGGGATCATTGATAAGCATTCCAAAGTATTTGAAGATATTCCCAAAGGTCTTCCACCCACTCGAAATCATGATCATGATATTCACCTAATTCCTGGGAGTTTTCCTCCTAACATCAGGCCATACAGATACCCTTATGACCATAAGAGTGAAATTGAGTGCATGGTTGAAGAAATGTTAGAGGATGACATTATTCGACCTAGACAAAGTTCTTACTCTGCACTGGTGGTAATGGTATTCAAGAAAGATGGCTCATGGCGTATGTGTCCAGATTATAGAGAGCTCAACAAGGTCACTATTAAAGATAAGTTTCCCACTCTCGTCATTGATGAATTGTTATATGAACTACATGGAGCAATACATTTCACAAAGTTGGATCTTCGTTCATGGTATCATCATATTAGAATGAAGGAAGAAGATATCCCCAAAACAACATTCCAAACTCATGAAGGCCATTATGAATTTTTGGTCATGCCATTTGGCCTTACAAATGCACCTTCCACATTCCAAGGGTTGATGAATTCCATTTTCAAGCCCTTCCTTCGAAAATTTGTGTTAGTAATTTTTGATGATATACTAATCTATAGCAAGTCTTGGGAGTATCATGTGCGACATCTTGAGAAGCTACTACAACTACTAAATGAGAAACAACTATATGAAAAACCATCCAAATGTTTCTTTGGAGTGAAGGAGGTAGATTATTTGGGTCATATTGTATCTCATGAAGGTGTCAAGGTAGACCCTAAAAAGATTAAGGCCATGATGGACTGGCCGATTCCCAAAACATTGAAGAATCTTAGAGGATTTTTGGGTTTGTCAGGTTACTACCGCAAGTTTGTTTGACACTATGGAAGAATAACAACACCTTTAACGACACTAAGTAAGAAGGATGCATTTTGATGGACTCTAGAGGAAACTAAATCTTTTGAACAACTTAAAGAGGTGATATGCAAAGCTCCTGTCTTGACCACTCCAAATTTCACAAAAACCGTTATTGTGGAATGTGATGCCTTGAGAAATGGAATTGGTGCTATCCTAATGCAAGAAGGAAGGCCTATGCCTTTTGAAATTCAAACACTCAAGGGAAAGGACTTACACAAACCCATTTATGAGAAGTAAATGATGGAAAAACTACATGCATTGAAGAAATGACGTTCTTACCTAACAGGTAGGCACTTCAAGGTTAAAAAAGATCATGGTAGTCTTAAATACTTCTTGGAACAAGGACTATCTTCAGAAGAACAACAAAAATGGGTAACCAATATATTGGGTTATGATTTTGAAATCGTCTATAAAAAAGGGAAGAAAAATGTTGTGGTAGATGCACTCTCAAGGAAGGATGAAGATGTTGAGGCCTTTCTCTGTGGTATCTCGATCATGCAACCAGATTGGATAATAGAAGCAAAGGATGAATGGAAGAATGATGAAAAAGTGTGGACTCTCATTCAAAGGTTGCAGGAGGATTCCAGTACATTAGATACATTTACATGGAAAAACGATTCACTATGGTACAAAGATCACTTGTATTTATGTAAGAACTCCCAACTCAAACAAAAGGTACTATTGGAATTGCACACCTCTCCAGTAGGAGGGAACTCGGGATTTTTAAAAACCTACCATAGGCTCAAGAAGGAATTTTTTTGGGATGGCCTTAAAACTGATGTTCAAAGATTTTTGGTAGAATGTTTGGTTTGCCAACAAAATAAGGTGGAAACAATTAAGAGCCTAGATCTTTTACAACCATTAGCCATCCCAAGTCAGCACTGGGAGGATGTTTCCATGGATTTCATCACAAGGTTACCGAAGTCTGAAGGAAAGAGTGTCATCATGGTGATTGTTGATAGACTGACCAAGTACGCACATTTTTGTGCACTCTCTCATCCCTTCAAAGATAGTATAGTTTCCACTGTATTCATGGAGATAGTTCAAAAGCTACATGGCATCCCAAAGATTATTGTAAGTGACAAATATCCCATCTTCACTGGAAATTTTTGGACATAATTATTTTCTTGTTTGGGTACTCAATTGGCTCATAGCTCATCCTATCATCCTCAATTTGATGGAAAAATTGATATAGTCAACAAATGTCTGGAAGGATACCTTCGTTTCTTTGTCTCTGATAAAAAAACACAATGGTTCAAATGGTTACCCTTGGCAGAATGGTGGTATGACACTTCCTTTCATACTGCAACAAAAATGACACCATTTATTGCACTCTATGGATACCACCCTCCTTCCATCACTTCTTCTCTAAAAGAAAAATGTAAGGTTCAAGCAGTGGAACATCACATCGAGCATCAATAAAAAGTTTTCCAAATACTAAAGGACAACCTGACCATGGCACATAATCGCATGAAACAACAAGCAGATCAACATTGTAGTGAAAGAAGTTTTGAAGTAGGGAATTGGGTGTTTTTAAGACTACAAGCATACAAACAGATGTCCCTCAAGCAAGCCAAGAAGGATAATAAATTATCACCAAAGTACTATGGCCCTTA
>ML783675.1:552766-564570 GCA_009831015.1 Picea engelmannii
AATCTTACATGAGAACTAGACATTAAATGGAAAAAATACCAAAGAGAGGGGCCAAAGAGAGAGGTAATTACCAATGACCTAATCTATCTCAAGCAAGTTGTTAGGAGGCCTCATGATTATATTTGAGCTTCAACTACATAGGTATGGAATTACGCTGTGTCAAGGAAAAACACATGGGATTTTGAGATTTTCATAGTTTAATTATGAGGTTTACCTTTGCATGCACTTGTCAAAAATATATTAAAATCAAACTATAAAATACAATTTATTTTCAAATAAGTTAACAAAATTATAATTATACAATTTATTTTCAAATAAGTTAACAAAATTATAATTATACAATTTAATTTCAAATAAGTTAACACAATGATAATCATTAAAAAAAAAAAAAACGTTTTTACATAGTGTTACTTTATAAGTTTGTACATATTGTTACTTTATAGACTTTGAGTTCAACCCACTCTGAAGGTAAATTCCCTCACATAGGTCTTTGCAAATTCGAATCATTCATGATTATTACAAGTTCTTCTCAAAGATAATATGTAATTTAATAAAATTTCAATTATGTGGCTTGTAAGGTGTTTTAGAATGTTTGGTAGAAGTGAGAGGAATATGATGTATACGTTCATGTTTCATTTCAATACTAGCTTAGTTGAACGTTCTTCTCAAAAAGAATATGTAATTGAAAAAAAATTCAATTATGTTGCTTGTAAGCTGTTTTGGAATGTTTAGTAGAAGTGATAGGGATATGATGTATATGTTCATGCTTCATTTCAATACTAGCTTAGTTGAAAAAGATAGATGATTTTATTACATATTTTAAAACCAAATAAATATGACCATTCATTAATGGAGTGTACTAACATAATTAGAGTTTTTTTTAATTGAAAACGAAATATTTCCGAATTGTTAATACATTCGTCACAAATAGTTTGTCTAAGAATTTTTGACTATGACAATGTGATTTAGGATTATACTTGTAGTTCTGCCCATGGTTATGAATCCTCACAAATTTAATAGGAACACGCAGTTTATATAAATAGAAATGTTGCTAGCTAATGGTTATGAATCTCATCAAATTTCGTACGACACGTTGTTTATATGAATAGAAATGTTGCTTTCACATATGATGTTATTAGTCGTTGAAGGCAAGGCTAGTACTATAGCATTCGATTCATCCTTGACCTTAAAATTTTCCTTCATTTCCAATTTGGAAATGAGGTGACTTCAGTGCATTAACACTTGTGCCTAATACATTAATGTAGAAGCGAAGTGACTTTCAAGTGCATTATGTCTATGTGTCTAATGCATTAACACCTGTGATTCTGCTTTGTCATACTGTATCAAAAGTCAAAGAATAAAATGTGAGAGATATAAATATATTTTGATTACACTATTTATTGCTAGATCTTCAGAAATCTATGTATTCACCGCCTTGTCTTGCTAGATCTTCAGAAATCCTTGTATTCACAGCCATGTCTAGTGCATTAACATCTCTTCTTCTGCTTTGTGGCCTTTGTTCCCACGTGGCATGGGAGTGGAATGGGCACGTGGTTTAATTAATTTAAGTTATATCATCTATTATTCTAACTGAATAATTTTCTTGTAAAGGTTTCCAGCTAACTAACTACGCTCTAAGATTGCCGTTGTTTCGTGCTGGGCTTTCCCATGTTCCTCGTTTTTCAGGTTCATGTGTTGTATCATTATCTTCCTTGCTTTCTTGGTCCTCTATCGAAGGGGCACATTTATCTTCGGAAGGCTTCATTTCCCCAGGCCGTATGAGAGCTCAGGACTACTTAGGAGGGATGGGGTCTGGTTCCTTTTTGAGGCTGCGGCATCACAACCCCCAAGGTATCATTTCTGCCCCCAAGGTTCTAGTTATTAAACCATGGCCAGGGACACCTATGAGCGACAAGCCTGAAAGGAATTCTACTGTATTGCATCAAGAGCTTAAGCTATAGATTGCATGCTTAAGCTTAAACGCCTTCGACCATCTTCTTGCTCAAATACCTCTCGACTTAAGCTATGAGCGACTCTCCTTCGGCCATCTTCTTGCTCAAACACCTCTCGGTTTCCTTTTCAATATATGGTTATAATAGTGAAATAATTTGATAAGATGAAGTTATTAGTAATCAATATATGTTATTTTTAGTGAATTAAAATTAATATGTTTTTGGTTGAATTTATCACATGCACTCTTAGTTATAGAGCATTTATTGTGAAGAGTTACATAATTTTTTCACTTTTCCATTAATCCTTATAAAAATCATCATATGAGCTTAGTTATATAACATTTATCATTTAATTATAAAGTATTTACTATAGAGAGTTACTGAATTTTCCAATTTTTTTCCATTAATTTTTATCAAAATCATCTCATGTAATTTTTATTGAAATTGGTTATTTATTTCATACAAATTGAAAAAATTTAGAATATACAATATGTCTTAATTGTCCATTAATCTTTATCAAAATCATCCCCTGTAATCTTTATTGAAATTGGTTATTTATTTCATAGAAATTGAAACAAATTGGAATATACAATCAAATCCAAAACCCTAGATGTTCTAATAGTGAAATAATTTGATAAGACGAAGATATTAGTAATCAATATATGTTATTTTTAGTGAATTGAAATTAATATGTTTTTGGTTGAATCTAGCATTTAGTTATAGAGCATTTATTGTGGAGAGTTACATAAATTTTCCACTTTTTCCAATAATCCTTATAAAAATCATCATATGCACTTACTTATATAACATTTATCACTTAGTTATAGAGCATTTACTATAGAGAGTTACTAAATTTTCCACTTTTTTCCATTAATCTCTATCAAAATTATCTCATGTAATTTTTATTGAAATTGGTTATTTATTTCATATAAATTGAAAAATTTTAGAATATACAATATGTCTCAATTCTCCATTAATCTTTATCAAAATCATCCCCTGTAATCTTTATTGAAATTGGTTATTTATTTCATAGAAATTGAAACAAATTGAAATATACAATCAAATTCAAAACCCTAGATGTCTCAATTCTCCATTGTTGTTGGGCCAACAAAATCATCCCATATAATCTTTATTGAAATTCATTATTATTTCATAGGAATTGAAAATTTAGAATATACAATCAAAGTCAAAAACAAAAACAAAATCATCCCATGTAATTGTTGTTGGGACAATGTAAGTTTAAAGCATAATTAAATATAACTATATCTAGTATTCGCAAAATTTTCTACTTAAATTTAAGCTAATAGCATTTATTATATAGGTGTTAATAACATTTATTATACACCCTTTAGGAGGATATACCTTAGTGGTTGGGGATGATGTCCCTTTGATGTCTAGATTGGATATACCTTTGAAACTTGTGATGAATGAACCGGAGGTGGTTGGGCTTGAATGAAACTACCTAACACTATGGATAGAGAGAAGGGATAAATCAATAAACACCCTCTAGATTGAGTGCTAACTCTGATATGATCATCTAAGAAGCTTGAGTGCTCAGAGATAGATCTTTTTAGAAGAGTTCATCTTTAAGGAAGGACACATGCTCTAACTAAGGTGAGAATGGGGGTGGGTCAACACCTTGATATCATCGAGAATGGCGGGAATGAATTAACCCCTTCCGATTGGAACTTAGGGGGGAGGGAAAAAAACCCTTTCGATGGGTTTCTTTCCCTCTTACCGTGGTGCTATATTATGGAGTTTAACACCTTGCCATGTATGTCATTAGGACCCATTTTCTACCCTCTTCCCAATGGTACCCTCCATTTTGCATTCCATGACTTCTGCTCCAATTGGTTGGCTCTTTGCTCTAATTAGTTAACACGTGTGCCTTCTAATCAGTTGGCATAGCACTCCAATCAACTTCCAAACTCCAACTGAATCTTCCAGTTATTCTGATCAGTTTACTTAGATCGGTTCTCATATTTCTCCAATCTGTTTACTCTATTCAAACCGGTTCTCCCTKAGCTCAAGTTGGYTMTGTTGAATTGGCTCATGCTTTACTTAGATCAGTTCCTATTTCGATTGGTCACAATCCTACTCAGGTTAGTTCACGRCTTTATTTTACTTATATATACGAKATTTCAYCCATTCTTTCATATCTTTTAGCCATTTGTCGTACACATCCTCCCAAGAGCTTATCACCTGAGATTCCACCTAAATCATATCTTCTTAGATTCTTCACATATTCATATATCATATAATCTATGGAGTTATATTTAAGTGACTTACCTCTTGCATGCCTTTATATCACACCACTATATTATAGGACCTTCTTCTAGGGCTCTCTACATATCTCATTTTGTAGGTGTGTGGATCTACTTCAACATGCGCAGGCTATCTCTCGAGAAAGACTTACATACCATACAGTCTTACCCTTGGGGTCTCTTCTTTGTGCCCAAGGGGAGATTGACTAATTACTTCTATTTGTTTGCAGGTCATCCATAGCTCTGGGAGATAGCCTSGTCTTGTCTTCTTTAGTATATTAGAACTCATTGATACTTCATTTAATTAATATGATTAGTCATTACTTTTATTATAAATCTGAAAATGAAATATGTGAACTTATATATAATATATGATTAGTCATTACTTTTATTATAAGGCTGAAAATGAAATATGTGCACTTATATAAAGAATAAAAAATTATTTATTTTTATTTAATATGATCAGTCACTATTGTGCCAAAGATTAAGATTATAGGTTTGACTAAAGAATAGATTTTCTCCCAATGGTTTTATGCCTTTGTGATTCGATTTGATTTGAAGTGTTTGAGAAGTTACAATTAGACACTTAGCATAGCTTTTTATATTCTACAATATTAGGTTGGTGCAACTCACGAGAATTGAACCTTGCCCAACGGTGACTCTCCCCATCATTGGATCTAACCCCTTTGAACTTACTAATGCATTAATTAATAATATATTAATTATTTATTAATTAATGTATTAATATCTAAATGCATTAATACTTAAAAAAAAAATAATGTGTTAATTAATTAATACCTTAATTTAATGTATAAATTAAAGCATCAATACTTTAATATATAATGTATTGTATTAATGTAGCATGTTAATTAATAAATAGCTTAATAATGTATTGTATTAATTAATCAATAATTAGTTAAAGTACAAATACATTAATAAAGTAAATATACATTAAAAATTCATTATTACATAAATACAAACATTAAATTATTACTTTAAAGTATTAATACATTAATAAAGTATGAATAAAGAAATACATTAAAAAAAAACATATTATAGTATTGAAGAGAATTATAGTCAAACGAATTTGCACTTTGAAAAAAGTAAAGTTGACATTTTCTTAATGGATTTAAATAGTAAATTAAATCTCCTAACTTATAAGGACAACATTGAAGAACTCTATCATAATTTTACAACTACCTTTTCCACTTCTATGAACAAGTTCTCTTTCAAGGTGTCCTATAAAAAAAATAATAGAACGACCAACCCTTGGTATGATAAAGAATGCAAAATTTCTAGGAAAGCCATTAGGGATGCTTCTAATGAGTCCTTAAAACTCGATAAGATCAATACTTACAAATCCCTAATTAAAAGGAAAAAAAATGTACTATATGAATAAAAGACAAGAGCAACTTCACAACTATATAAGATGGATCCTAAGAAGTTCTCGAGCCAAATTCTAAACCGCAATACTAAAGAAAGTAATAGGATTCCCTTGAGGGACTGAAATTCCTACCTTAAAAGTCTTTACGAGATCCCTAATGCCATGGACACCATTCCTATTGTCCCTACAAAGGAAGAAATGTTTTCTTTAGATGACATAGAATTCGGGGTTAAGAAACTTGCGAATGGGAAAGCTAAGGAAATTGAAGGCTACCAAGATGAAATTTTAAAATTGGAGGGCCTATCCTTATCCCTCACATACACATGCTCTTCAATTTAGCAGTCAAGCAGGGCTTCCCTAAACCCTGGACGCAAGGTCTCATTGTTCCTATTTTTAAAAATGGGGATAGAAACATTCCCTCTAATTATAGGACCATTATGATTAGCCCAATTTTAGCCAAGGTTTATGGAATTATTTTGGAAAAGAAGATTATCCTTTCGCTAGAAAGTCACAGTAAAAGAGCTAAAGGCCAAGTTGGGTTTAGGAGATATCATTCAACTGTGGACCATCTTATTACGATTCGGATCATTCTAGAGGAATTCCACAATGCTGAAACCATTATTTTTTGTTGTTTTGTTGACTTTAGAAAAACTTTTGACATGGTTCCTAGGAAAAACCTTTGGAATAGGTTGGAAGAGATAAAAGTGCCTCTCGAGTTGAGGGTTTTTGCAATAAGGATGTATGGGAACGGTATTGCTTAGTTCAAAAACATTGAGGGCTAATCAAAAAATATTAATTGCAATATGAGAGTCAAACAAAGTTGTTCCTTGTCCCCTACCCGTTTTGGCATTTATATTGACAAGTTAGAAGATTGCTTCGAAAAAGTAGGTTGTGTCGGCCCTACTCTCACTAGTATAGTCATCAATATTCTTCTTTATGTCGATGATAACGTTCTTATGGAAAGGATTCCCCATGATCTTGAAAACCAACTAAGAATCTTCAAGGATTTTTACTCCAATAAGAGTATGTCTGTTAATACTCATAAGACTAAGGTCATGGTTATTAAATCCAATAAGATCCCTTATGATACCTTCATATCTGAAAACAACAACTTGGAGGAAGTGACTTCATACACATATCTTAGAATTGATATTCACCACAGGATGAATTGGAATTATAGCAATGAGAAAAGGATTATTGGGGGATGTAAAGCTTATTATGGGCTTGAAAATAATTGTAAATAAGTTGATCTTTGGAGTTGGGATAAGAATAAAGTCCTCTTTGAGACTCATGTTACACCTGTTATTCTGAAGTCTAGGGCTATAGTATCTCTCGTGAATCCCAGAGAAAGATAGCGAAAATACAAAAAAAAATTATAACCTATAAAAATTAGAGGAAATACGCCCTATCTCATCCTCCTCTTAGAAACAAGCCACTCACCCATTAATATCATGGCTATGACTAGATACATAATGTATAAGAACAAGTTAAACAACATAGAATAAAAGAGGCTTCCTAAAATTTCTTCAAAATTGAGTCATAACCACCATCGACTCAAGCGAGGATGACATAAAGATGCCCGGTCTTGGCTAAAATATTGGGGAATCATGGAAGACACCATTTTGCAGAATAAAGATAAGAATTTAAGGAGAAAATGTGGTGTGATAAAGTGTTAGAGGAAAAAAGAAAATTAATGTATTATAAGGATGTAATCAACCCTAATCTAGAAGATCAAAATTATCTATCTATTTTTCCAAGTGTAAAGAAAAAAAAAGCATTGCTAAGATAAGAACAAATTCTCATGAGCTCCATAGTGAAACTGGGCATTGGTCAATTCATAAAATGTCAGAGGGTGAAAGAGTGTGTCACCTTTGTGACACTAAGAAGGTTGAAGATGAAAAACACTTTCTCTTAGATTGCCCAACCTATACCCATATCAGATCTTATTTTCAAAATATTTGTCACAATACCAACCTTCCTAACCTCTTAACTCAACAAATGTATGGTGATCTTCGAAAGCTTCTCTTTATTTTTTTTGAGCACATAAACAAAATTCTAAAGAATCACAAGTAATCACTTACCCTCTTAAGGTCCGACAGACCATTTCGATCTTAATGGACGTTAACAATCATCATCATCATCATTATTAACCATTAAAGTAATATATTAAAAATACATTAATCAAGTATTAATACATTTAAACATAAATAAAGTATTAATAAATTAATAACATACATAATTACATTAATCCTTTAAAGTATTGGTTAATTAATTAATAAACAAATAACTTATGAACCCAATTAATAAAATAATAAAGTAATATCAATTAGTATCCATGCATTAATAAAGTATTAAACCATCTAAAAGTACAACAATACATCAAAGTAATAAAGTATTATTAGTACATGAATAAAATAAAAATACATTTACAATACATTATAATAAACCAATAACTTATGAACCTAATTAATAAAATAATAAAGTAGTAATAATGAATACATTAATATTAATATAGCATCCATATATTAATAAAATATTAAAACATCTAAAATTACAACAATACATTAAATAATAACATATTATTATTACAACAATACATTAAATACATTAAATAATAAAATATTATTATTACAACAATACATTAAATAATAACATATTATTATTATAACAATACATTAAATACATTAAATAATAACATATTATTATTACAACAATACATTAAATACATTAAATAATAACATATTATTATTACAACAATACATTAAAGTAATAAAGTATCCATATATTAATAAAATATTAAAACATCTAAAATTACAACAATACATTAAATAATAACATATTATTATTACAACAATACATTAAAGTAATAAAGTATTAGTATTACATGGATAAAGTGAAAATACAATTATAATACATTATAAGATAAATACATTAAATAATAACGTATTATTATTACAACAATACATTAAAGTAATAAAGTATTAGTAGTACATGAATAAAGTGAAAATACAATTATCTTACATTATAAGATAAGTACATTATTGTATTTAAGTATTAATACATAAAAACATTACCCATTCATTAATAAAGTATTAAAACATTAATAAATTAATACAACATTAATAATGTATTAATACTTTCATGCTACCTATCCATTAATCTATTATTCATTCATTAATATAATATTAAAACATTCATAAATTAATAAAACATTAATAATGTATTAATACTAAAATGTTACCCATCCATGAACCTATTATTTATAGTTAACTAAATTGATTCAAGTTGTTTAGGTTCAAAATTAAGTATATAATAATGTATACCTTTCGTTTATCTCGATCAAAATCTTATACTTTCATACATTTAATAGATTTTTAAGGTTTCTTAAAGGAAAGGTAATCGCATAAGGGAAGACTATCTAGATCATACCCTAAGCATATATATATATATATATATATATATATATATATATATATATATATATATATATATAAAAGTTATGGGTTAGTTCAAGAGGTTTGTGGCTGAAAATGTGGTAAGCGGGTCAACAGGAATGCACACTCGCACAAATGTGTGCACATTCCTAAAAATGCTTGTACGTTCCTAGGAATGCGCACATGTTCCTTCTGTTAAAATTTTTAAAGGGCCATCAGCACGGTTTGTGCTCATTGTGCACAGATCATGCTCGCATTTTGACTCTCATTGAGCAAATAGAGAGGATGTGGAGAGGAGCAACAAAGGGGGGATCTTCCCACCATGTCCAAGTATGTTTGATTTATTCTATTTTAAACCCAATTTAGTCTTTTTCTCCCAAGAATCTAAATATAAAAAATTGTAATTTTGTATTTTAATTAAAAAACCAACCTAATTTAAATGTCATGGATTTTTCCCGGATGGGGTGCCACGTAGAAAAAGGAGACCACGTAGCCTACTGTTAAGCCCTAATATTGGCTCATTACCCCTTAATTGGGGCATATTACATTAGTAATATTATTTTATTTATGTCAGCTTTATTCCATTAGTTGTAATTATACCTCCTAGTCTCCTATATATACCAAGGAGACATTTTCATTTGGAATCATCTTGTACTTGAACATTTATGTGGGGTAAAAGGAGGTTGCCCCCTTGAAGAGGCTTATTATGTGAAATTATCTCTTTTTCAAGGCGTTGAGTACTTATTCTGAGGTTTTTCTATGCTATATTGATATTTGGTTCTTAACATATGGGATCAGAGCTCAAGGTCTTGGGGTTTCACTGCTACATCTGAGACACCTTGGAATTTTCTCTACAACTTTGTTTCTACAATGTTTCAGAAGGAATGGGTTGGAGGATATTTAGTAGACAGATCAAGGTACATTGGGTTAAAATTTCAGCTCCTCAGGCCTTATACTTTCAAAGATACAACCTGTGCAAGATAGGGTTTTGGAATCATCCTGAACTGAGTCATTGGAGAATTTTCGCTACAAATTTTTTTATGTAATGTTTTATACCTTGAACTCCGGAGGCTATTCACAAAAATTAGTAATTTATCTGTGGTAAAAAATTCAGCTTATGGTTCATCTTACATTTGTATATACACCCTGTGGAAGATAGGGTATCTGACTAGTCCTATTGACTAGACTCAAGAAGGTGTTCCAGGTAAAAAAATCATAACTTATTCCTAGAGTATACAAATTGAGAGAGACTGGTTTCATTGAATAGTGGACAGTCTGTAGTATTTATGGTATGATTTTCAGAATTTTATATCAATTATTTTGTGAGGGGCACGCTATACAAGTGAGATCTCCTCGAAAGGCTAAAAATCAGCAAGTTGTGGGGAAGTTACCATAAATTCCACTTGGCACATCCAATTTTGATTAGACCCATGGCATTGCAGAGAAGAAGTATCAGATAAATACATAAAATAAATGTTCATACCAAGAAGGGCCGAAAGTTGGGAGATACAACTAAATAAATATTGTCTAGCAGAACCACCTCAAAATCAAGGTTCAAAAGTGATACTTGGCCAACATGCCACCCAAAAAGGGAACTTATACACCAAATAAGCCTCCAGACAATACTACTTGGACTCTTGATGAAGGTGAAGAAATGTGTAGGGACATAAATGATTTACAAAAGAAGATAGTAACAAAAGATGAACTACAAGAGATGGAAGCTAAGTTGGAGGCAAAGATGGATGGTTTAAAAGAGGATATCATGAAAGTATTGAAAAATTTCGTAACAGAGAAGACACCTGAAAGTGAAAATGCATCCCATGAAATTCAGGATGAGGACACAAGGAAGGTGAATCAAGAATGGAGAAACTCCAACTTTGGGTTGAGGACCAACCACGTTCCTAAGATCGATATGAGGAAATTTGATGGCAAGGACCCAATCACATGGATACTTTAGATGGAGCAATTCTTTGATCTACATAATGTGCCACATACACAAAAGGTACAAATTGCTTCTTTATATTTAGAACCCAATCAATTTATATGGTATTGATGGCTTTGTTCTCTCAAAGCACTCATCACTTGGACAATTTTCACAGAATAAATGATAGCACACTATGAGGATACAAGGAGAAATACCTTCTTTAGCCAATTGATAAATCTCAAGTAAAAGGGTTCAGTTACCGAGCACATTGACAACTTCCAAATATTGAATATAAAGGTAATAGATATTCCAGATGAGCACTTGATTCATATATTCATAGGAACTTTAAAGGATAACATTCAACATGAGGTTCGCCTTTGGGAGCCCAAATCATTGGAGAATTCATTTAAGGTGGCAAGCAATGTTGAAAGTAAAAATATGGCTATGGCTACTAGAAGGACCAATCCTAACATCTATAGAGAGAACAATGCTCGTTCTTCTAAAACACCTCAACCTACAAGGTTGACACCTCAACAATTGGAGGAAATAAAAGAAAAAGGTTTATGATTTAATTGTGACAACAAGTTCAATAAGGGACATAAGTGCGGTGAGAAGAAATTATTCTACATAGATTGTGAAGAGGAAGAAGAAGAAGAACAAGAACCATCTCAAGATGAAAACGTAGAAGCAATTTCGTCTAAAAAGTTGACTCCCACAATATCGTGTAATGCATTGGTTGGAATTAGCACTCCTCAAACCCTCAAGATCGAAGGATACATCAAAAAGAAAAAGGTAATAGTCCTAATTGATTCTGGCAGTACTCATAATTTCATTCACTATAAATTA
>ML783675.1:615341-659936 GCA_009831015.1 Picea engelmannii
TGGTACTTACCTAAATGGTTAAAAAATACACATAATTACTACACCTTGTATACATATATGAAATTGTGCAATGAACAAGACAAATGAAATGTTAAACATTAAAAAAACAATATCGTTATAAAAATATACCTAGAATAATCATTTCCAACATTGTGTGATCTCTCTTTATTGACATCAAAGGAGGAAGGTTATTGTTTATATAAAAAACAGGCCACACCGAGTAGATAGACTTGAGCTCACCAAATGGATTTACACCATCCATTACCAATGAAATCCTAACATTACGAGGTTCTTCTTTAAAAATTGGCCATCTTTCTTCGATATTTTTATATAAAGAACCATCTGCAGGCATTCAAAGAACATCATATTCACTTCTATTCCATGCATGGTAATCCATAAACTGTGCTATGTTCCGACATCTAAATAGTCGTTGCAGGCGTGGACTTATGGGAATATAATGAAGAACCTTGTGAGGCACCTTTTTTGTTAACTGATCAGTTCGATATCTACTGATTTGACATTGCGTACAATTCAATTCAGATGCATATTGTCCATAATATATTATGTGATCATTGGGGCATGCATCAATAGCCTGATATTCCATTCCAATTTCTTTCAGAATGACAGATAATTCTCGGTATGTGCGAGGTAACTTATTTGGTGATGGTAAGAAATATTCACCTATCAACCTACAACAACAATATACAAAAAAAAAAAATCAATAATGAAAATTATATTAATCATTATAAATATTGCATCCTTAATTTAGACATCAATTGACATTGAAAATAAAATAAAATAAAAGTTGAAAATTGCATAAAACTGTAAAAGTATGTTGCTTACCTTAGGATCTGTGTCATACAAGTGTTTGACAACCCATTTGATACCTTCAAGTTGACCAACAACATTACAGCAGAGAGAACACTTTTTTTTGTGCCTTCATATGGGGATTCAATGGCATTTTGAAGGATAGGTTTATCAAAAATATATGCATCATCATTGTCCTCATCACTGTCATCATTATCATCCTGCAAGTTGTCCTCCTCCAAGCTGACATCATCATCCATTGGAGCATTATAAATGTCTTGGATCAATATATTTGTCCTGTCATCATCAACTGTATTATTAATATCATCATTTTCCATAGGAATAATGTGATCATCATTATCCACACGATTAAGTTCAACTTGTTCTTCAGTATTATCTCTATGAAAATGTTTTCTGCTTGGTGGCATCACATTCTTAGGATGATTTTTCTTTAATAAAACCAATAGAAGCAATAAAATACAGTTAGAGTATATCACAAATATTATTTTGAAAGATAAATTAAAAAAAAAACAATTAATGTATAATACCCTTAAAAATCTATAATAACTAATTACTTACCATGGGATAATATTCAATGCCCCCTTCAACGTGCCCATTCTCCCTACAATGTTTTTCAACTATTTTTAAAGGTAGTCTTCTTCCATTAAAACCCTTGCATTCACAACAAGGGAAATAGCATTTCCCATCACAATGAATCACCATTTTCTGCTTTAACATAACAAGCTCTCTTTTCTCGTCTGGAGTTGACATTATAAATACCTATTACAACAAATCCATTGAAGCATTATAAGTACACTATACAAATCTATTCAAATAATTTGGTATATATTTAGATATTTGTAATGAAAATTATACAGCATGTTCAGAAAAAATAAGGGTCAAAGCATGAAACCTAAAATCAGCTAGAAAAAATATGGAACAAAGCATGAAACAAATGCATTTCATATCCAACGTACAACAGTGGACGCTATTTGGGAATGTAAATGACACTTGGTTCTAAAACAACACATTGACCTACACATAAACATCCAAACATAAATGAATCTTCTAATAATCTCTTTGTTACGATCCACCTACTATTATGTTATCAAAACTAATAGAAGTGCAAGAAAGAGTTTGGGGAGAAAAATAAATCATGACATAAGAAGTGTAAAGACAACTTTAATTCTCATAAAAAATGATGATGTAAAGAAAATTAATTTGAAGACAACCAATCAAAGATGGAAAGAAATTCCTTGGCATGGTAATGATAAACGATACACTATACATCTTTTACTGTCCAAGTTTAAAGCCTCATACTTTGATTCATCCCTGAAATCACAATATTCCATTAATAAGAGGAGGTGGATCTATTATCACCCAAAATCATACTATATAATATTAAGTCCCTAATAAAAATTAGGTTACCTTTAGGGATACACAAGAGTACTGATGCCCAACATCACCAAAAAAACCACTGCTGTACACTTCTAGTTGGTTCTTTTCCAACTCAAGGAGGAAACCCTAAATGTAAATTTACTAAAGCAAGGATACTTAGATATTCAAGAAGTTCCATGAAATATAAGAACAAAATTAGAGTGATTGAATCTAATTAGAGTGATTGTAGCTGAATCAATAATCTTTTTACTCTATCAAAAGTGGATAAACCATAAAATCTTTCTAAGGAGTTAAAATAAACCATAAAATCTTATTTAAGGAGTGAAAATAAACCATAAAATAGTTCAATAGCATGAAATTACTAAATCACACAGAAATTTTTTAAGTACCGACCTTCAAAATCTCAGCTATGTAGAGTTTGATCAATTCAATGTTTCTCTTCTTGAAAGAGAATTGAAATATAGATTTCATAAAAAACCAAAACACCATTGCATCAGAACACTCGAATGATTTTCACAACTGTAGAAAACGATTGTCGCAACTATAGAAAATTTTCTGTAACTGAGATATATATAGGATTGATTTGTCGTAAATGACCATTTGATTCTCACACGTGCCATAGTTGGTCGTTATAACGACAAAAGTTAGTCTCTATAGCGACTAATTGGTAGTTGGTTGCTTTACTGACTAACTTTAGTCATTATAAAGACCAACGTTGAATGTTGGTCGAGCGACCAATAGTTGGACCCTGAAAAAAAAAGGTATATTTAGTCCAAAAAAAGAAAAAAAAATACGACGAAATTTAAAACCATCGTAATTTGTGCCCAATGTAGTATTGAGTGTTGGGGGCCTATTGGTCGCATGACTATTTTGAGAAGAAAGACTATTTTGAGCGCAGACATCATTTTAGAGAAGCATATCTGGAAGGAAAAGCAGCATGCATGAGGAAAAGCAACATGCGAGAGGAGCAGCATGCAAGGCGAGAAGGCAGGAAAACCTAACCATTATAGGGTTAGGATTTTTGATAAATATTGTAATGGCTATAAGCCTGAAAAGTAGTATAAATAAGAACCTAGGAGGTCTACGTTAGGGGTTCAATTGTTGTTTAGCGGTTGTAAGTTCATAGTTGTTCAATAATTGTAAGTCCAAGGTGAGATCAAAGAGTCAAGTAAGCTATATTTTGAGGGTTAGGTCACAACTTGAGGAGCCTAGTGTGATATATTCCACCTCATAGAGGGTCTTGAACCTCTTCATGATTTTATGATGGAAGATGCAATGCGTGCAACACCATATTTTGTAGTAGACTAAATAAAAGAGAAGAGAAGCCAAGTCTTTGTGGATGTATCCGAGGAGGGGGTGAACCACAGTAAAACATGTGTTATATGTGATGCTTCTTGCATGTTTATCTTATGTTAATGATTAGTTTATGAATGAATGATTAAGCTAGATGTAATAGAATGCATGCATGGGGATAAAGATGAATGAATCATATAAATATTTGAATGAATAACATGGTGAATGCATGATGAAGGAATAATACACTCCCAAATCCCCACTCATTCCTAGACTGCAAGAACTTGAGCATTGCAGTCACCCATAAAGCTATCTTGGGTGAGACTACGCAGTGCACTATGTGTGTTGTGTTTCCTTCTGGTTTACCAGGAGCGTCAATAGTTTTATAGGTTTTTGTTGGAAATCTATTGAGATCTGAACCTCGGTCAAACCTATAATTATATGTGAGAGATATAAGACAACACTTGTTCTATCATTGTTGAGCTAAACTAGTTTTTACTAGATTGTTTCATGCTTATTCAATTAGAATTTTAGTACTTATAGATCTAAGTCCTTATCATATTTTATGTGTTGATATATATCATTGATTATTTTTTCATTTAGGGACAAAAATATTAACTTTCTTTTCCACCTGAAATTATTATATGCAAGTGTGGTTTTTCTTGTGTCTCGGGAAGGTAGATACACCCTTTGCAGGCATCTAAAGACTTGGAAACCTTAAACCACCTAGAGACGAGTCATCAAATCCGTCTTTCCTCTTCCATCATTAACCTTTAGGGGGATACTTCTCTTATTTCCCTTCCATCTATATCAATCCCCCAGGATCACCGGGATGGCCTCCCTAGAGTGACCTCGTCACCCTCAAAGTGAGGGATCTATATCAAGGTAACATTGGGTATAGTGTCCCTTAGTCGTTTCCATTTTGGTGGTTGGGTTGGGATTTTCCCAACCTAAAAATTGTGAGATAACATTGTCCAAGTATTGGAACAATGGATTTCTTTCATGTTATAGAAATTTTTTCCTCACCCCATGCAACTTGCTCAGAGGGCCTTTCCATTTCCCTATGTAAAATTGAATTCCTTTGTTGTAATTCCAGGGACAAAAATTAATATTTTTCCACATATATGAGCCCTACCAGTTAGACAACATGCATTTATGCAAGTTGCACCATTACGGCCCACGTACATCGGGTTTGGTGCCCAAAATTAAAAATTGTGTCAAGTTTCCATGTCACGTCACGAGATCCATGATCCTTGACCTTCCATATACTTAAAACATTTTGACTTGACCCTTCAGTTCCATTTGAAGGCTATAAATTGGGCCATATCCAAACCATAGAAGGAGGGAGAATTCAACTTTTGAGAGAAAATATACTTTGGAGAAGTTTCACTTCACATTGAGTCTGCATCCCTTTATCCTTGAAAGTATGAACACATTGTTCATCCCCCAAGCTCTTCCCTCTTTGTTGGAGAACTTCATTGTCTCCTTTATATGAGCTTGCCTTTGGTGGAGGATTGAGGTGGTGGAGGTCCAACTAGAAGGGACTTATTTTCTCAATTCCGATGTGTGTCGACACAAATTGTTTTCACTTATACACTCATGTTCATCATTTTTAATAGAAATACTATTTTCTTGTCCAATTGATATCTTGCAAATATTTGAATTGTTATTCCTTGGGCTTATTTGTCATGTATGTTAATGGATTATACTATTTTACGTTCTAACAGTATATATTATTACCATATTCTTGCATATCTTGGTTATTGAGGACAAGTTGCAAGTATAAAGCTTTGAGTTGTGAGCTCAACAATGGTCTTCATCGAACATACGAACGAGGTAGACTCTTGATCTTTTCTTGTTAGAATTTGTTTTGTAAAGCATACTTGGGATTAGAGTTGATTTCTGCAGTCAATATGTCTATTGTGGTTTACCCCATGCCATAGAGTGATTTTCCTCATAAGATAATTGGCGATGATACTAGGGATTAAATCCAAAATCTCTGGGGATCTATTCATATTTGGGGTTCTTTCTAGTACCTTTACCTCCATGAGAGGTGGTGCTTTCAAGTTTTGGGCTTTGTTACCTTGCCCATATGGTGGACCTGACTTATGACTGTTCACCTACACATTTTTTTCATCATGGTGGCTCTAGTTGCTTGAAATAGGTAGCCACATAGGTTACTTGCATGGGTTATTGTGCAGGTACCCTGAGTTAGATAAGGGCCGGACAACACACAAACATTATGGAGGATTACCTCTTCGAGGAGATCTGACCGACTGTGTTGTTAATACCACGAGGGCCCTTATAAGTGATTCTAATACCTCCAATATTTTGAAGGGAGTCTTGGGACCATCTTCAGAGAGGCATACCTATTCTAGTGAGGGAGGCCCCTTTTAAGCTACTATATCATGTTTATGTGGATTTGGCCTTTTTGTTTATTTTGGTGTACTCTTTAATTGTTAATTGTCCCTAGGATTTTTTTTTTTATATCTCGAGTCTTGAGTCATCGTGGAGCCAGACCAGCTTCCTCACAGGTCTCATTGTTTGTTGAAGTTACCACCTCACTTTGAGTCTTTGCCTTCTAAGAGGCGCAAAGATACTAAATGTGGTACACATACCACCACCTATCAGACTTGTGATTATACAAATATGAGTATTGAGTCGAGTCATAAAGACATGGGGAGTCCCTCAACTCCTATACCTACTATAGTTAATGGGGTTCCTTCGACTCCTTCAACAACGACGATTATAGTACCGGAGGTTCCCGTGATTACTCCTATCCATCATGTGGTTTCTACTCAACCCATAATAACAAACCCTTTTAGGTATTTTTTTCTATGCTTGGATGCAATTCTCAGTCCATACCTTCGGTCTCTAACCCTTTCTCTTTTGGTATGCCAAAAATGACATCACAAATTTCATTCTCCATTCCCGCGACTAATGAAAATCCTAGTATTGGACCTGGAGGCATGACCCCTCCGCATAATCATCTCTCATTTTGTGGAGGTCAAATTCCCAAAATGAATCCTTTGGTTGGGGGTCAGCCTGTTTTTTCTTTCGGGTCTAATCCTAGTATCAATGCTCCTAGATGGAGTACTTAACCAAGCGGACAAGCCACCTGCTATGTTCCATCCATTCCCCTTTCCTCCTCCACGTCGATTCCGACTAACACATTTGGTATGACGAATCCACCTCTATCCTACAGATTTCCACCAGGAGGAGGTTTGTTTAATACTATGGGAAACCCCCAAACTAGAGCCACTCTGATTGGGGGCAATGTTTATAACCATCATTATACCATTCCTACAGATGTGGTGCCCATACCACCTCTAATGAATCCATTTGGAGGAGGATATTACCATACTAGACAGGGCCATGGTGTATTCCAGAAATATGGATGGTATGCAATCCCTCAACATCAATATTTCCTGGGAGCATGGGATCAGATTCCGCAACCTCGAATCCCTTTTCTATCCACGCTCAATTTTCCATATTTTTTGAGATTAATGAATGACCCAGTGCGTCATGATCCATCATGGTCCCCCGTCCCCACCAAGCTTCCTTCGGATATTCTTAAAATTTGAAGGAAATACTGGAGAGGATCCAACTGATCATAATACTAATTTTCATCTTTGGTGCTCATCCAATTCTCTTAATGAATATTTCATTCATTTGAGACCATTTCAACGCATCCTCATAGGGTCACCTAGAAATGGTACATTGAGCTACCAGAGGGAACATACAGAAATTTTAATCAGATTGTTTTGGTCTTTCTCAACCACTTCTAGTTGTTGGTTCATTAGGATGGTGGCATAGAAAATATGTCTACCCTTCAGCAAGATAAGGGCACACATATCTCAGACCATATCTAGGAGTGGCATAGATGGAAGAGGTTGATCAAAGACTAAATTCCTCCATAGTTTTTGTTCGAGTGGTTCCTTAAATCCCTATTGCCTTATATTTCGAAGGATGTCTCTACATCCGGGGTAACATCTGAGGAAGAAGCTATTTTCAAATCCTTGCAACTGGACCTCATATATGCTCAGTCTGGGATGTTATATGAAATTCTTCCTAATGCATCGATATCAAATTATGACCCCAGAAAAAAGCATGGGCCTCATGTTGATGGAATTATAGGCTCTACAAATGCTAAGTCTACAAACTTGGTAATGAACTAGTTCAAGGAGTTGTCTCTAATCTAGCCTGTAGTAGAACAAGATTTGTCTTTGTCTTCCACTTCCACTCAGTCGACAGATGTGCATTCTTTGCAGTCGTTGACCAACCCAAATGGTAACCAACAACTAGGAGGGAATAGAAAGAAAGGACGAGGTAATTAGAACAAGGGTGGGAGAAATAATAATAAATCCAAGGACAACACTAACAATGATAGATCGAATAATAATCCTCGTGAGGGAAAGAAATAAAATAGGAAGGTAATGTTTCCTTGTAAATTTTGTAAATATGATCACCTTACTGACCTATTCCCCAAACTTGAGGAAGCCTCCAAAATCTTATCTCAACCGCCCATTGTGCTGACTAATCCATTTCTTCATAATCATCAAATAGCTTCGAGCTCCTCCAATACTGGAAAGGTGTCGAATAGGAATCAAAACCCTTGCTCTATGTGTTACATGAAGGTGATCATCTATGTGTTAATATGGTCAATTCATATATTAATGTAGCCACTCGATCTCATGATTACAGTTCTTCACAAATTTTTTTAGGTCCAGAGTCTCCCCCTCCTCCAAAAACACCTTTGCAGATTGAAAATCCAGAACCTTCACTTCATATTCTGAAAGGAGTACTAAAATTCTCTGCCCACAATCCTAATGCCAGAGCTACCTAGAACTATTTGATTTTTGAATACACGGGTCAAACCCCTTATGCGATGTCGGCTTTGGAGGTGCTCAAGATGTGTCCATCACAGAGGAACACCTTGTTATCTTCTTTAGGATCTCTAGACCCATGTGGCTCAAAGGTTATTAAGTTTGATATCACGGATGTTAAGCCTCAATTTCCTTACCACATGGCCTTTCAAATCCATGTAGATTACACAAAATATACCATCAAATGCACTGTTATTGATGAAGGTTATGCAATGTTCGTGATGTCCCTAACCTGTTGGAAAGCCATTGATTCTCTGACTCTCTCAATATATGACTATGATGACTTAATTTAATGGTCATTCATTTCAAACCCACATAATTCTTTCTTATTTTCCATTCAAGTTAGGTGGAAATACAATGGAGGTTGATGTTGAGGTGGTTGATGTGCCCCTTGACTATAAATTACTACTAGGGAATAATTGGACTTATGCCATGACCGCGGTCGTGTCGTCTATTTTCCGCACTTTATGTTTTCTTCACGAAGGGAAAATAGTAACCATTGATCATTTGTAATTTGTGCATGCTATTCCTAATGCATCAGTTGAACCTTCTATCCGAGTGATCAAAAATTCTCAGACGACAACTAAGGGTATTGGTGTCATAATGTATTCCTCTCTCATGAGTAATTTTTATTTCATGGCAACAATTTATCACATTTATACCATTTCCAGTCAGTATTTGTCATCAATGAGGTTCATTCCTTTATGTACTATGTATTTCAACGACCCTTTGACCCTACCTTCCATAACTCTACCAGGAAAAGGTCAGTCATAAATGGGATGTCAAGGCCACTGTCAGTGAAATGGGTCGGGTATCAAGTTGTTCATAACACTACTGCCAACCCGGATCATGTCTCCTCGCATGCAGACGAGGATGATCCTATTATCAAGCCCGTATGGGCCACCCAATTGTATTTTTCACATGATTTTCTCGATGATACTTTACCTTCATATGAATCCATATTACAAGCCATGAATGGTCCCGATAGACCATGGGACGATATGCATCAATGCTTTTATTTTCTCCCAAAACTTGTTAGGATCGAACAGGATGACTTTATATATACCTCGAGTGATATGGTTGGTAACGATATGGTTCCACTAGATACGCATTTTGTTTATGACGAAGGAAACATGGATAATATTTCTCCTACCATCATGATCGATATCTCTCAAATTCCTGGAAAAATTGAAAATGTATACATCGGTGCAAATTGTTCACCTGAAGAAATTCATATCTACACCGATCTCTTCAAAGAATTTTGTGACGTATTTGCTTGGTCATATGAAGAGATGTCAGGGATAAACCCTAGCATTGTCGAACATGAGATCAAGACTTATCTGGATACTAAACCTGTTCGACGTCTCTGAGATGTTAATCCTAGGAAGGCCTCTACTATTAGGGTAGAGGTAGAGAAGCTACTTAATGTTGTTTTCATATAACCAGTTCCTTTGAATGATCCAAGTGTATATCAGTGTCCACCCAACTTTTCCAACTAGCTCAAAACAGTTTTTTGGCAATTTTGGTAATTTACTATTTTTAGCAGTTTTTCACTTTCGGAGCCGTTTTGAGGCCCTAAACAATGTTTTTTGGGGAAAAAAAGGAGAAATATAAAATTTTATTTGAAATTTCCCAAATATGAATCTCCTCGACGATACCTTTCCAACGGGCTATCATACGCCTAAAACAGATATCGTATGCAAAAGTTACGACCCTGGGAAGTTGATGTACTAACTTACCCAAACGAGGCCCACCTGACTTTTGGTGCTTCATCTCCTAGCGTTAGGTTTTTGGATGTATAGGGTTTTGGGCATTCCTTTTTATTGTAAAAGGGCCTTCAGAGCCTCATTGTAATCATATTCTTGTGAATGAGCACAACCGTCACATCTCTTCTTAGAGATAAGCTGCCACCATTCCAGCAAGCTTGTTTCCGCTGCATTTTACAGTTTCAACTTATTTCCTTATTGAATAAAAAACTAGTTTTATTGTATCTTTGTTATTTTGTGTTAAGAACCTGTTAATAATATGTAGTCATTTCTTTCTTCTCATAAAATACTGATCATTAGTATCAGAGCGGTCTTCTCCTTGTCGTCTTAATGCATGTCCCCAACGAGGTCAGAGTAAAAAGAGTTGGGTCTCGAGCTTGTTTCTCTTGAGAAAAAAATCTCTTGCATGCCCAAGAAACCTCTCATGGAAAGATAAAAGAAAGATGATAGTACAAGAGATCCTTTCAAACTGTTGATTGAGGATTCCCTCACGCAACAAAGGAACGAGATGATGGATAGTTTCACACAAATCCTTAGGCGGCTACCAACAGGCGACACATCTTCTTCGAGTGGACGCGCCGCCCCCTTCAAGGTAAAAATAAAATTTGATATTCCTATTTTTGAAGGTTAGATAGATGCAGATATTGTAGACAAGTGGTTGAATCTACTAGAAGGGTTTTTTTCTGTCCATAACTTTTCGAATATCGAAAATATTACTTTTGCGCTCCAAAAAGTCGTTCCCAATGTCAAAGATTGGTGGGAAATTTTCTATGAGAAAAAGGAAATAGAGGAACCCTCATTATTTACAGTCACGACCACCTGGGAATCCTTCAGGAATGTTATTAAGGAACAATACTACCATGTTGGAAGTTATGAGGACTTGTATACCAAATGGACCACACTACGACAAGAAAGAGACCAAGCAGTGCCAGATTTCACAAATATCATCCATACCTTGCGCACCACACTCGGTATAAAATATTTAGAGTGACATCTGGTGCTCAAGTATCGTGGTGCTCTGCATAGATACATCCAAACCGAAATGGAATTTCTAGACATCTCATCCTTGGTCACGACCTACCGATATTGCATCAAAATCGAGCAGAAGATCAAACAAAACACACGACAATTTGGGCCTGGGAACCCCTCACAATAATAGCCAGGAAAGGGTGGCCGCTACCCATAGAACAAAGGATAGAGAAAATATGGGTAGTATCAGGACAACCAGTCCAAGCCACAAGAAAAGGAGGACACCGAAAAGAAAAAGAAAGATACTGGGAAGTGGTGTGACTTCCATAAGAGCCCTTGGCATAACATTGTTGACTACCACTCAAAGCAGTCATTGGTGGCCAAAGAAAAATCCTCTGAATCAGATGCGAGTTCTGACACTGAACCAGAACCAGAAAGGGGAAGATAGATCATTGATGTGGAACCTAGTGCCACCGTTGCTACCACCAAGCTCCAGCCTGGTGAACCAGACGAGCTAGAAGAACAAGAGTGCCTCTTCCATTCACAGATGTGGGTAAAAGGCACCCCGTTGCACTTCATCGTTGATAGCAATATCCAGAAGAACCTCATCTTAGAAAAGGTCATCAAGAGGCTGGCCCTACTGACAATGCCGCACCCACAACCCTACACCATTGGATGTCTTTTCCAAGGAAGCGATCTTTGCATCATCCAACAGTGTCGACTATTGTACGACATCAAGCCCTTCAAAGACGAGGTATTGTGTGATGTTTCTCCTCTCGAAGTTTGTGATGTTATTTTGGGCCAACCTTATTTATGGAAATGTCATGTTGTATATGAGTCTAGGCCTCATAGTGTTATTATTACTTTGAACAACAAATTGTATAGGATACCCGAGGGAGTCCCACCTAATTCTATTTCCTTGATCTCTACTAAGAAATGCAGGAAGGTCATCTCTGAGATGGGGAAGTTTTTCTTCTTCGTGATTTGCTCTTAGAATAAAAAAAAGATCACAACCACATCCAGGGTATCTACAGCTGACCTCTCCACACAACCAATGTAAGTAGATAAGTTCATGGAAGAATACTCAGATATCTTCTCCTCACATATTGGGGTACCTCTGCATTGCCAGGTTAAGCTCCACATCGATCTGAACCCTGACACATCACTGCCCAATGGTCTAGTCTATCGCCGCTCTCTTTTAGAGAATGAGGAGATCAAGCGACAGATCCAAGAAATTTTCCACAAGGGGCACATCCATCCCATATCATCACCTTGTGGGAGCCCAATCATGCTAGTACAGAAGAAAGATGGAACCTGGCGAATCTATATTGATTACTGGGCTCTAAATAAAATCACAGTCAGAAACCAGTACTTGATTCCCTGAATCGACGAATTCCTTGATCAAATAATGGGGGCCAAATACTTCAGCAAGATTGATCTGAAGTCTGGCTACCACCAAGTCCCAATAGAATAGACACATGTAAGGAAGACCACGTTCAAGTCAAAGGAAATACTTTTTGAATGGTTGGCCATGCCCTTTGGTTTGACAAATGCTCCAACCACTTTCAAGAGGATGATGGATGATATCCTGTGAACATTCACCAATAATTTTGTAGTGGTATATCTGGATGTTATTCTCATTTACAACAAGACTTGGGCTGAACACTTGCAGTATATTCAACAAGTTCTTCACACACTGCGACAACACAAGCTATACGCCAACTTGGAAAAATGCTCCTTCAACATGGACAGGGTCCATTACCTGGGATACATCATTGATCAGCATGGCGTACATGTGGATCCATCCAAGATCCAAGTCATCCGTGACAGGCCAACCCCAACCACACTCACTGAGCTTGAGAGCTTCTTGGGCCTTGCCAATTTCTACCATAGGTTCATGTTGGGATTCTCCCATATTGCATGGGCCCTCGGCCAAATAACCAGGGGTGGTGGTAAGGCGAAATTTGCATGGGTCCGGTCCTAACAACAAGCATTTGATGATTAGAAGCAGTGCTTGTGCTCAGCCCCAGTACTTTCACTACCAAACTTGCAACAACCCTTTGATATCGAGACAGATGCTTCTGAACATGTTGTGGGCATCATTCTCACTCAGCACGGCCACCCCATGGCCTATCATAGTGAGACACTATCATATGTTTTCCATAAGTACCCTACTTGCGACAAAGAAATTTACTCCATTGTGAAAGCCTGCCGCTACTGGAGACATTACATTCTTGGGAAGGAGACAATCATCCACACTGATCATAAGCCACTACAGTTCATGCAAACACAAGTAAAATTGTAGAATTACCACCATCAAAGGTGGTCCACATACTTGCATCAATTCCACCTCAACATCAAGTATAAAACAGAAATCACCAATCACGTTGTTGATTGCCTCAGCAGATCACCAGTCGCGACACTCACCACGGTGTTAGACTCTTGCGACCATGACACCTCTGTATCATCCCAACTCTATGAGACAGACTCAGAGTTCGCCACCACCTACCAAATGTTGGGTGCAAACACAGTTGTCGATAATTTCCATCTTCAGGATGGGTTGTTGTGTCATATGGGCCATATCTATGTTCCATCAAGAAAGAAAGCAAAGTTTATATGGGAATCCCACTACAGCCAGGTGGCATGACACTTCGACATCGAAAATACAGTAGCGATGCTACAAAAACATTTCTACTAGCCAAAACTTCGACAAGAGGCCAACAAGTATATCAGGTCCTATACTACCTATGTTATTTCCAAATCGACCACTAAGAAACAAGGCTTGTACACCCCTCTTCCTACTCCTTACAGGCCATGGGAATCTATATCAATGGAATACATATCGGGCCTCCCGTTCCTTTGCCTATACCCATTCCAATGAGTAAACTCAACATTCCTCCTTTCCTTTTCCTATACCCAATGTTCAACGTGGATCTCCTTCGCCCTTATTTCTCACCATTATTGGACACCTCAGAAGTAGTAGAACAATTGACACCAACAGAGCTCAACCCTGACTGCATACAACAAGAATCCAGTGCTCATATTGTGGACACACAGATCAATGGAACTCGACAACAAATTATCCAACTTTATCGAGTCATCAAAGCAGGGCAGCTCTTGCACCAAGGCAAGTGGCTCACCCGAGGCCAAATTCAGTAAAAATTTCCTCCTCTGATGGGGGAACTCAACGAAATGGAGACCATTAATTAATAAGGAGGGAGGATTGATCTAGGTGGATATCAGTGGCCACCCACCTTTTCCAACTTTCTCAAAATAGTTTTCTGGCAATTTTGGTAATTTACTATTTTTAGCAGTTTTTCACTTCTAGAACCGTTTTGAAGCCCTAAATGATGTTTTTTGGGAAAATGGGGTGAAATATGGATGTTCCTTCATTATCTTCAACCAAATTAATTTCCTCGATGATACCTTTCCAACGATCTATCATACACCTAAAACAGAGATCGTATGCAAAAGTTACGACCCTGGGAAGTTGATGTACTAACTTACCCAAATGGGGCCCACATGACTTTTGGCGCTTCATATCCTAGGGTTAGGTTTTTGGATATATAGGGTTTTTGGCATTCCTGTTTATTGTAAAATTCCTTTAGAGACTTATTGTAATCATCTTCTTGCGAATGAGTGCACCCGTCACATCTCTTCTCAGAGATAAGCCGCCACCATTCCGGCAAGCTTGCTTCTGCTGCATTTTACAGTTTAAACTTATTTCCTTATTGAATACAAAACCAATTTTATTGTATCTCTATTATTTTGTGTTAATAAACTATTAATAATCTGTATTCATTTCATTCTGCTCATAAAATCTGGATCATTGACCGAATGGGTGTCCAACCCCGTTCCTGTGAATAAGAAACAAGGAACCATCCCTGTATGTATGGATTTTTGAGACCTGAACAAGGCTTGTCCTAAAGACAACTTCCCAACACCTTTCATTGACCAAGTTATAGATGAGTGTGCGGGAAGTGAGTTTTTTTATTTTGTGGACGTATTTTCAAGATATAATAAAATTCAAATCAAACCCGAGGATCAACACAAGACGACTTTCATTTTTCCTTGGGGTACTTTTGCATATCAGAAAATTCCTTTCAGCCTTAAAAATGTCAGAGAAACCTTCCAATAGGCCATGACCTTTTCTTTTCACGATCTCAAACACATTATCGAAGCTTACCTGGAAAATCTCACTGCTCAGTCTCGCAAGGGAGCATATCACTCTACTCACCTTGCACTAGTATTTGAGAGATTTTGTTATTATTGCATTTATTTGAACCCTCACAAGTTCATGTTCTGCATTAGGTCTGGTTGTCTCTTAGGATTCTTAGTCTCTGAGAATGGGATCATGGTGTATCCTATGAAGGTTGAGGAAATACTTTGATTGCCTCCCCCACGCAACATTTGACAACTTCATGGTTTACAAGGGAAGGCTAACTTCTTGCGTGGGTTCATAGTGAACTATGACAATTTAACTAATGGTTTCATGTGCCTTTTTAAGAAGGATACTTCGTTTATACGAGATGAGAGAGCCCATGAATCCTTTGATTCTCTTAATAAATCCTTGGTATCGACGCCTCTGCTGAAGCCTCTAGACTACAATAGGGATTATTATTTTTATATCGTTGCATCCTAAGGGATGATTTGTATGGTTCTGGTTCAGGAAGATGATGAGCTCCATGAGCACATTGTCTACTATCTTAGCCAAAATTCAATTGGTCCTGAAATTAAGTACTCTCACGTCGAGAAGCTAGCCTTGGTCGTCATACATGCATTCCAAAGGTTAAAACATTATATATTTCTTTGCAAGACTATCGTAGTTTCATATATCAATCCATTTCAATACATTCTTAACAAGCGTATCATAGGGGGAAATCAAAATAAGGGGACTGTTATTTTGCAAGAATTTGATCTCAATTTTTGCTCAACGAAGTCTAAGAAATCGTTATTTTTTTCTGAGTTGATATCAGACTTCCCTCGACTAGATGAGAATGTTATTCATGTCGATTAATTTACGAACGAATATATTTTCCTTATCTCATCATCAGAACCCTGATATGGAGATATTTTAATATATCTTGAAACCTTGTAGCTACCCCAACGTATGTCGAGAGACGATCGACGATGTATACGAAATCAAGCTAAAAACTACCTTATGATCGGTGACACTTTGTATATTTGAGGAGTAGATAATATTTTGCATCATCGCTTGACTCACGAGGAAGCTAAGTCGGTTATCAATGACTATCACAGTGGGGCTTGTGGTGGTCATCTATCTGGACTTGCGAAAACCAAAAATATATTGTGAGATGGTTATTTTTGGTTGTCAATTTTTAAAGATTGTGTCGAAGCAGTCAATAAGTGTCACCCTTGCCATGTGTTCACTCAAAAAATGTGCTTTCATCCAACCCCTCTTCACCTAGTCATCAATGTTGGTCCCTTCACCAAGTGGGGTGTATATTTTATGAATTGTAACCCAACTTCGACAAGGGGGCATCAACATATTATCATGGTCGTGGATTACTTCACTAAGTGGGAAAAGGCCATGCCTACCGTTAAATTTGATGGTAAGATAGAAAGTTTTTTCGTATTCAACCAAATTATATCCTGGTTCGAAATCCCAAATAAGATTGTCACTAATCATGGAAGTCACTTTCAGAATGAAATGATGAACAGGGATAATTTTAGGGGCTAAATTTTGCTCATGGGATAATTTTCCATGGTTTTTCCCAAAAAACAATTTGCTATTCTAAAAATGATTCGCCAAGGTTCTATAGGATAAAATTATTTTTCATTAAAAATCGCCAAAATTTTATACAAAAGATATTAAATCCTTAGAAATTTGAATATTTTTATAAAAATATAGCCAATTTTTTATGGTTGTCATATGAAGGATTAGTAAGATTCACCAAGGTTTATGCATTTTAAAATAAATTTCTATCCTTAAAATCATCCTTGATGATGAAGGAGTTAGCATAAAAAATGGGGTTTAATCATGGTCATTCTTCCCCTTATTATCCCCGGGAAAATGGACAAGTAGAGGCAGTGAATAAATATCTCAAGACCATTTTGCAAAAAACTGTTAGCAAGAGTAAATCTAACTAGCATCTAATGCTTTACCCTACGCTTTGGGAATATCGAACCTCGTTAAATACTTCCACCATTTTTTCTCCTTTTCAGTTAGTGTATAGTGTGGAGTCAATTTTTCCGATTGAATGAGAAATCCCTTCCCTCAAACTCGAAATTGAGCTCCTACCTGACACATCTGATCTTGAGGACACCTCGTGCACCTAGAGCTTCTAGATGAGCAACGTCGAGATGCCTCTATGACTATCGAAGCAAATACATGATGTGTTAAGGTTCATTATGATAGGTCTGTTTGTCCTCGACAATATGTTGAGGGTGACTTGGTCCGCATGACCAAGCCAAAGAACCATTGGGGGAATGCAATTTCAACCCCATGTGGCATGATCCTTATATCATGTGACGTGTTTTAGAGAAAAGGGACAATGAATTGGAATATTATGAAGGGAATATGTTGGATGAGCCTAGAAATGGGATCTACCTTAAAATATATTACACTTGAGCCCTCAAGTTTGGACGTGACTCTTTGTATACTAGTGTATATGATCCAGATTATTTTGAGAACGACATGAAGGCAGAAGTATAACCGAGATATAACAATGAAATACACAAAAATATAGAAGAGAACACAGGAATACAATGAAAGCCAACTTCTATTACTGAATAAGATAGAAGAACATTGTAGAACACAAATTGTAAAAATGGGCTATCTTATCTCTAAAAAGAAAGAGATGTTGGCTACGCTTCATTCACAAGATGCTTTACATCACACTCCATTGCATGCTTAAAGGGCCTGCTTCACCTCAATTATATATGAGAGAGTGAGAGGAGAACAATTCCCATGATGCATGTGGGATAAATTGGAATAAGTTTATAAAATGTCAAAGGCATGTAAAGCACTAGGACTTCCCAGGCGGTCACCCATACCAGTACTACTCTATCCTGAGCGCGCTTAATTGTAGAGTTCTAATGGGATCCATTGCATTAACACTATGTTGTAGGCATGTACATAAGACCACTAGGAAATCATTAAATGATGTCTGTAATTAACAAATAAATATGACATTACATTCCATTCCTCATCAAAAGATTGAATATCGTGGTTTATCAAAACCACAAGCTTAAAATGGTGATTTAGTGGAAGAGGTGGATGGCCACTGAGATCCATCTGGATCATTCCTCCCCCCTTAGGAAGTAATGGTCCTTATTGCATCAAGTTCCCTTGGGATATGGGGAGACTTCTGCTAAATCTAAAGCTTGGTGCGCTACTTGCCTTGCGGAAGAAGTTGTCCTCCTTAGCTTGTTGAAGGATATCATGAACCTGTTGTTGGAGGGGTTGGATCCATTCAACCATTATAGTAGCATGATCTACCTGAGTGTGGAAGGAATTTTTCGGTCAATATGAAACATGAAGAGTATGAAGGGCTATGTTATAACCTTGCTTGACTGGGTAGTGTGGAGGCACCCCTGTAGGTGCATCAAAAACATATTGGTACTCATCTACAATATTTTCGATATGCTTCTGCTGGATAGAAATTTCTTGGGATGAGGCTATAGTGGTTGCAGTATCCTTCTATTCACCTTCTGATCAGATTGTGAAGAGGATAAAATTTGCAGTATGAGAGATTACTTTGTGGCATTGTTTTGGTGGGAAAATAGTCAAAATTACCTCTGGTATCCGGTATAGCTGACCCCTGAGAGTAACAATGACACTACAGGGTTGAGACTCATAAACAACATGATGCCTCCACATATATGGTTGGCCTAATAGAACATCACAGACTTCCAGTGGGGAGACATCACACAATACCTCATCTTTGAAGGGCTTGATGCCATAATACATGTGACATTGTTGGCTGACACAAAGATTTTGACCCTGGCGAAGCCACCCGATGTTGCATGGTTGCAAGTGTGTTGTTGTTGGGAAATCCAACTACTTGACAACCTTTGCTGAGATGATGTTATTTTGGCTTCTTCTATCAACAATAAAATGTAGAGGGATCCCCTTCACCCACATCTGTGAATGGAAGAGTCGCTCCCCCTCCTCATGATCCTATTTTGGTTGGATTGTGGCAGTTTCAATAGTAGCAGTGGGTTCTTCATCAATGATCTGTCTCCTTTTATTATTTTCTAAATCCGGATCCAAGTTGGGGTTCAACTCTTTGTCTTTGAGCTCATCCACCAATGATTGTATTGAGAGACATTCATGAGTGTTGTGACAAGGGTTGTTCTGGAACTCACACCACTTTATGGTGTCTTTCTTAGACTTCCCGTTACCCTTCTTTTCCTGCATCTAGGAATGGATTTCTTGAGGTTGGCCTTCCGTACTCTGTCCATGTTTCTCCCACTTACTCTACTTCTTGAATTTCTTCTCAATTTTGACTGCATATCGATAAGAAACTCCCAGTGAGGAGATGTCCAAGAAATCCATATATGTTTGGATGTACCTGTGTAGACCATTGTGGTACTTCAAAACCAGGTGTCTCTCGGAGTCTTTGATACCCAAATTTGAGCGCAAGGTATGAAATATGTTGGTGTACTCTAACACCGTCTGGTCTCTTTTCCGACTTAGAGTTTTCCATCTCATGTATTGGTCATCATAGTTTCCGACAGGGTATAACTCCTCCTTTAGGGAATCTACAAAGGTCACCCATGTGGGTTCTCTCCCAAATAGTGTAGATTCATCCATGGTTTACCTCTCTCAATAACCTTCCCACCAAGCTATGACATGGGGAAGGGATTTAAGGAATGCAAAGGTGATCTTTTCGCTATCCGAAATTTTTTGGACAGAGTAATAACCTTCTAGCAGATACAACCATTTTTCTAGAGCATCTGCATCTGTCTGACCTTCAAATAAGGGGATATCAAAATTGACTTGTACCTTGAAGGGTGTCACACTTACGAAATGGTTTCTTGTTGAAGATGCCTTAGTTGCCGCCATCAGCAGTCTTCGAAGGATTTGAGAAAATTTTTCCATCATCTCGTTCTTTTGTCGCATGAGGGCTTCCTCGAGCAACATCTTGAAAGGATCTCCTGCTCTTTCATCTCTCTTTTCTTCTATCATGGGAGGTCACTTGGGCTAGCGAGAGTGGTTGTCCTTAAGAGAAACTAGCTCAAGACCAAAATCTCTATATCCTAACCTCGTCGAGGACCTGATCTGAGAAATGACAAGTAGCAGACTGCTCTGATACCACTGATCTAGATTATTTTGAGAACGACATGAAGGCAGAAATATAACCGAGATATAACAATGAAATACACAAAAATATAGAAGAGAACACAGAAATACAGTGAAAACCAGCTTCTATTACTGAATAAGATAAAAGAACATTGTAGAACACAAACTCGAAAAATGGGGTAGATTATGTCTAAAAAGAAAGACATGTTGGCTACACATCATTCACAAGAAGGCTTACATCACACTCCATTGCATGATTAAAGGGCCTCCTTCACCTCAATTATATATGAGAGAGTGAGAGGAGAACAATTCCCATGATTCATGTGGGATAAATTGGACTAAGTTTATAAAATGTCATAGGCATGTAAAACATTAGGACTTCCTGGGCAGTCACCCATCCCAGTACTACTCTAGCCTAAGCACACTTAAATGTGGATTTCTAATGTGATTCGGTGCATTAATGCTATGTTGTAGGCATGTAAATAAGACCACTAGGAAATCATTAAATTATGTATGTAATTAAAAAATGAAGATGACATTACATTCCATTCCCCATCAAAAGGGTGAATATCATGATTTATCAAAACCACAGGCTCAAAATGGTGATTCAGTGAAAGAGGTGGATGGCCACTGAGATGCATCTGGATCAATATCTTAGTGTATATATATCTTTTCTTTTGCATCATCGGCTTGCTTATCAAGTTTTCCTTTTGTTGGAAGATGTCAATAGAGTCTTTAGTTTACCTAGGATTCGCAGACGGTTCTAGTCTTCATACATGGAACTTGGCTTCTGCCGCTTGGGTCATTTACTCACCCGAGGGTCAGTTGGTGTCTTCACATGGCGTTTGTATGGAGCCATCAATGAATAATGTGGCTGAGTATAGCATCTCTATAGATATTTTACACGATGCCATTACACATGGTGTTAGGTCTTTAGAGGTTCTCCTGGACTCCCAGTTAGTAGTATGTCAGTTAAAACAAATTTATTGTGTGTGAGACCCTACCCTACTTCCACGATTCCTATGGGTACAACTTTTGGAACAATAATTTTATTTTATTACTTACAATCACATACCTAGATGTTATAATCATGTATTTGATGCATATGCTAATTATGTTTTAGATTGGATTTTTTCACATAACTAAAGTAAATAAAACACATTCATCAACGTACACATTGTAACATATATAATTAAAGGTGAGGACCAATGTTTTCTTTTATATTTCATCTCTCCAAAAAATTTGGTGTCATAGTAAAAAATGGGGCTCACACCCTCAAAATACATATATGGACAATATATATAATGACCATGACATATACTCCTGTGGCGCCAGATGCATATCATGATATCACACCATGGAATTTGAGAGACGTCAGAATATTTGTAACCATGTACGAGGCACACCCACCACCTGTCGTTGCATAGCCTTTCGAAGACCCTCCACCTGAACCATATGGATCATGTGCGTCAATCGAGACAGGTTTCCCTGCACATTTTGTAGCACACTCTCTGCATCTCCTCCCACATGCTCATCTCCCTATTTTCTCCAGTGATGTCGTGGGAATCCATCTGGTCATCGCAGACCCACATCTGTGTAACAAAGCATTTTTGTTAAATACTTGATACCATACAATTTTTTTTTTTTATTCTCTTTTGAAAAAACACAAAAAAATGAAATATCTAAAAACTTTTCATACCTATATCACCATAGGTAGATCCTGGTGGAAAAGTAATACATGGATCTCCTCTTTAGTCGATCCCAGCATAATGGTAGTCACCAATGTCTATCACATGTTGACGCCACCAGAAGAAGAACTCATCATTGTAGTGGGTTGGCACCGTACCACCTCCTAACCGCCTCATCACGTCGGTCCATCGTGACATGGATGGATCATGGGGTCCATGTGGAATGATATATATTCTAGGGCTCAAGCCTGGAACCCACTCAAGGAAAAAACTACACAAGATGGATGCAAACCCAAAGTTTCTCTTTCTCCCTTGTTTGCAATCTGTCGGCTCGATTTTCATGTTAGGCAGCAGTGCGGTACACCAATCATAAATTGTGGGTCGTAAACACTCCACTGCGTAAAATATGAGTGGGCTTGATTCCTAGTGAAACGAGGTCGACCTCAAAATCCATGTAAGGACAAGAATGACGATATTTAAACTCAGGTTCTCGATCGCCCTCATGGGGAGTTGGATCCCTATTTTGTCTATGCCTGCAACATAATGGGTGGCAATGTAGTCCTCTATGTTCATACAAAACCCCAGCCCCCCAGGATTTGAGGTTCACCACCTCACCCCGACGAGATAATCATGTGATAAAATAGATGACATCTACTTCAATTCTCAATAGTTTCCCATTGACATTGAATGCCTCTATCTCCGGATCCCAAATGTTTACTAGAATTTGGAGTAACCTCACTTGAACCTTGATTCCTTTGAGAGCCCAAAATTTGTAAAGGCCACATATTTTTAGAGCTAGTTGGGCCCCTGCATCTCTTTCCACTATTGCATATGCTTCCTCATGCTCTCTCTCTCTCTCTCCATTCAAGCACCATCCTACCAAAGGAAAACTATTTTTTGAATTAAATTCATTTAAAAACTTGTTTGCGGACTTGTATGTGGGCTGCAATGTTAACATTCATGTGTAGGGCCACACATACACGGGAAGGCTTTTCCTTTCCTGTGTACATGTCTCCATATACACAACCCAATAAACTATAGCTCATGTACACCCTAATTTATATGGTATGCCCTCAAATGCTCAAAAAATGAGGACTAAATTTAAAATTTAAACCACTAGAAATGAAGAAGAGGGAAATAGAACTTACGTGGTCCAAACAGTTGTCAATTCCATTGATCTTAGCTCCTACAATAGACACTTGAATATCATGGGAAAAATGGTCTAAAATGCACTATGTGGGTAGAAACCTCAAATGGTATGGTAAAATTGGTTATTTTTACTATCAGTAGAAATTTATTATCACTTTATATAGTTTACGCTATTTTTTTGACCTAGTAGACTAATAGTGTAGTGGAAGGACTTGGTTTTGGTGGTTTTTTCCAGGGATGTTTTGCGGTTTCTAGCATCATTCCGCCCATTCATGACTTTCAAAGGTATTTTCTTTTACCAACATATAGAATAGGTTGTCACTCCATTTTTCATATTTTCATTATCCTATGACTGTGATCCATATTCCTTAGGTACAAACCCATTTATTAATGACACAGAACCTTCTCACTGCTACTAGAAATCTCATTAGTGAGTGGTAGAGGATTACCAAACATGGGCTCCCTAGTTATAACCTTTATGCCACTTGGTGCCCATGTAGAATTTATTCCATAGGACTGGGAGTCCCTTATAGTTATAATATGAATTTGCGTTTGAACCCCATATTATTCCTCACAAGAATTCTAACCTATACCTATGGGACTCCCCCTGAGTCTTCATTAATGGTACAAACCCCCACTATCTCTTGGGGCTCGCACGACCTCTCGTTCTAAGGATCTTTGATAGTAGGGAGATGAATTATCTCTCGGGCTCCAACTGAACCCTCGAAATCATATACCACAGGCCGTATTTCTTTTCCCTGTGTTAAATTCTATGTTCGTGAGGGTCCTAATACTCAAACAGGGTATTCCACATGAATTTGCGCCAAAATCCATGAGTTGGCTTTCAACTTAACGAAGAATTCAGGACATCAGAGCTCTGGGCTCTGATATCTCAAAAATAAACACACAACGTTCCTCCAGAACACTGAACTCGTGGACAAACGAACTATGCTAGAGATCAATGACTCTCAATGTGTGCCAAGATCCACAACTCAGAGATATTTTAGGACTCCATGCTCTGGGAGTTTTACCCACTTCAACATGAAAATACCTCGAACTCTCGAACTCTAAACTCACGATTCGAATGTCTAGCACTCACCTCATATCGATGGTTGACCTTTACTTCGTGCTCTGGGCTTTGGAACCTTCCACAAAACCACACCTCAAATCCTCCAGAGTGTTGAACCAGTGAACTCGCAAAGATTTTTGATCGGTGGTCCACCTATGCTTGTAGACAAACAATAGAGATCTACTCCGACCTTCGGGCCTTTGAGAATTCTTGACCCAAACAAACTTACACCCAATTTCCTCCAGAGGGCCAAATCTCCAAAGTTCGAGATCTTTTGACACGTAACTCTTTGCGCCAATGGATATAATCCGTTATGGGCTTCATAACTTCAGGAGTTCTGCACACTTTCACTACCACACTTCCAAATCGATGGATTGTCAGACTTTCAAACAATGTTGGATTTGTGGATACGTGTCCTGACAAATGGATGGTCTAGATTCACTATGGATCTCGTGACTTTGGGAAAGTCTGTCTCCTCCATGACGATTACTCAAAAATATATGAATACATGATGTCTGAAGGACTTCAAGGGTTATCACGCACACTGCTTTCTCATATCTGACACCTAGGAAAGATTTGATTCCTCCTCAAGCGAGTATTGTCCACTTTACCTTTAAAATGAAATGGTTCTTCGTCCAAAGGATTCTATTCGCTATCCCTCCTGATATTTTCTCACTTAGAGTGATTTGGGCCTTTGGCGCATGCCTTGCACTTCTTTGAAATCTTGAAGATTTTTGGAAACTTCTCCTGTGCACTCCTTGCACTTTCCTTCCTTGAGATTCTTTCAACACTTGACTAAGTGTTGGCCCTGCACACTTCTTGCATGGGTCTTCTCCAAGATTTTATACTCATACGAGTATATATGCACTCCTTTCACTCGCTCTACGAAATTTCACTCTATCTCTCCTAAGATATTGAGTTTGAAAATGGCTTTGCCTTGACACTCCTTGTATGACACTATGTAGTCCTTGCACCAGTATTTCAGAAGAGAAACAATTGAAACTTACAAAACATCACAAGTTCATTCACTTAACCATAAAATGCACACACGACATATACAACACAGAAAGTAAATAACACAACATTACCCATTTGACTCATAAATAAGAAAACTCAGGCATTTGAAGTAAAAATCCTTTTATTATATTCCTTCAGCAAAACATTTACAAACGGTTCTTCCAGCTCTCATCTTCTCTTCTTCAACAAAATAACAAATAAACTTTAGCAACAAATAAAAACTCTCTACATCCTCTTTTGGTCATAGATTACATACATTTATACACAAGTGTCTTCTCAATCCTTCCCTCCATCCTATCTAAGTGCTATCATATCACAATTAAAACATTCTCCTACTAAGCCTTATTACAATAAATTGAATTTACAACCCAAATACGAGTCGATTCTCAATATTTGTACAATCCTACAACTAATTAATATAATTACAATCTTTCACGATCTCATACAATGGTTCAAGCCTCCAAACATTAATGGTTATTTAGTTACAATTCTTTCAAAACAGTAAAATGACGTGCTCTCCTTGGGATCCAAAACAATTTGAATGTGCGTGCTGGATATTGATATATCCTCCACTTGCCTCATTGAATGTTGATGATGATGCTCCTGCATCATACTCCTCTCGATAAAAATATTCATGGACTCCTTTCCATGAGCTCCTATACTATCTTTCCATGCTTCTGGATATCAGTATCAGTTATCCAACTAGAATCTTCTGATGGATGATCCTTCCACTTAACTAGGTACTCATAGTAGACTTTCCTTCTGGCCTTCTTAGAAATCCTATGATCTAAAATATTCTCTATCTATGGATTCTTTGCTATGGTAATCTACTGCTTCCACTGAATCTCCTCCTAACCATATGTCCCTTCTATATCATCCATCCTGTAAGGGTACAAGTCTGCTACATTTAATATTGGTGATATTCCAATGTCCTCTAGAAATTCAATATGACAAGAATTTGCAAAAAATATTCTAAGGATCTTACATGGTCCTATATTTTTCATCTTCAACTTGTTATATTTCCCTTTTGGAAATCTCTCTTTCCTTGGGTGTGATAAGAACTGATCTCCAACTTCAAAATTTACCTCTCTTCTTCTCTGGTCTATTCTTCTCTTATATTTCCGGCCATTATCTTGTAGTTGTCCCTTGATCTGATTGTGCAACTTCTGCATCTCTATAGAAAAATCCTCTGCTCCTGTGCTTAGGAATTCATATCGTCCCAAATATCTTAACTTTGAAATTCCTCTCGGGTGCATTTTGTATACTATCTAGAATGGGATCTTACCAATACTGCTATTCGGTGAGTCATTATATGCAAACTCTGCTTGGGGAAGAATTTGATTCCACTGACTGTTTTGTTCTGTGACCAAACTTCTTAACAGGTTCCCTAAACTTCGATTTACCACCTCAATATTTCCATCCATTTGAGGATGGTATGCTGAACTGAAAGAGAAATTTGTCCCTAGCTTCTTCCACAAATTCCTCCAAAATTTTCCCACAAATTTAGTATCTCTATCTGAAACTATACTCCTTGGAAATCCATGCAATCTCACAATTTCCTTGAAAAACAAATCCACTGTGTGAGTAGCATCATTGGTTTTGTGACACAGTATGAAATATGCCATGTTCGGAAAATTTTCAAACACCACAAAGATTGAATCATTTCCCCTCTGGGTTCTTGGAAATACCAGAACAAATTCCATTCTTATAACATCTCACGACCTTTTTGGAATAGGTGATGGTTGATAAAATCTAGTGTTCTGCTGCTTTCCTTTAGAATACTGGCAGATTCTGCATCTGCCTAAAAATTTCTTCACATTGGACCTCATACCTGGCCAATAATACAAAGAACTCAATTGCCCATACATTTTATCATGGCCAAAGTGTCCAACCAATCCTCCACTATGCTTCTCCTTCAACAAGTTGTCTCTCATTGATCATTTCGGGATGAAAAATTGGCATACCTTAAACAACAATCCATCTTGGATTAGATACTTCATCCACTAATTTATTTCCCTTATAAAAGGGTTCTCACATGCTTCATAATCTTCTTTAAAATATGGATCTTCTTGATACATCTCCTTGAGGTGTTCAAATCCTAAAGTCTCCACTTGAAATTCCCGCAAGATCAAACATATTCTGGTCAAATCATCCACAACTTTGTTATCGCTTCCACTAATATGATTAATAACAAAAGTAAAATTCGGCATGAACTCTACCCATTTGGCATGTCATTGGTTCAACTTATCTTGTCTAGTTATAAACTGCAAAGCTTGATTTTCAATATATAAAACAAACTCTTTGGGAATAAGATAATGTCTCCATTTTTTCAAATCTTGGATTACAGCATAAAACTCCTTGTCATATGTGGAATAATTTCTCTTAACATCATTCAGCTTCTCACTGAAATAAGTAATAGGATTATTGTCTAAACTTAAAACTGCGCCAATGGCCACTCCACTAGCATCACATTTAACTTGAAAAGTCTTCCTAAAATTTGGCACAACTAGCATAGGTTGTTCTGTTATCTTTTCTTTTAACACTCTAAATCCCTTCTCAGCTTCTTCTGTCCAATTAAAATATTTATGGTCTTTCTCTATGGTGTCCAATATAGGTGCAAAAATACTGTTCAAATTACTGAATAATTTCTTTTAAAAAATCACCAATCCATGAAAACGTCTTACCTCAAACACACTTCTTGGAGAAGCCCAATCTTTTATTTCCCTCGCCTTCTATGGATCCATATTCAATTCATTTGAAGAGATTACGAACCCCAAATATATAAGTTATGTTTTCATAAAAGAACATTTATTCAAATTCACTAACAACTTCTCCTACTGCAACCTCCTTAACACCATCTTCAAGTGTCTCAAATTCTCTTCTTTCGTCTTACTGAAGATTAAGATATCATCTAAATACACAATCACAAACATACCTATAAAATATTTTAGTACTTCATTCATCAACCTCATAAACGTGCTTGGGGAATTTTTTAAGCCAAATGACATAAAAATCTATTCATATAATCCTTCATTTGTCTTGAACTCTATCTTTCATTCATCTCCCTCTCTCATCCTTATCTAATGATAACCACTCTTCAAGTATATATTGGAAAAATAAGTATATCCACTCAAGAAATCCATTAAATCATCCATTCTGGCTAAAGGAAATCTATACCTGATGGTTATCTTATTGATGGCTCTAGAATATATAGACATTCTCCAACCTCCATCCTTATTTGGATTCAAAAGAGTTGGTACTGCACACTGGCTCAAAACTTGTCTGATCAAACCTTTATCCAACAACTCTTGGACTTGATTCTTGACCGCTTCATTCTCTAGCATAGTTAATCTGTATGCTTCTTTGTTTGGAAAACTTGATCCTGGAATAAGGTCAATATGATGATTGATACTCCTGATGGGCGGTAAAGAGTGAGGTAACTCATCCACCATAATATCAACAAACTCATCCAATAACTCCTAGAMTTCTACAGGTAAATCATTCATATAATTTCTTGTGAGGATGACTCTCAGCTTGCCTACCATAGAAAACTGCATTTCCTATTCCTCCTTGATCTCTTTCAAGAGTTCTTTCCCACTCATGAGAACTATACTTGGAMTAGCTTCCTCCTTGACTCCCTTATCTTCTATTGGAAACAACATATGATTACACCCATTATTCTAAAGGGTATAAGTGTTCTTTCTCCCATCATGTATGACATTCCTGTCATATTGCCATTGTCTTCCCAACAAAACATGACAAACATCTATAGGTATGACATGACATAAAAATTCATCTCTATAACCACCTATTTTGAACTCAACTTTTCATTGTCGACTTACCATAACTTGATGTCCTTTCTGCAACCACGATTCCTTGTACATATTCGGATTTGTAGTCATCTCAAGATTAAGTTTTTCCACTGTCTCCATGGATACCAAGTTATCATTACTTCCACTATCTATGATCACCTTGCATACCCTATCGCTTGTTTTCAAGTAGTTCTGAACAAATTGTTCCTCTGGTCTGGTTCTTTTAACTCTTTCTCTGTATTTATGAGAACTTTCCTCACAATAAGTGATCTTACTTCTTCTAATGCTTCTGAATTCATCTATGTCTCCACATTCCTCTTCTGTTCTTTAGAAATATGAGCTTCTCCACCTCCTTTATTCTTCCTCTCAGGACATTCCCAAGACACTTGTACTGTTTTTCCATAGGTGTAACACTTCACCTCTCCTCCTCTACCTCTTCCTCTTCTTATGGGAAAATAATTTCTTCCACCGTAGTGTCCTCCTCTAGAACTTCCTGCTCTCTCTGTCTAACTGTGTTATCTTCCTGTTTCTACTCTAGGATTCTGGAACTTTTCTCTGACGATTCCTCTACCTCTGTTAGGAATCTTTCTTCTGTTCCATTGAATATGCTTCCTTTCCAAATTTTGTTCTGCTTTCAGGGATACCTGATAAGCATCTTCCACTATTCCAATTGTCATCATTCTAATCTCATCCCGGATTTCATATACCATGCCATTTATGTACCTGGAAACTTTTTCTTTGTCATTTTACCTATGTCATGCTCTTATGTTCATCTTGTAAAAATCTTCGGTGTACTCTTTCACTGACAAACCTTTCTGTCTCAGATTCTATAAATTTCTGAAAAAATTTATATGATAATATTTTTATATGAATTTAGCCTTCCACTTAGCTACCATTTTATCGCAATTCTTAATTTTGGAGTTACCTTTGCATCTTCTCTTAACTTGAAATTCATCCCACCATAATGCTCTGTGTCCCTTCAACCTCATCAAATCATGCTTCACCTTCTTCTCATCATCAATATCCTAATAATATAAGTACTTGTCTAGAGAACTTACCCAGTCAAGCAGTTCTTCCACATTCAAATTACCTTCATACATTGGGACCTCTATTTTTTCTCTCATTCCAACCTTGACAAAAAATCTCAACAATCGCTCCTTTGCTGCTTGTTCTCCTACAAATTTTTCTTCTTTGACATATTCACTCTCAACTTCACTGACATCTCCAGCATCATGTTCTTTCATTTGTGTTGTCCCAATGGCATCCAACCTTGCATGAAGTTGTCCCATCTCTTCTCCCATGGCTGCATTAACCATTGGTCTATCTCTATGTATCCTTTGTGGAATGATTCCAAATTTTATTTCACATGGAGCTTAATTCATCCTTTGATACCACGTAATTCAAACCCCCAGTACCTCCCGGGGCTCGTGTGACCTCCCGATATAAGGATCATTCCTAGTAGGGATTTGAATTATCTCTCGAGCTCCTGCTAAACCCCCGAAATCATATACCACAGGACTTATTTATTTTCCCTACGCGCAAATAATTATTTGTGAGGGTCCTAATACTCCAACAGGTTCTTCCACATGACCTCAGGCCAAAATCCATGGGCTCACTTTTAACTTAGCAAAGAATTCAGGGCTTTAGATCTTTGGCTTTGGGATCTCCAACAACAACGCACAACGTTCCTCCAGAACACTAAAATCATAGACAATCCAACTACGGTAGTCATCAATGGCTCTAATGTGTGCCAAGATCTATGACTCACAGGTATTTCAGGACTCTGCGCTCTGGGATTTTTACCTGCTTCAAGATGAAAATACCCCAAACTCACAAACTTTGAACTCATGAATCGTACGACCAACACTCACCTTAGATTGACGGTTTACCTTTACTCCACACTCTGGGACTCGAAACCTTCCAAAAAACCACATCTCAAATCCTCTGGAGTGTCGAACTGAAGAAATCGTGAAGGGTTGTGATCGACGGTCCACTTGTCCTTGTAGATAGACGATGGATATATACTCCATCCTTTCGACCTTCGAGAGTTCTCGACCCAAAAAAAATTACACCCAATTTGTTCTGGAGTGCCAGATATTTGGACTCCAAGATTTGTTGACACGTGGCTCTTTTCACCAATGACTAGGATCTGTTATGGGCTTTGGAACTTCAGGAGTTTCGCACACTTTCACTACCACACTTCCAAATCATCAAATTCCCAGACTTCTTAACAACGTTGGATCTTTGGACACGTGTCCTAACAAATTGATAGTACAGATTCACTCTAGATCCCCTCACTTCAAGAAACTCCATCACCTCCACAACACTTACTCAAAAATCTTTGAACACGCAAAGTCTGAATGACTTTAAGGGTTATCACCCGCACTGCCTTCCCAGATATGACGACTAGGAAATATTTGATTCCTCCTCAAGTGATTCTCATCCAATTGACCTTGAAAATGAAAGGGTTCTTCCTCCAAAGGATTTTTCTGGCTATCTCTCCTAAGCTTTTATCACTCAGAGTGATTTGGGCCTTCGAAACACGCCTTGTGCTTCTCTGAAATCTTGAATGTTTTTGGAAAATCCTCTTGTGCACTCCTTGCACTTGTCTTCCTTGAGATTCTTTCAACACTTCACTAAGTGTTGTCCCTGTGCACTCCTTGCACGAGTCTTCTCCAGGATTCTATACTCAGAAGAGTATATGTGCACTCCTTGCACTCACTCTATGAAATTTCACTCTATCTCTCCTGAGATATTGAGTCTAAAAATGACTCTGCCTTTGCACTCCTTGGGTGTCATTGTGCACTCCTTGCACCATTATTTCAGAAGAGAAAAAATCGAAACTTACACAACATCACAAGTTCATTCACTTAACCATAAAATGCACACATGACATATAAAACATAGAAAGCAAATAACACAACATTACCCAGTTGAATCATAGATAAGAAAACTCGGGCATTTGAAGTAAAATTTCTTCTATTATATTGATTCAACAAAATATTTACAAAGGGTTCTTGCAACTCTCAGCTTCTCTTCTTCAGAAAAATAAAAAATAAACTTTAGAAGAAAATAACAATTATGATCAACCTCTTTTGGGCATAGATTACATATATTTATGCATGACTAGCTTCTCGAGCCTTCCCTCCATCCTATCTTAGTGCTATCACATCACAATTAAAACATCCTCCTACTAATCCTTATTACAATAAATGGCATTTACAACCCATATACGAGTCGATGCTCAATATATGTACAATCCTATAGCTAATTAAGTTAATTACTATGTTTTGGGATCTGATACAATGGTTTAAGCCTACAAACATTAAAGGTTTTTTAATTACAATACTTTCAAAATGGTAAAATGATGTGCTCTCCTTGGGATCCAAAAAAATTTGAATGCATGTGTTGGATGTTGAGTTGTCCTCCACTTCCCTCATTAAACATTGATGATGATGCTCCTGTATCCATTAAGCTCTTTTTTGACTCTCTAAAAAAGTGAAAAGATTATCAAGTGAACTTGTCTCCTTCACACTTGTTAATTGGATTTGAAAGGACATCTATTTGGTGTAAGTTTAACTCTTTTTCAGTCCAAGTAGAATAATTTCGAAAAAGGAATACTCTAGTCATCATTGGCTATAAGAGTTCTCCTAGGTATCGTTTTATACTTTTTCGGGCCGAGGGGACTAAATCTACGAAAAAATAACATTCTTTGGAGTTAAGTTGTAATTGCATTCCATTATCTTGCTTGTAGTATTGATCCTATTTTTGGTTCCCCCTTTTTGGTTAAAAGCCTATTACCTCACCAATTTATATCACTAGCCAAACAGAGCCTTGTTTATATCCTTTGCAGCTTGAAAACCTGTACCCTAAGAGGAAACATTCCCCCGAGTGTCCATGCCCCACATGCACTACCTTGCATTGAGCATAGGTATTTTCCACTGTTTGGAGTTGGCTGCTTACTCGCAACACTAATTTCCTCTATTGTATCATAGCATTAATTTTCCTATGGAAAAATAAAGATAGGCAGGAAAAGATAGTATCTCATATTGGCAACAGTCGTGTCTCCTTTGAATAGTGCACAAACATTTGAGTCCACTGTCATCCAAATTTTGTGTTTAGTATGACCTTAGGAAGATAAGATCATTACTTAGAGTTTACTCTTCCGACTAGTTATTCTTCCAGTCCCTATGGAGAGTTTGTTGATTCTTCCTGCATCACAAAGTTTCATCATCAAGTCTATGCTTCTTGAGTTATCCATTTGTCTCATTCTCTTATTCAAAGGAAGTCTATAAGCATGTGTCTACCATTTCTCAAAACTCTTGACTTTGCATGTCGGCCATACCCTCAGTGTGTCTCAGAATCACATGAATTTTTAGTCCAACCGTGCACCTTGGTCCTACTTTCATTATGGGTAGGTAACCTTGAACCCAGTAGTTGATATCTCCTTACTGGTCGCTAACTGGGGGGTTTTCCTTATTTTCGATGGTAATAAATCTATTCACACATTGGGATTTGTCTAGTGTCTTGTATTCCATTAGCCTTATTGGTGGTTTCCTCACCTTTGTCGGTAGTCTTCATTATTGGATGCTATTCAAAGGGTTTTTTTCGTGCACTACTTGCATCTGGTGCATGCAAAAGATGCACATGGCCGTTGGTTTGTGAACAAACTCTTCGTCTGAGTTCCTCCAAATCATCAAGATATTGATTTGTACCTTCTGATGACTTATGACAGATTCCTTAATTATCTCCTTTCAGTGGGTCTCCTTCCATCGACTTAAGCTCATATATTCTGGAAAGGAGGTCTAGAGTCCTATGAGTACCTAGAGGCTTGTAGTCATTAGTAGCAAGTTCCCCACCATCGACAGTTGGGAATACATCAATGTCTCCTGATCGATGGATTCTTCAAGTGTTTGACCTCAACACATTTATTCACACTTGTAAGAATGTACTTGGTGCCTTGATACCTACTTTCATTATCGATAGGTTGTCTCACATTTGTTAGTAGTATACCTTAATGAACGATAATCAAACGAAGTCTCATTGTGTTCGACCTCAACTCCTCTATTCACATGATGTATACTTGTGCCTTTGGCAGATAGTGTAGAAGAATTTCAGTTTACAGTAGCAGATTTCTTGATTTATTGCTATCATTCATTGGACCAGTACCTATATGACTTCAATGATCATGGGAGATCAGATTGTACTCCATTGTATACAAATATCTCCAGATTGATTTTGAGACTAGTTTTCACTGGGTCTTGTTCGTGACTATGAAAAAATATGGCATGTGTATACTTTGTATTGCTTATGCATGGCCATGAACAACGATTTGGTATATTTCCACATGGATATACAATGTAATTCCAATTGGTAGTCATGCGTACAAATTCATTATGAATTGAAATATTCTCGTGAGAAACTAGCACTTCAAGCTGAGTCTCCATCACTCCACTTCTGGGAATTATAATGTATTTCGACCATCGTAGATACTCCTTTGACCTCACATATTAGGGGGAATCTATTATAGCAAGTTTTTCCTCACCCCATGCAAATTTCTTAGAGGGAATTTCCATTTGCCTATGAAAACTTGAATTCCCTTGTTGTACCTTCCAGAGCCAAAAAATCACATTTTCCCACATATATGCACACTACAATTGAGACAACATGCGTATACACAAGTTGCGCCATTATAGCCCATGTACATTGGGTTTGGTGCCAAAAATTAAAAATTGTGTCGGGTTTCCATGTCACGTCATGAGATCCATGATCCTTGACCTTCCATATACTAGAAACATTCTGAATCAACCCTTCAATTCCATTTGAAGGATATAATTTGGACCATATCAAAACCATGGAAGGAGAGAGAATTCAATTTTTGAGAGAAAAGATACTCTGGAGAAATTTCACCTCACATTGAGTTTGCATCCCTTTATCCTTCAAAGTATGAACACATTGTTCAGCCCCCAAGATCTTTCGTCTTTAATGGAGAACCTCATTGTCTCCTTTATATGAGCTTTCCTTTGGTGGAGGCCCAGCTGGAAGGGACTTAGTTTCTCAGTTTTTATGTGTGTTGGCCCATAATTTTTTCACTTATACACTTATGTTGATCATTTTTAATAGAAATACTCTTTTCTCATCCAATTAATATCTTGCAAATATTTGAATTGTTATTCCATGGGAATATTTGTCATGTATATTAATGGATTATGTTATTTTATGTGCTAACATTATATATTATCACCATATTCTTGCGTATATTGGTTGTTGAGGACAAGTTGCAGGTATAAATCTTTGATTTGCATGCTCAACGATGGTCTTCATCGAACATTCAGACGAGGCAGGCTCTTAATATTGTCGTGTTAGCATTTATTTTATACAGCATACCTGGGATTATAGTTGATTTCTGCAGTCATTTCGTTTGTTATGTTTTACACCATGCTATAGAGTGATTTTCCTCGTAACATTGCACGAGGATATACAACAGTTTGTGTGATTGCTTTGCAAAACAAAATAAGAATTGCTTCAAATTATCCTCATAGGAATTGAAAACAGATTGAATATTCATTGTGTTGGAATATGTTATATTCTTTGCATGACTAGAAATAGCGTCTATTTTACATTCATTTTCATGTCCATTTTTGGGTCATCCTCGATTTTTGTGTCCATTTATGGGTAGTTTTTCGACACATGGCTTTTCGCTAATGTTTTTTTATTTCCAGTTAAGGAATTAGGGTTTTCGACTAACCCATGTCATTGAATTAAGGTTTTGGATGTTGTTGGCTCCTATATGTGTATTGTATTGTAAACAATGCATGAATGAATGAATAGAGAATATGTTGGTTTTCTCGGTTTGGGTGTCTAGGGGAAAAATATATGTTTAATGTGTGTATTTTCCATAGTATATTTTTTGTTATTTTATTGAAAATATGTTTGCAGTAAATTATTGTACAAGGTTAAAATATACACATTGTCTAGAGAAAAAAATGTGCAAATAAAAGAAAAGACAACTATGTCGAATGCCAACAAATTATCAAAGAAAACCCTAACCTGATTAAATTGAATCCGGAAAAAAAAACAATAGCCATCCATTTTGACCACCAACACAACAGAGCTAATTGCATTACGCCTGAAGGTCTTTCCCTATACACCTTTCACTTTTTTTTCTCTAACACAGTTACTCTAGGCATAGGAACACGACCCAATAAAACACCAGAACAAACTCCAATGGAGCACAACACTTGCACTATGCATCAAGAATATACTATTATACAATAAACACACAACCTAATTGCATCTGCATAAAAAACATAATTGAATATTCATATATGAAAACAAAAAATAAGAGCTAGTTTCTAATATTCCTTGTCATGTAACATCCAATCCAAAATATTTCTTATGCTCTGACATAGATATGTAGAATTCAAACACCACAATTGATGCAACGCGCAACGCGCAACACTTGAACATTGTCAACACCTTCGTCTCTCTGAACACATTTCTTTGCTGGCGATCTTTAATTGTCTCTCATGCCCACACTTTTCTGTAAGAAACCCTTATCCGTTTAAATCGCCTCTGCAAAGAAAACAAAACAACAAGAAACCATTTCAACCAACAATAGAGAATAACTAAATGCACCATGCAAAATAACAATCAATTACTAATATTTCTAGAAATATATCATACAATACACATGATTTCTTACCTTCTAACATAGATTTCAAACTTCCAACACCACAACTCCTATGAGTCGCAACACACAACATGCCTTTTTCACATGTCAATTGTTAATTGTCTTAAGCCTGGACACTCTCCACAACAAACCCTAGCCCACATAAATCACCCCTGCAAGAAAAACAAAACAACAACCAACCATTTCAACAGAACTAACTACACTACCCATGAACAGAACCAACTATTGTATGTATCCAACCAATCTGGGTCAAATCAAGATAGCCTACACACAAAATTTCTTACCCCACTTCCGAAGAACCTCATCTTTCTCACTCGTAGCACACTATGTCACATTATCATGCAAACAACTCAAAAACAATTACTTTTAACAAAAAACTCAATTGTTGGAATCCATAAAATCCCCCTCACATAATCATACCATATAGTACACAAAAATATATTTATATTTATTAAAATTTGTCTATACATTGCATGCCACTAGTACCTACACCCCTCTCAGCCATGCGTTACAACTCCATAATTAAATCGCTTATTAAATTGCCACTGTCGAATCGACAATAAGTTGTTGCTTTCAATGACCAATATTAAACAAAAAAAAAAATTGAATCACTTGCAACAAAGTTCAACCATCGAAACAATTTATAGATTTTTGGTCAACACAAAAAATAATTAGCGGTCAACGCAAAATCGATAGCATGCTATATCACATTAGCATTCAAAGAACTCAACAACAATTACATTGAAAACAAAATTTAATTAAAAATCGTTGCAATCCATAAAAACGCCTGCACCGAATCATCTCATACATTACACATAAATATATTTATATTTATTAAAATATGTTTATACATTGTGAGATAGTGAATACATTTGCATGTTCTCCAGTCAACATCTGATACAACGACAATATTTGGGAACCGATATCATCTCATAACTTTGAAACTAATACCCATAGCCCTCCCAACCATGCATTATAGTTCACAATTTAATTAGTTATTAAATTATTGTCGTTAGCATGACAATAAGATGTTGTTTTCGACGACCAATCAAAAGCTAGTAAACAAATTTGAATCACTTGCAACAAAGTTCAACTATGGAGAAAAGAGATATATATTTTTTTCAACACAAAAGCTAAATAACGGTCAACACAAAATATATTACTATAATCATATGCATTCGAGAGGGACTAATAATGGAAAATTTTAATATATTTAACTAACACAACCATTTTTGAAATATTTTCCAACAATTTTTAATATATTTAACTAGCACAATCACTTTTGATATATCTACTTATGTCACCCACGTAAATTGTAAATATATACCTTATTACATGAATTAGTATATCTATTATTTAATATAAATATATTAACCGATATATACAATATAAATTATTTTATGTAGAGTATACAACTTTGTCTTCTAAAACTAAGAATACACGTAACAAAAGGAAAACACATTATAAAATGTAAAATATCTCATTGTGTACAACATCAATTGATTTAATGCCATTTATCTTCAAAAGTTGTAAATACACTTACCAAAACCAAAAAAGTTGTTGCATTGATGAATCATCCTCCTATAAAAGGGTAAGAGCTTTTTGCATTTATTTTAAAGAGAAAACTCTCCCTTTAAGTATCTTGGAGTTTGAAGCCATCATTGGCTATTGAGAAAACTATCGAAATCTTAAAATAAAACAAGGTATGAGGTCTTCCCACACTTTAATGGAATTATTTCCTTTCTACATATCCATCCATAGAACTTAAACTCCAATGTATGTGGCATCATTTGTATGGGTCAATGCTTTGAATTCTCCACTAGGAATACGTATCACACTCGCGAATGATTGAACCAACATTGCACAATCGTATCATGAATGTCACACTTGGTCTTAAGATTTAATGTCAATGCAACAACTTTCTTTTGGTAGGTATTTTGCTGGATATTCTATTTTTGCAAGAAACCATGGTGGAAGAAGCAAGGGCCTTAGTGACAAAACTATTGCCTAGTTGGTATTTTTGTGCCATAGACTTTGTGTGTCTGTATGGGGGCTTATGTGTGGCCTGAAACCCTACCAAGGTTTTTCTTTCTCCCTTTGTAATATATGTAGGTATTCTCCTTAGGAACTCTTCTTTAGGGCAACCAATCTATCTCTTTTTTCAACTCTTATATTGTGGTCAATAGTGACTTATTAGCGACAAAAAACCTTATCCTTATAGGCCACATAAACTTTACAGTGTCCTCTAGTGAAGTGTGGGGCTCCAAAACAATATTAGACCCTATGGTCGAGTATTTTAAAGGAATATTCCATGAGTATGGACTAATTTATATTGTTCCTATTGAGTATGTTCCTACATGGCACAATGGAAGAGGATGGTCAGAGAGCATAGCCAAAAGACTGGATAAAGTGTTCATGTTAGAATATCTTGTCTCTTCGTTTATGAGGTATGGATCCTCGGTTCCTTATCCTTACATATCTAATCATGCTATGGCTGTGTTGCAGTTTGATGATGGCCAACAAAAGATAGCTTATCCTTTTAAAATAAACCATATCTGGTTGGAAGAGAAGGGTTTTAGTGATTTATCTTTTCAGTGTGGAAGTCCACAGAGTTTGATTCAGAACCTTCAGTGATGAGATGATTGGTATGAAAAATGAAAGCTTTAACACACAAAGTGATTGGTTTGGATAAAGTACAAAATAAGTTGACATTCCTTGAGCTAGAATCTATAGAGGATGACTTAGAGAAGTCATACAAGTCCAAATCCAATGGGAGGGCATTGGTGGGTATTGAAATCTATATCAAAGAGCTGGAAGACAAAAGGAATAAGTACCTCTTAGTTGAAGAAGAAACATGGAGACAAAAGAGCAGGGCCATTTGGCTACAATAGGGAGATCGAAATACATTTTTTTTTCACCATTATGCTAGTCACAGAAAAAACCAAAATGAAATATGGGAGATGAAGGATGACTTTGGCATAAGTCATACTAGACATGAAGACATCGAGACTGAAGTTGTGAGACACTTCAAAGCTTTCTACATTGATTATGGGTAGAACACCATTGTAGATTAGGTGAAAGAAGTGAAATATTATCTTAGCTTCTTCTCTGAGAGAGATGTTCAGGAGCTTGAGAAACCCAGTTCTGTAGAAGAAATTAAACTAGTCCTGAAGAGTTTTTCCAAGGAAAAGAGCCCTGACCTGACGGTTTGATGGTGGAATTTGTTCTAAAGTTCTTAAATTTGATTGAGAATGATGTTCTGGAAGTAGTGGATGAGTCAAGGAGATATGAATCGATGATAAGTTCATTAAACTCAACCTTTATAGAACGTATACATAAGGTGGATAAGCCTTCTATCTTTGGGGACTTCAGGCCTATTTTCGTTTGCAAATTTTCATACAAAATCATTGCAAAGGTCATAGCGATAAAATTGAATTTGTATCTTTCTAAGTCCTTATCATTGGAGAAATTTAGTTTCTTAAAGGGAAGACATATATTGCATGTTGTTGGAGTAGCACAAGAATTTTTACACAGCATGAAATCCAAAAAATTGAAAGCCTTAGTATTAAAATTGGATCTCCAGAAGGCTTAGGATTATGTTAATTGGGATTTCCTCGGGATAGTTCTATTAAATATTTGTATTGGACTAATTCTAACAAATTGGATTATGAGTTGTGTAGACACAACATCCTTTGTGATTCTGGTTAATGGCAAGCCTACCTCATTTTTCAAAAGTGGTCACACACTAAGACAAGATTTCCCTTTATCACCTTTACTTTTTATTTTGGTTATGGAGGGTCTCAATTTAATGCTCAAGCATGCGCAGGAAGATGGTAAAATATCGAGGGTTAAGACCTCAAGACTCCTTGAGATCGTTTTCTTTCTATTCGTGGATGATGTCTTGATCATGACCAAAGCCGTGGTTTATGACTAGGAGGTGATAGAATCAATTTTGTCCTTATTTTGCAGAGCATAAGGTCTAGTCATAAATCCCCACAAATATTCCTTACATTATTCTAGTGTTGAGGATTATGAACTCGATGTTTTCAAAGATTTTTTTCCCTTTAAATTCATTGACTTGGATGCAGTTTTTCGTTACCTTGGATTTTACCTCAAGCCTGCAAATTATTAGTTAGAGGACTAGAGATGACTTCTACAAAAATTCGAAAGAAGGATCAATATTTGGTGTCATCGCTGGTTGTCTTTGGGTGGGAGGTACATTCTTGTCAAAGCAGTTTTAGAGAGTTTACCAGTGTTCTGGCTGGCAGTTGCAAACATTCCAATATTTTTTCTCTCCAATATTAGACATTTTATGTGCAGGTTTTTTTGTTTGGGTTGTGGGAATTCTGAATATATTCATCTTTGCAAATGGGAGGACCTTGCAAATCCAAAAGCTTACGGTGGTTTGGGTTTTAATAATCTTGCATGGTTCGGTAGAGTGTTGGCTTCGAACACTCTATGTGGTGTCTGATGAACGATGTACTTTGGCACAAGATGATAATGGAAAAGTATCTTCCTTCATCCTCAGTGGTTTCTTGGCTTAGAAGATCCTCAGTGACCTCTCACGAAGTCTCCAACACCTGGAGATGCCTTCTCAAATCTTTTCATGTGGTGGCAGATTGGATTGCTTGGAAGCCAGGATCTGGAATGAGTATCCGACTTGGAGAAGACTCGATTCTTGGGCTGGGAAAGAGGTATTTTTTATCTAGCAGTCTCATTTGATCTCTTAGGTTGAGGGGCTAGCACTTTCTTTATAAAATGACAGACTTGGGCAGGAAAGGTGTTGTCATGACACATTGGAAATATGCATTAGAGATGGTCTTGTTCGGTTTAGAGGTAGCATAATAGGATTTTTTTTGCAGAGCCTTGGATCATGAAGGTATTTTTTTGTGAGATTCTCTGGATGAGTTAGTTTGAACACAGAGCAATTATGTGGGTGTCATCAGAGCAAAAAATGCCTATGATGCCATAGCTTTAAAGATGTGGACTCGTAGCGAAAAATCATGGCACAAATCATTATGGAAGTGGGAATTGGCTCAAAAGATCAAACTCTTCACATGGGTTATGATAGAGAACAATATACTCACATGGGAGAATTTTCAAAGAAGAGGGCGTCAGGGTCCAGGCATTTTTTCTCTTTCTCATCAAGATTCTGAATCGACCCTTCACTTGATGATACATTGCACATTTTCTCAATAATTTTGGACATAGTTGCTAGCAACACATAACATAAAAGTTGGTTGGAATGGTTGGAACCTTCAAAATCTATTTAAGGATTGGTGTCTCAGGAATCCACTTTGGCACATGATTCCCTTCATTATTTGCTCGAAAATATGGTTGGAAAGAAACTCAACAATATTTGAGGAAGGTCAGGCATCTACATCGTCGGTGATCCACGGGATAATGGGATGGTTAGGGAGAACAAAGGAGATAAATAAACCTCCCATTAAATCCAAAACTCCTCCTATGATATTAAATGGAAGAGAAGCATGTTGGTTTGATGGGGCTGCACAAAGAGGTTGAAACATTTACAGAGTAGGAGGAGTTATTAGGATAAATAACCATACACAATATAGGTGGTTGTTGAACTGTGGTCCCGACACAAACACCAAAGAAACAATTTTGGGAGTGTGGGAACTATTATCCTTGGCTATCTAATTGCATATTTATGATGTTCAGGTGGTTGGTGACTCGGAGATTATAATAGACTGGATGAATCGAAAATGTGACCTCCAGGTCATGGGTTTGGTTTTTTGGAAAGATCGGATCAAGGCCCTCATTCCATAATTCTCAGCATTAGATTTCTCGCATACTTATATATATTTTAAATAGGGGGCAGATGAGCTATCTAAAAAATCTTTGGAACTTTCGAAAGGAATATTAACATATTTTCAGATGGAGGATGGGCTTGTCGGTCCAAATTTGTTCCTAAACCTTTATTGACACATTACCACATTTACTGCTATGTAGTTTTAATATTTATGTTGGTACTCAAATCTCAGGAGTATTGTATGGTTTGGACTTTTGTACTATACTGGTAGAATTTGAAGTCTGAACTGTAGATAGGTCTGCTTGTGTCATTGCGTGAGTGGAGTTGCAATGTTTTGTTGATACTCCATTGTTCATCCAAGGCTTACTGTAATCGTAGTCTGAATTCTAGTTTTTAGGCCGTGTGTAATCATTATGATGAAGTATTGTAGTGAAAAGAGACTTTATATATATATAATATATAAGAAAAAAATTTCTTTTGAAAAAAGGTGTATTTTCAACTTTTAAAGATATATGACATTAAATCAATTAATGTTGTCCACTTGACATATTTTACATTTTACAAGTGGTATATTCTTAATTTTAGAAGATAAAGTTATATACTCTACACTAAAGTAGTAATTTATATTGTATATGATTGGTATATATGTGTTAACCTATTTTATATTAGATAATAGATATCCTAATTTATATAATATTTACTTTGTTGTAAGGTGTATATTTACAATTTATTTTTAATAGTATTATTCAATATATTTTATCATATATAATAATAATTAAAAGGTTAATTTTCAACATAAAATAAATTTATCATATGAATCTCAAATAGGATTAAAATCACTTGAAGTCTTTTTTAAAATACAATATTAATATTTTAAAACACAAAATAATCTAACTAATAAACATTAAATAAGATTAATAGAAAAACTATAAAATCATCTAAACTAATGAACTTTAAATAAGAGTAATACAAAAACCACTATAAATCCTTTTTAAATTAAACATAATATAACCTAAACTTATGAATCTTAAATAGGACTAATACATAAATTACTACAAATCTTTTTTAAAATACAATATTAATATTTTAAAATATAAAATAATTTAAACTAATTAACATTAAATAAGACTAATAGTGAACATTAAATTAAAATTAATTTAAAAAAAAACATTAGAAGTCCTCTTTAAATTATTACAATATAAATTATTACAATAGAGGAAAATTCATATATCACATTAGAGGAAAATTCATATATCACATTGTTGGCCTTATGCGTCCTTATACCTCAAGGTAAGTATAAAAAGTTGATTTCATTTACTATTCATAGAAACGAGTCTTGAGCCAATTTGTGGGTTTTTCACTAGAAATAGTTATGGCCCATGGATGGCGTGTCATAGAGATTCCATAAAGGAGAACCATCAATTTTGATATTGTCAACCCTTTTGCACATCCAAAACAATTATTAAAGCATTTGGATTCTTAAGAAAGTATTTCTAGCTCATCCAAATATACCAATTCAAACATAAATTTTTTCAGATTGATCCAAAGTAAAGAAAGAATATCTAACCCAAAAACCCACCAAAAAATAAAAAACTAAAAAACAATCTAGAAAAACAAATAAAAAAAAAACTTTAAGTAAATACTAGAAATCAAATAGAAAAAACAAATTCATATATCTATACTAATAAAAAGAACCAAAGAAAGAAGTAATTACCAATGCCCTAATCTATCTCGATCTCAAAAAAATATAGAACATCTCATGATCATCTTTAAACTTTACCTGCATAAATATGAAAACAAGAATTAAGCTTCTTGTCAGGAAGAATTACAAGAAAGACATAGGATCATCATCCTTTAACCTTTAAAATGGTCAAATTAAGAGATACACCCTTGCATGCACTTCTAAAAAATATATATTAAATTCAAACAATTTGCCTTAAATATTTTAAAAAGGATAGTTTGTACATTTCATTTCCCTTAAATATTTAATAAAAAATAATAATTTGTACA